>CAUEHS010000683.1:0-35243 GCA_958510865.1 Myrrha octodecimguttata
GTAAGGGTAAGGGTAAGGGTAAGGGTAAGGGTAAGGGTAAGCTTAAGGGTAAAAGCAAGGGTAAGGGTAAGGTAAGGGTAAGGGTAAGCCTAAGGGTAAAAGCAAGGGTAAGGGTAAGGGTAAGGGTAAGGGTAAGGGTAAGCTTAAGGGTAAAAGCAAGGGTAAGGGTAAGGTAAGGGTAAGGGTAAGCTTAAGGGTAAAAGCAAGGGTAAGGGTAAGGGTAAGGGTAAGGGTAAGGGTAAAGGTAAGGGTAAGCCTAAGGGTAAAAGCAAGGTAAGGGTAAGGGTAAGGGTAAGGGTAAGGGTAAGGGTAAGGGTAAGGGTAAGGGTAAGGGTAAGGGTAAGGGAAAGGGTAAGCTAAGGGTAAAAGCAAGGGTAAGGGTAAGGGTAAGGGTAAGGGTAAGGGTAAGGGTAAGCTAAGGGTAAGGGTAAGGGTAAGGTAAGGGTAAGCTTAAGGGTAAAAGCAAGGTTAAGGGTAAGGGTAAGGGTAAGGGTAAGGGTAAGGGTAAGGGTAAGCTTAAGGGTAAGGGTAAGGGTAAGGGTAAGGGTAAGCTTAAGGGTAAAAGCAAGGGTAAGGGTAAGGGTAAGGGTAAGGGTAAGGTAAGCTTAAGGGTAAGGGTAGGGTAAGGGTAAGGGTAAGCTTAAGGGTAAAAGCAAGGGTAAGGTTAAGGGTAAGGGTAAGGGTAAGGGTAAGGGTAAGGGTAAGGGTAAGCTTAAGGGTTAGGGTAAGGGTAAGGGTAAGGGTAAGCTTAAGGGTAAAAGCAAGGGTAAGGGTAAGGGTAAGGGTAAGGGTAAGGGGTAAGGGTAAGGGTAAGGGTAAGGGTAAGGTTAAGGGTAAGGTAAGGGTAAGGGTAAGGGTAAGGGTAAGCTTAAGGGTAAGGGTAAGGGTAAGGGTAAGCTTAAGGGTAAGCCTAAGGGTAAAAGCAAGGGTAAGGGTAAGCCTAAGGTAAAAGCAAGGGTAAGGGTAAGGGTAAGGGTAAGGGTAAGGGTAAGGTTAAGGGAAAGGGTAAGGGAAGGGTAAGGGTAAGGGTAAGGGTAAGGGTAAGGGTAAGGGTAAGGGTAAGGGTAAGGGTAAGGGTAAGGGTAAGGGTAAGGGTAAGGGTAAGGGTAAGGGTAAGGGTAAGGGTAAGGGTAAGGGTAAGGGTAAGGGTAAGCTTAAGGGTAAAGCAAGGGTAAGGGTAAGGGTAAGGGTAAGGGTAAGCCTAAGGGTAAAAGCAAGGGTAAGGGTAAGGGTAAGGGTAAGGGTAAGCTTAAGGGTAAAAGCAAGGGTAAGGGTAAGGGTAAGGGTAAGGTAAGGGTAGGGTAAGGGTAAGGGTAAGGGTAAGCTTAAGGGTAAAAGCAGGTAAGGGTAAGGGTGAGGTAAGGGTAAGGGTAAGGGTAAGGGTAAAGGTAAGGGTAAGCCTAAGGGTAAAAGCAAGGGTAAGGGTAAGGGTAAGGGTAAGGGTAAGGGTAAGCTTAGGGTAAAAGCAAGGGTAAGGGTAAGGGTAAGGTAAGGGTAAGGGTAAGGGTAAGGGTAAGGGTAAGGGTAAAGGTAAGGGTAAGCCTAAGGGTAAAAGCAAGGGTAAGGGTAAGGGTAAGGGTAAAGGGTAAGAGTAAGGGTAAGGGTAAGGGTAAGGGTAAGCTTAAGGGTAAAAGCAAGGGTAAGGGTAAGGGTAAGGGTAAGGGTAAGCCTAAGGGTAAAAGCAAGGGAAGGGTAAGGGTAAGGGTAAGGTTAGGGTAAGGGTAAGCTTAAGGTAAAAGCAAGGGTGAGGTAAGGGTAAGGGTAAGGGTAAGGGTAAGGGTAAGGGTAAGGGTAAGGGTAAGGGTAAGGGTAAGGTAAGGGTAAGGGTAAGCTTAAGGGTAAAAGCAAGGGTAAGGGTAAGGGTAAGGGTAAGGGTAAGGGTAAGGGTAAGGGTAAGGGTAAGGGTAAGCTAAGGGTAAAAGCAAGGGTAAGGTAAGGGTAAGGGTAAGGGTAAGGGTAAGGGTAAAGGTAAGGGTAAGCCTAAGGGTAAAAGCAAGGGTAAGGGTAAGGGTAAGGGTAAGGGTAAGGGTAAGGGTAGGGAAAGGGTAAGGGTAAGGGTAGGGTAAGGGTAAGGGTAAGGGTAAGGGTAAGGGTAAGGGTAAGGGTAAGGGTAAGGGTAAGGGTAAGGGTAAGGGTAAGGGTAAGGGTAAGGGTAAGGGTAAGGGTAAGGGTAAGGTAAGCTTAGGGTAAAAGCAAGGGTAAGGGAAGGGTAAGGGTAAGGGTAAGCCTAAGGGTAAAAGCAAGGGTAAGGGTAAGGTAAGGGTAAGGGTAAGGGTAAGCTTAAGGGTAAAAGCAAGGGTAAGGGTAAGGGTAAGGGTAAGGGTAAGGGTAAGGGTAAGGGTAAGCTTAAGGGTAAAAGCAAGGGTAAGGGTAAGGGTAAGGGTAAGGGGTAAGGGTAAGGTAAGGTAAGCCTAGGGTAAAAGCAAGGGTAAGGGTAAGGGTAAGGGTAAGGGTAAGAGTAAGGGTAAGGGTAAGGGTAAGGGTAAGGGTAAGGGTAAGGGTAAGGGTAAGGGTAAGGGTAAGCTTAAGGTAAAAGCAAGGGTAAGGAGGGTAAGGGTAAGGGTAGGGAAGGGTAAGGGTAGGGTAAGCTTAAGGGTAAGGGTAAGGGTAAGGGTAAGGGTAAGCTAGGGTAAAAGCAAGGTTAAGGGTAAGGGTAAGGGTAAGGGTAAGGGTAAGGGTAAGGGTAAGCTTAAGGGTAAGGGTAAGGGTAAGGGTAAGGGTAAGCTTAAGGGTAAAAGCAAGGGTAAGGGTAAGGGTAAGGGTAAGGGTAAGGGTAAGCTTAAGGGTAAGGGTAAGGGTAAGGGTAAGGGTAAGCTTAAGGGTAAAAGCAAGGGTAAGGTTAAGGGTAAGGGTAAGGGTAAGGGTAAGGGTAAGGGTAAGCTTAAGGGTTAGGGTAAGGGTAAGGGTAAGGGTAAGCTTAAGGGTAAAAGCAAGGGTAAGGGTAAGGTTAAGGGTAAGGGTAAGGGTAAGGGTAAGGGTAAGGGTAAGGGTAAGGGTAAGGGTAAGGGTAAGGGTAAGGGTAAGGGTAAGGGTAAGGGTAAGGGTAAGGGTAAGCTTAAGGGTAAGGGTAAGGGTAAGGGTAAGCTTAAGGGTAAAAGCAAGGGTAAGGGTAAGGGTAAGGGTAAGGGTAAGGGTAAGCTTAAGGGTGAAAGCAAGGGTAAGGGTAAGGGTAAGGGTAAGGGTAAGGGTAAGGGTAAGGTTAAGGGTAAGGGTAAGGGTAAGGGTAAGCTTAAGGGTAAGGGTAAGGGTAAGGGTAAGCTTAAGGGTAAAAGCAAGGGTAAGGGTAAGGGTAAGGGTAAGGGTGAGGGTAAAGGTAAGGGTAAGCCTAAGGGTAAAAGCAAGGGTAAGGGTAAGGGTAAGGGTAAGGGTAAGGGTAAGGGTAAGGGTAAGGGTAAGGGTAAGGGTAAGGGTAAGGGTAAGGGTAAGCTTAAGGGTAAAAGCAAGGGTAAGGGTAAGGGTAAGGGTAAGGGTAAGGGTAAGGGTAAGGGTAAGGGTAAGGGTAAGGGTAAGGGTAAGGGTAAGCTTAAGGGTAAAAGCAAGGGTAAGGGTAAGGGTAAGTGTAAGGGTAAGGGTAAGGGTAAGGGTAAGGGTAAGGGTAAGGGTAAGGGTAAGCTTAAGGGTAAAAGCAAGGGTAAGGGTAAGGGTAAGGGTAAGGGTAAGGGTTAGGGTAAGGGTAAAGGTAAGGGTAAGCCTAAGGGTAAAAGCAAGGGTAAGGGTAAGGGTAAGGGTAAGGGTAAGGGTAAGGGTAAGGGTAAGGGTAAGGGTAAGGGTAAGAGTAAGGGTAAGGGTTAGGGTAAGCTTAAGGGTAAAAGCAAGGGTAAGGGTAAGGGTAAGGGTAAGGGTAAGCCTAAGGGTAAAAGCAAGGGTAAGGGTAAGGTTAAGGGTAAGGGTGAGGGTAAGCTTAAGGGTAAAAGCAAGGGTAAGGGAAAGGGTAAGGGTAAGGGTAAGGGTAAGCTTAAGGGTAAAAGCAAGGGTAAGGGTAAGGGTGAGGGTAAGGGTAATTGTAAGGGTAAGGGTAAAGGTAAGGGTAAGCCTAAGAGTAAAAGCAAGGGTAAGGGTAAGGGTAAGGGTAAGGGTAAGGGTAAGGGTAAGGGTAAGGGTAAGGGTAAGCTTAAGGGTAAAAGCAAGGGTAAGGATAAGGGTAAGGGTAAGGGTAAGGGAAAGGGTAAGGGTAAGCTTAAGGGTAAAAGCAAGGGTAAGGGTAAGGGTAAGGGTAATGGTAAGGGTAAGGGTAAGGGTAAGGGTAAGGGTAAGGGTAAGCTTAAGGGTAAAAGCAAGGGTAAGGGTTAGGGTAAGGGTAAGGGTAAGGGTAAGGGTAAGGGTAAGCTTAAGGGTAATAGCAAGGGTAAGGGTAAGGGTAAGGGTAAGGGTAAGGGTAAGGGTAAGGGTAAAGGTAAGGGTAAGCCTAAGGGTAAAAGCAAGGGTAAGGGTAAGGGTAAGGGTAAGGGTAAGGGTAAGGGTAAGGGTAAGGGTAAGGGTAAGGGTAAGGGTAAGGGTAAGGGTAAGGGTAAGGGTAAGGGTAAGCTTAAGGGTATATGCAAGGGTAAGGGTAAGGGTAAGGGTGAGGGTAAGGGTAAGGGTAAGGGTAAGGGTAAGCTTAAGGGTAAAAGCAAGGGTAAGGGTAAGGGTAAGGGTAAGGGTAAGGGTAAGGGTAAGGGTAAGCTTAAGGGTAAAAGCAAGGGTAAAGGTAAGGGTAAGGGTAAGGGTAAGGGTAAGGGTAAGGGTAAGGGTAAGGGTAAGGGTAAGGGTAAAGGTAAGGTTAAGCCTAAGGGTAAAAGCAAGGGTAAGGGTAAGGGTAAGGGTAAGGGTAAGGGTAAGGGTAAGGGTAAGGGTAAGGGTAAGGGTAAGGGTAAGCTTAAGGGTAAAAGCAAGGGTAAGGGTAAGGGTAAGGGTAAGGGTAAGCCTAAGGGTAAAAGCTAGGGTAAGAGTAAGGGTAAGGGTAAGGGTAAGGGTGAGCTTAAGGGTAAAAGCAAGGGTAAGGGTAAGGGTAAGGGTAAGGGTAAGGGTAAGGGTAAGGGTAAGGGTAAGGGTAAGGGTAAGCTTAAGGGTAAAAGCAAGGGTAAGGGTAAGGGTAAGGGTAAGGGTAAGGGTAAGGGTAAGGGTAAAGGTAAGGGTAAGCCTAAGGGTCAAAGCAAGGTTAAGGGTAAGGGTAAGGGTAAGGGTAAGGGTAAGGGTAAGGGTAAGGGTAAGGGTAAGGGTAAGCTTAAGGGTAAAAGCAAGGGTAAGGGTAAGGGTAAGGGTAAGGGTAAGGGTAAGGGTAAGGTTAAGGTTAAGGGTAAGGGTAAGGGTAAGCTTAAGGGTAAGGGTAAGGGTAAGGGTAAGGGTAAGCCTAAGGGTAAAAGCAAGGGTAAGTGTAAGGGTAAGGGTAAGGGTAAGGGTAAGCTCAAGGGTAAAAGCAAGGGTAAGGGTAAGGGTAAGGGTAAGGGTAAGCTTAAGGGTAAAAGCAAGGGTAAGGGTAAGGGTAAGGGTAAGGGTAAGGGTAAGGGTAAGGCTAAAGGTAAGGGTAAGCCTAAGGGTAAAAGCAAGAGTAAGGGTAAGGGTAAGAGTAAGGGTAAGGGTAAGGGTAAGGGTAAGGGTAAGGGTAAGGGTAAAGGTAAGGGTAAGGGTAAGCTTAAGGGTAAAAGCAAGGGTAAGGGTAAGGGTAAGGGTAAGGGTAAGAGTAAGGGTAAGGGTAAGGGTAAGCTTAAGGGTAAAAGCAAGGGTAAGGGTAAGGGTAAGGGTAAGGGTAAGGGTAAGGGTAAGGGTAAGGGTAAGGGTAAGGGTAAGGGTAAGGGTAAGCTTAAGGGTAAAAGCAATGGTAAGGGTAAGGGTAAGGGTAAGGGTAAGGGTAAGGGTAAGCTTAAGGGTAAAAGCAAGGGTAAGGGTAAGGGTAAGGGTAAGGGTAAGGGTAAGGGTAATGGTAAGGGTAAAGGTAAGGGTAAGCCTAAGGGTAAAAGCAAGGGTAAGGGTTAGGGTAAGGGTAAGGGTAAGGGTAAGGTTAAGGGTAAGGGTTAGGGTAAGGGTAAGGGTAAGGGTAAGGGTAAGCTTAAGGGTAAAAGCAAGGGTAAGGGTAAGGCTAAGGGTAAGGGTAAGGGTAAGGGTAAGGGTAAGGGTAAGCTTAAGGGTAAGGGTAAGGGTAAGGGTAAGGGTAAGCTTAAGGGTAAAAGCAAGGGTAAGGGTAAGGGTAAGGGAAAGGGTAAGGGTAAGCTTAAGGGTAAAAGCAAGGGTAAGGGTAAGGGTAAGGGTAAGGGTAAGGGTTAGGGTAAGGGTAAGCTTAAGGGTAAGGGTAAGGGTAAGGGTAAGGGTAAGCTTAAGGGTAAAAGCAAGGGTAAGGGTCAGGGTAAGGGTAAGTGTAAGGGTAAGGGTAAGGGTAAGGGTAAGGGTGAGCTTAAGGGTAAAAGCAAGGGTAAGGGTAAGGTTAAGGGTAAGGGTAAGGGTAAGGGTAAGGGTAAGGGTTAGCTTAAGGGTAAAAGCAAGGGTAAGGGTAAGGGTAAGGGTAAGGGTAAGGGTAAGGGTAAGGGTAAGGGTAAGGGTAAAGGTAATGGTAAGCCTAAGGGTAAAAGCAAGGGTAAGGGTAAGGGTAAGGGTAAGGGTAAGAGTAAGGGTAAGGGTAAGGGTAAGGGTAAGCTTAAGGGTAAAAGCAAGGGTAAGGGTAAGGGTAAGGGTAAGGGTAAGCCTAAGGGTAAAAGCAAGGGTAAGGGTAAGGGTAAGCTTAAGGGTAAAAGCAAGGGTAAGGGTAAGGGTAAGGGTAAGGGTAAGGGTAAGGGTAAGCTTAAGGGTAAAAGCAAGGGTGGGGGTAAGGGTAAGGGTAAGGCTAAGGGTAAGGGTAAGGGTAAGGGTAAGGGTAAGCTTAAGGGTAAAAGCAAGGGTAAGGGTAAGGGTAAGGGTAAGGGTAAGGGTAAGGGTAAGGGTAAGGGTAAGGGTAAGGGTAAGGGTAAGGGTAAGCTTAAGGGTAAAAGGAAGGGTAAGGGTAAGGGTAAGGGTAAGGGTAAGGGTAAAGGTAAGGGTAAGCCTAAGGGTAAAAGCAAGGGTAAGGGTAAGGGTAAGGGTAAGGGTAAGGGTTAGGGTAAGGGTAAGGGTAAGGGTAAGAGTAAGGGTAAGGGTAAGGGTAAGGGTAAGGGTAAGGGTAAGGGTAAGGGTAAGGGTAAGGGTAAGCTTAAGGGTAAAAGCAAGGGTAAGGGTAAGGGAAAGGGTAAGGGTAAGCCTAAGGGTAAAAGCAAGGGTAAGGGTAAGGGTAAGGGTAAGGGTAAGGGTAAGCTTAAGGGTAAAAGCAAGAGTAAGGGTAAGGGTAAGGGTAAGGGTAAGGGTAAGGGTAAGCTTAAGGGTAAAAGCAAGGGTAAGGGTAAAGGTAAGGGTAAGGGTAAGGGTAAGGGTAAGGGTAAGGGTAAGGGTAAGGGTAAGGGTAAAGGTAAGGGTAAGCCTAAGGGTAAAAGCAAGGGTAAGGGTAAGGGTAAGGGTAAGGGTAAGGGTAAGGTGAAGGGTAAGGGTGAGGGTAAGCTTAAGGTTAAAAGCAAGGGTAAGGGTAAGGGTAAGGGTAAGGGTAAGGGTAAGGGTAAGGGTAAGGGTAAGGGTAAGGGTAAGGGTAAGGGTAAGCTTAAGGGTAAGGGTAAGGGTAAGGGTAAGCTTAAGGGTAAAAGCAAGGGTAAGGGTAAGGGTAAGGGTAAGGGTAAGCTTAAGGGTAAAAGCAAGGGTAAGGGTAAGGGTAAGGGTAAGGGTAAGGGTAAGGGTAAGGGTAAGGGTAAGGGTTAGGGTAAGCTTAAGGGTAAGGGTAAGGGTAAGGGTAAGGGTAAGCTTAAGGGTAAAAGCAAGGGTAAGGGTAAGGGTAAGGGTAAGGGTAAGGGTAAGGGTAAGCTTAAGGGTAAGGGTAAGGGTAAGGGTAAGGGTAAGCTTAAGGGTAAAAGCAAGGGTAAGGGTGAGGGTGAGGGTAAGGGTAAGGGTAAGGGTAAGGGTAAGGGTAAGCTTAAGGGTAAGGGTAAGGGTAAGGGTAAGGGTAAGCTTAAGGGTAAAAGCAAGGGTAAGGGTAAGGGTAAGGGTAAGGGTAAGGGTAAGGGTAAGGGTAAGGGTAAGGGTAAGGGTAAGGGTAAGGGTAAGGGTAAGGGAAAGCTTAAGGGTAAGGGTAAGGGTAAGGGTAAGCTTAAGGGTAAAAGCAAGGGTAAGGTTAAGGGTAAGGTTAAGGGTAAGGGTAAGGGTAAGGGTAAGCTTAAGGGTAAAAGCAAGGGTAAGGGTAAGGGTAAGGGTAAGGGTAAGGGTAAGGGTAAGGGTAAGGGTAAGGGTAAGGGTAAGCTTAAGGGTAAGGGTAAGGGTAAGGGTAAGGGTAAGCTTAAGGGTAAAAGCAAGGGTAAGGGTAAGGGTAAGGGTAAGGGTAAGGGTAAAGGTAAGGGTAAGCCTAAGGGTAAAAGCAAGGATAAGGGTAAGGGTAAGGGTAAGGGTAAGGGTAAGGGTAAGGGTAAGGGTAAGGGTAAGGGTAAGGGTAAGGGTAAGGGTAAGCTTAAGGGTAAAAGCAAGGGTAAGGGTAAGGGTAAGGGTAAGGGTAAGGGTAAGGGTAAGGGTAAGGGTAAGGGTAAGGGTAAGGGTAAGGGTAAGCTTAAGGGTAAAAGCAAGGGTAAGGGTAAGGGTAAGGGTAAGGGTAAGGGTAATGGTAAGCTTAAGGGTAAAAGCAAGGGTAAGGGTAAGGGTAAGGGTAAGGGTAAGGGTTAGGGTAAGGGTAAAGGTAAGGGTAAGCCTAAGGGTAAAAGCAAGGGTAAGGGTAAGGGTAAGGGTAAGGGTAAGGGTAAGGGTAAGGGTAAGAGTAAGGGTAAGGGTAAGGGTAAGCTTAAGGGTAAAAGCAAGGGTAAGGGTAAGGGTAAGGGTAAGGGTAAGCCTAAGGGTAAAAGCAAGGGTAAGGGTAAGGGTAAGGGTAAGGGTAAGGGTAAGGGTAAGGGTAAGCTTAAGGGTAAGGGTAAGGGTAAGGGTAATCTTAGGGGTAAAAGCAAGGGTAAGGGTAAGGGTAAGGGTAAGGGTAAGGGTAAGGGTAAAGGTAAGGGTAAGCCTAAGGGTAAAAGCAAGGGTAAGGGTAAGGGTAAGGGTAAGGGTAAGGGTAAGGCTAAGGGTAAGGGTAAGTGTAAGGGTAAGCTTAAGGGTAAAAGCAAGGGTAAGGGTAAGGGTAAGGGTAAGGGTAAGGGTAAGGGTAAGGGTAAGGGTAAGGGTAAGCTTAAGGGTAAAAGCAAGGGTAAGGGTAAGGGTAAGGGTAAGGGTAAGGGTAAGGGTAAGGGTAAGGGTAAGGGTTAGGGTAAGGGTAAGGGTAAGCTTAAGGGTAAAAGCAAGGGTAAGGGTAAGGGTAAGGGTAAGGGTAAGGGTTAGGGTAAGGGTAAAGGTAAGGGTAAGCCTAAGGGTAAAAGCAAGGGTAAGGGTAAGGGTAAGGGTAAGGGTAAGGGTAAGGGTAAGGGTAAGGGTAAGGGTAAGAGTAAGGGTAAGGGTAAGGGTAAGCTTAAGGGTAAAAGCAAGGGTAAGGGTAAGGGTAAGGGTAAGGGTAAGCCTAAGGGTAAAAGCAAGGGTAAGGGTAAGGTTAAGGGTAAGGGTAAGGGTAAGCTTAAGGGTAAAAGCAAGGGTAAGGGTAAGGGTAAGGGTAAGGGTAAGGGTAAGCTTAAGGGTAAAAGCAAGGGTAAGGGTAAGGGTGAGGGTAAGGGTAAGGGTAAGGGTAAGGGTAAGGGTAAGGGTAAAGGTAAGGGTAAGCCAAAGAGTAAAAGCAAGGGTAAGGGTAAGGGTAAGGGTAAGGGTAAGGGTAAGGGTAAGGGTAAGGGTAAGGGTAAGGGTAAGCTTAAGGGTAAAAGCAAGGGTAAGGATAAGGGTAAGGGTAAGGGTAAGGGTAAGGGTAAGGGTAAGCTTAAGGGTAAAAGCAAGTGTAAGCGTTAGGGTAAGGGTAAGGGTAAGGGTAAGGGTAAGGGTAAGGGTAAGGGTAAGGGTAAGGGTAAGGGTAAGGGTAAGCTTAAGGGTAAAAGCAAGGGTAAGGGTTAGGGTAAGGGTAAGGGTAAGGGTAAGGGTAAGGGTAAGCTTAAGGGTAAAAGCAAGGGTAAGGGTAAGGGTAAGGGTAAGGGTAAGGGTAAGGGTAAGGGTAAGGGTAAGGGTAAGGGTAAGGGTAAGGGTAAAGGTAAGAGTAAGCCTAAGGGTAAAAGCAAGGGTAAGGGTAAGGGTAAGGGTAAGGGTAAGGGTAAGGGTAAGGGTAAGGGTAAGGGTAAGGGTAAGGGTAAGGGTAAGGGTAAGGGTAAGGGTAAGCTTAAGGGTATAAGCAAGGGTAAGGGTAAGGTTGAGGGTGAGGGTAAAGGTAAGGGTAAGGGTAAGGGTAAGCTTAAGGGTAAAAGCAAGGGTAAGGGTAAGGGTAAGGGTAAGGGTAAGGGTAAGGGTAAGCTTAAGGGTAAAAGCAAGGGTAAGGGTAAGGGTAAGGGTAAGGGTAAGGGTAAGGGTAAGGGTAAGGGTAAGGGTAAGGGTAAGGGTAAGGGTAAGGGTAAAGGTAAGGTTAAGCCTAAGGGTAAAAGCAAGGGTAAGGGTAAGGGTAAGGGTAAGGGTAAGGGTAAGGGTAAGGGTAAGGGTAAGGGTAAGGGTAAGGGTAAGGGTAAATGTAAGCTTAAGGGTAAAAGCAAGGGTAAGGGTAAGGGTAAGGGTAAGCCTAAGGGTAAAAGCAAGGGTAAGGGTAAGGGTAAGGGTAAGGGTAAGGGTAAGCTTAAGGGTAAAAGCAAGGGTAAGGGTAAGGGTAAGGGTAAGGGTAAGGGTAAGGGTAAGGGTAAGCTTAAGGGTAAAAGCAAGGGTAAGGGTAAGGGTAAGGGTAAGGGTAAGGGTAAGGGTAAGGGTAAGGGTAAGGGTAAGGGTAAGGGTAAAGGTAAGGGTAAGCCTAAGGGTCAAAGCAAGGGTAAGGGTAAGGGTAAGGGTAAGGGTAAGGCTAAGGGTAAGGGTAAGGTTAAGGGTAAGGGTAAGCTTAAGGGTAAAAGCAAGGGTAAGGGTAAGGGTAAGGGTAAGGGTAAGGGTAAGGGTAAGGGTGAGGGTAAGTGTAAGGGTAAGCTTAAGGGTAAGGGTAAGGGTAAGGGTAAGGGTAAGCCTAAGGGTAAAAACAAGGGTAAGTGTAAGGGTAAGGGTAAGGGTAAGGGTGAGCTTACCCTTACCCTTACCCTTACCCTTACCCTTACCCTTGCTTTTACCCTTAAGCTTACCCTTACCCTTACCCTTACCCTTACCCTTACCCTTACCCTTACCCTTACCCTTATCCTTACCCTTGCTTTTACCCTTAAGCTCACCCTTACCCTTACCCTTACCCTTACCCTTACCCTTACCCTTACCCTTACCCTTACCCTTACCCTTACCCTTGCTTTTACTCTTAGGCTTACCCTTACCTTTACCCTTACCCTTACCCTCACCCTTACCCTCATCCTTACCCTTACCCTTGCTTTTACCCTTAAGCTTACCCTTACCCTTACCCTTACCCTTACCCTTACCCTTGCTTTTACCCTTAAGCTTACCCTTACCCTTACCCTTAACCTTACCCTTACCCTTGCTTTTACCCTTAGGCTTACCCTTACCCTTACCCTTACCCTTACCCTTGCTTTTACCCTTAAGCTTACCCTTACCCTTACCCTTACTCTTACCCTTACCCTTACCCTTACCGTTACCCTTACCCTTACCCTTACCCTTACCCTTACCCTTACCCTTGCTTTTACCCTTAGGCTTACCCTTACCTTTACCCTTACCCTAACCCTCACCCTTACCCTTACCCTTACCCTCACCCTTGCTTTTACCCTTAAGCTTACCCTTACCCTTACCCTTACCCTTACCCTTTCCCTTACCCTTACCCTTACCCTTACCCTTACCCTCACCCTTGGTTTTACCCTTAAGCTTACCCTTACCCTTACCCTTACCCTTACCCTTACCCTTACCCTTACCCTTGCTTTTACCCTTAGGCTTACCCTTACCCTTACCCTTACCCTTACCCTTGCTTTTACCCTTAAGCTTACCCTTACCCTTACCCTTACCCTTACTCTTACCCTTACCCTTACCCTTACCCTTACCCTTGCTTTTACCCTTAGGCTTACCCTTACCTTTACCCTTACCCTTACCCTTACCCTTACCCTTACCCTTACCCTTACCCTTACCCTTACCCTTGCTTTTACCCTTAAGCTTACCCTTACCCTTACCCTTACCCTTACCCTTACCCTTACCCTTACCCTTACCCTTACCCTTACCCTTACCCTTACCCTTACCCTTGCTTTTACCCTTAAGCTCACCCTTACCCTTACCCTTACCCTTACCCTTACCCTTACCCTTACTCTTACCCTTACCCTTGCTTTTACCCTTAAGCTTATCCTTACCCTTACCCTTACCCTTACCCTTAAGCTTACCCTTACCCTTACCCTTACCCTTACCCTTACCCTTACCCTTACCCTTGCTTTTACCCTTAAGCTTACCCTTACCCTTACCCTTACCCTTACCCTTACCCTTGCTTTCACCCTTAAGCTTACCCTTACCCTTACCCTTACCCTTACCCTTAAGCTTACCCTTACCCTTACCCTTACCCTTACCCTTACCCTTACCCTTACCCTTGCTTTTACCCTTAAGCTTACCCTTACCCTTACCCTTACCCTCACCCTTACCCTTACCCTTACCCTTACCCTTACCCTTACCCTTACCCTTACCCTTGCTTTTACCCTTAGGCTTACCCTTACCTTTACCCTCACCATTACCCTTACCCTTACCCTTACCCTTACCCTTGCTTTTACCCTTAAGCTTACCCTTACCCTTACCCTTACCCTTACCCTTACCCTTACCCTTACCCTTACCCTTACCCTTACCCTTACCCTTACCCTTACCCTTACCCTTACCCTTACCCTTACCCTTACCCTTACCCTTACCCTTACCCTTACCCTTACCCTTACCCTTACCCTTACCCTTACCCTTACCCTTGCTTTTACCCTTAAGCTTACCCTTACCCTTACCCTTACCCTTACCCTTGCTTTTACCCTTAAGCTTACCCTTACCCTTACTCTTACCCCTACCCTTACCCTTACCCTTACCCTTACCCTTACCCTTACCCTTACCCTTACCCTTGCTTTTACCCTTAGGCTTACCCTCACCTTTACCCTTACCCTTACCCTTACCCTTACCCTTACCCTTACCCTTACCTTTGCTTTTACCCTTAAGCTTACCCTTACCCTTACCCTTACCCTTACCCTTAGCCTTACCCTTACCCTTGCTTTTACCCTTAAGCTTACCCTTACCCTTACCCTTACCCTTACCCTTACCCTTACCCTTACCCTTACCCTTACCCTTACCCTTACCCTTACCCTTGCTTTTACTCTTAGGCTTACCCTTACCTTTACCCTTACCCTTACCCTCACCCTTACCCTCATCCTTACCCTTACCCTTGCTTTTACCCTTAAGCTTACCCTTACCCTTACCCTTACCCTTACCCTTACCCTTGCTTTTACCCTTAAGCTTACCCTTACCCTTACCCTTAACCTTACCCTTACCCTTGCTTTTACCCTTAGGCTTACCCTTACCCTTACCCTTACCCTTACCCTTGCTTTTACCCTTAAGCTTACCCTTACCCTTACCCTTACTCTTACCCTTACCCTTACCCTTACCGTTACCCTTACCCTTACCCTTACCCTTACCCTTACCCTTACCCTTGCTTTTACCCTTAGGCTTACCCTTACCTTTACCCTTACCCTAACCCTCACCCTTACCCTTACCCTTACCCTCACCCTTGCTTTTACCCTTAAGCTTACCCTTACCCTTACCCTTACCCTTACCCTTTCCCTTACCCTTACCCTTACCCTTACCCTTACCCTCACCCTTGGTTTTACCCTTAAGCTTACCCTTACCCTTACCCTTACCCTTACCCTTACCCTTACCCTTACCCTTGCTTTTACCCTTAGGCTTACCCTTACCCTTACCCTTACCCTTACCCTTGCTTTTACCCTTAAGCTTACCCTTACCCTTACCCTTACCCTTACTCTTACCCTTACCCTTACCCTTACCCTTACCCTTGCTTTTACCCTTAGGCTTACCCTTACCTTTACCCTTACCCTTACCCTTACCCTTACCCTTACCCTTACCCTTACCCTTACCCTTACCCTTGCTTTTACCCTTAAGCTTACCCTTACCCTTACCCTTACCCTTACCCTTACCCTTACCCTTACCCTTACCCTTACCCTTACCCTTACCCTTACCCTTACCCTTGCTTTTACCCTTAAGCTCACCCTTACCCTTACCCTTACCCTTACCCTTACCCTTACCCTTACTCTTACCCTTACCCTTGCTTTTACCCTTAAGCTTATCCTTACCCTTACCCTTACCCTTACCCTTAAGCTTACCCTTACCCTTACCCTTACCCTTACCCTTACCCTTACCCTTACCCTTGCTTTTACCCTTAAGCTTACCCTTACCCTTACCCTTACCCTTACCCTTACCCTTGCTTTTACCCTTAAGCTTACCCTTACCCTTACCCTTACCCTTACCCTTAAGCTTACCCTTACCCTTACCCTTACCCTTACCCTTACCCTTACCCTTACCCTTGCTTTTACCCTTAAGCTTACCCTTACCCTTACCCTTACCCTCACCCTTACCCTTACCCTTACCCTTACCCTTACCCTTACCCTTACCCTTACCCTTGCTTTTACCCTTAGGCTTACCCTTACCTTTACCCTCACCATTACCCTTACCCTTACCCTTACCCTTACCCTTGCTTTTACCCTTAAGCTTACCCTTACCCTTACCCTTACCCTTACCCTTACCCTTACCCTTACCCTTACCCTTACCCTTACCCTTACCCTTACCCTTACCCTTACCCTTACCCTTACCCTTACCCTTACCCTTACCCTTACCCTTACCCTTACCCTTACCCTTACCCTTACCCTTACCCTTACCCTTACCCTTGCTTTTACCCTTAAGCTTACCCTTACCCTTACCCTTACCCTTACCCTTGCTTTTACCCTTAAGCTTACCCTTACCCTTACTCTTACCCCTACCCTTACCCTTACCCTTACCCTTACCCTTACCCTTACCCTTACCCTTACCCTTGCTTTTACCCTTAGGCTTACCCTCACCTTTACCCTTACCCTTACCCTTACCCTTACCCTTACCCTTACCCTTACCTTTGCTTTTACCCTTAAGCTTACCCTTACCCTTACCCTTACCCTTACCCTTAGCCTTACCCTTACCCTTGCTTTTACCCTTAAGCTTACCCTTACCCTTACCCTTACCCTTACCCTTACCCTTGCTTTTACCCTTAGGCTTACCCTTACCCTTACCCTTACCCTTACCCTTAAGCTTACCCTTACCCTTACCCTTACCCTTACCCTTACCCTTACCCTTACCCTTACCCTTACCCTTACCCTTACCCTTACCCTTACCCTTACCCTTACCCTTACTTAGGGTTAGGGTAAGGGTAAGCTTAAGGGTAAAAGCAAGGGTAAGGGTAAGGGTAAGGGTAAGGGTAAGGGTAAGGGTAAGGGTAAGCTTAAGGGTAAGGGTAAGGGTAAGGGTAAGGGTAAGCTTAAGGGTAAAAGCAAGGGTAAGGGTAAGGGTAAGGGTAAGGGTAAGCTTAAGGGTAAGGGTAAGGGTAAGGGTAAGGGTAAGCTTAAGGGTAAAAGCAAGGGTAAGGTTAAGGGTAAGGGTAAGGGTAAGGGTAAGGGTAAGGGTAAGCTGAAGGGTAAGGGTAAGGGTAAGGGTAAGGGTAAGCTTAAGGGTAAAAGCAAGGGTAAGGGTAAGGGTAAGGGTAAGGGTAAGGGTAAGGGTAAGGGTAAGGGTAAGGATAAGGGTAAGGGTAAGGGTAAGCTTAAGGGTAAGGGTAAGGGTAAGGGTAAGCTTAAGGGTAAAAGCAAGGGTAAGGGTAAGGGTAAGGGTAAGGGTAAGGGTAAGCTTAAGGGTAAAAGCAAGGGTAAGGGTAAGGGTAAGGGTAAGGGTAAGGGTAAGGGTAAGGGTAAGGGTAAGGGTAAGGGTAAGGGTAAGCTTAAGGGTAAGGGTAAGGGTAAGGGTAAGCTTAAGGGTAAAAGCAAGGGTAAGGGTAAGGGTAAGGGTAAGGGTAAGGGTAAAGGAAAGGGTAAGCCTAAGGGTAAAAGCAAGGGTAAGGGTAAGGGTAAGGGTAAGGGTAAGGGTGAGGGTAAGGGTAAGGGTAAGGGTAAGGGTAAGGGTAAGGGTAAGCTTAAGGGTAAAAGCAAGGGTAAGGGTAAGGGTAAGGGTAAGGGTAAGGGTAAGGGTAAGGGTAAGGGTAAGGGTAAGGGTAAGCTTAAGGGTAAAAGCAAGGGTAAGGGTAAGGGTAAGGGTAAGGGTAAGGGTAAGGGAAAGGGTAAGGGTAAGGGTAAGGGTAAGGGTAAGCTTAAGGGTAAAAGCAAGGGTGAGGGTAAGGGTAAGGGTAAGGGTAAGGGTAAGGGTTAGGGTAAGGGTAAAGGTAAGGGTAAGCCTAAGGGTAAAAGCAAGGGTAAGGGTAAGGGTAAGGGTAAGGGTAAGGGTAAGGGTAACGGTAAGGGTAAGGGTAAGGGTAAGAGTAAGGGTAAGGGTAAGGGTAAGCTTAAGGGTAAAAGCAAGGGTAAGGGTAAGGGTAAGGGTAAGGGTAAGCCTAAGGGTAAAAGCAAGGGTAAGGGTAAGGTTAAGGGTAAGGGTAAGGGTAAGCTTAAGGGTAAAAGCAAGGGTAAGGGTAAGGGTAAGGGTAAGGGTAAGGGTAAGCTTAAGGGTAAAAGCAAGGGTAAGGGTAAGGATGAGGGTAAGGGTGAGGGTAAGGGTAAGGGTAAAGGTAAGGGTAAGCCTAAGAGTAAAAGCAAGGGTAAGGGTAAGGGTAAGGGTAAGGGTAAGGGTAAGGGTAAGGGTAAGGGTAAGGGTAAGGGTAAGGGTAAGGGTAAGGGTGAGCTTAAGGGTAAAAGCAAGGGTAAGGATAAAGGTAAGGGTAAGGGTAAGGGTAAGGGTAAGGGTAAGGGTAAGGGTAAGGGTAAGCTTAAGGGTAAAAGCAAGGGTAAGGGTAAGGGTAAGGGTAAGGGTAAGGGTAAGCTCACCCTTACCCTTACCCTTACCCTTACACTTACCCTTGCTTTTACCCTTAGGCTTACCCTTACCCTTACCCTTACCCTTACCCTTAAGCTTACCCTTACACTTACCCTCACCCTTACCCTTACCCTTACCCTTACCCTTACCCTTACCCTTACCCTTGCTTTTACCCTTAAGCTTACCCTTACCCTTAACCTTACCCTTACCCTTAGCCTTACCCTTACCCTTACCCTTACCCTTACCCTTGCTTTGACCCTTAGGCTTACCCTTACCTTTACCCTTACCCTTACCCTTACCCTTACCCTTACCCTTACCCTTACCCTTACCCTTACCCTTACCCTTACCCTTGCTTTTACCCTTAAGCTTACCCTTACCCTTACCCTTACCCTTACCCTTACCCTTACCCTTACCCTTGCTTTTACCCTTAAGCTTACCCTTACCCTTACCCTTACCCTTACCCTTACCCTTGCTTTTACCCTTAGGCTTACCCTTACCCTTACCCTTACCCTTGCTTTTACCCTTAAGCTTACATTTACCCTTACCCTTACCCTTACCCTTACCCTTACCCTTACCCTTACCCTTACCCTTACCCTTACCCTTACCCTTGCTTTTACCCTTAGGCTTAACCTTACCTTTACCCTTACCCTTACCCTTACCCTTACCCTTACCCTTACCCTTACCCTTACCCTTACCCTTACCCTTACCCTTACCCTTACCCTTACCCTTGCTTTTACCCTTAAGCTTACCCTTACCCTTACCCTTACCCTTACCCTTACCCTTACCCTTGCTTTTACCCTTAAGCTTACCCTTACCCTTACCCTTACCTTTACCCTCACCCTCACCCTTACCCTTACCCTTGCTTATACCCTTAAGCTTACCCTTACCCTTACCCTTACCCTTACCCTTACCCTTACCCTTACCCTTACCCTTACCCTTACCCTTACCCTTACCCTTACCCTTACCCTTACCCTTACCCTTACCCTTGCTTTTACCCTTAGGCTTACTCTTACCTTTACCCTTACCCTTACCCTTACCCTTACCCTTACCCTTACCCTTACCCTTACCCTTACCCTTACCCTTACCCTTGCTTTTACCCTTAAGCTTACCCTTACCCTTACCCTTACCCTTACCCTTACCCTAACCCTTACCCTTGCTTTTACCCTTAAGCTTACCCTTACCCTTACCCTTACCCTTACCCTTACCCTTACCCTTACCCTTACCCTTACCCTTACCCTTACCCTTACGCTTACACTTGCTTTTACCCTTAAGCTTACCCTTACCCTTACCCTTACCCTTACCCTTACCCTTATACTTACCCTTGCTTTTACCCTTAAGCTTACCCTTACCCTTACCCTTACCCTTACCCTTACCCTTACCCTTACCCTTACCCTTACCCTTACCCTTGCTTTTACTCTTTGGCTTACCCTTACCTTTACCCTTACCCTTACCCTTACCCTTACCCTTACCCTTACCCTCACCCTTACCCTTACCCTTGCTTTTACCCTTAAGCTTACCCTTACCCTTACCCTTACCCTTACCCTTACCCTTGCTTTTACCCTTAAGCTTACCCTTACCCTTACCCTTAACCTTACCCTTACCCTTGCTTTTACCCTTAGGCTTACCCTTACCCTTACCCTTACCCTTACCCTTGCTTTTACCCTTAAGCTTACCCTTACCCTTACCCTTACTCTTACCCTTACCCTTACCCTTACCCTTACCCTTACCCTTACCCTTACCCTTACCCTTACCCTTGCTTTTACCCTTAGGCTTACCCTTACCTTTACCCTTACCCTAACCCTTACCCTTACCCTTACCCTTACCCTTACCCTTGCTTTTACCCTTAAGCTTACCCTTACCCTTACCCTAACCCTTACCCTTACCCTTACCCTTACCCTTACCCTTACCCTTACCCTTGCTTTTACCCTTAAGCTTACCCTTACCCTTACCCTTACCCTTACCCTTACCCTTACCCTTACCCTTACCCTTACCCTTACCCTTGCTTTTACCCTTAAGCTTACCCTTACACTTACCCTTACCCTTAGCCTTACCCTTACCCTTACCCTTACCCTTACCCTTACCCTTGCTTTTACCCTTAGGCTTACCCTTACCTTTACCCTTACCCTTACCCTTACCCTTACCCTTACCCTTACCCTTGCTTTTACCCCTAAGCTTACCCTTACCCTTACCCTTACCCTTAAGCTTACCCTTACCCTTACCCTTACCCTTACCCTTACCCTTACCCTTACCCTTACCCTTACCCTTTCCCTTACCCTTGCTTTTACCCTTAAGCTTACCCTTACCCTTACCCTTACCCTTACCCTTGCTTTTACCCTTAAGCTTACCCTTACCCTTACCCTTACCCTTAAGCTTACCCTTACCCTTACCCTTACCCTTACCCTTACCCTTACCCTTACCCTTACCCTTACCCTTACCCTTACCCTTACCCTTGCTTTTACCCTTAAGCTTACCCTTACCCTTACCCTTACCCTTACCCTTAAGCTTACCCTTACCCTTACCCTTACCCTTACCCTTAACCTTACCCTTGCTTTTACCCTTAAGCTTACCCTTACCCTTACCCTTACCCTTACCCTTAAGCTTACCCTTACCCTTACCCTTACCCTTACCCTTACCCTTGCTTTTACCCTTAAGCTTACCCTTACCCTTACCCTTACCCTTACCCTTAAGCTTACCCTTACAATTACCCTTACCCTTACCCTTACCCTTACCCTTACCCTTACCTTGCTTTTACCCTTAAGCTTACCCTTACCCTTACCCTAAGTAAGGGTAAGGGTAAGGGTAAGGGTAAGGGTAAGGGTAAGGGTAAGGGTAAGGGTAAGGGTAAGGGTAAGGGTAAGGGTAAGGGTAAGGGTAAGGGTAAGGGTAAGCTTAAGGGTAAAAGCAAGGGTAAGGGTAAGGGTAAGGGTAAGGGTAAGGGTAAGGGTAAGGGTAAGGGTAAGGGTAAGGGTAAGGGTAAGGGTAAGGGTAAGGGTAAGGGTAAGGGTAAGCTTAAGGGTAAGGGTAAGGGTAAGGGTAAGGGTAAGCCTAAGGGTAAAAGCAAGGGTAAGGGTAAGGGTAAGGGTAAGGGTAAGCTTAAGGGTAAAAGCAAGGGTAAGGGTAAGGCTAAGGGTAAGGGTAAGGGTAAGGGTAAGGGTAAGCTTAAGGGTAAAAGCAAGGGTAAGGGTAAGGGTAAGGGTAAGGGTAAGGGTAAGGGTAAGGGTAAAGGTGAGGGTAAGCCTAAGGGTAAAAGCAAGGGTAAGGGTAAGGGTAAGGGTAAGGGTAAGGGTAAGGGTAAGGGTAAGGGTAAGGGTAAGGGTAGGGGTAAGAGTAAGGGTAAGGGTAAGCTTAAGGGTAAAAGCAAGGGTAAGGGTAAGGGTAAGGGTAAGGGTAAGGGTAAGGGTAAGGGTAAGCTTAAGGGTAAAAGCAAGGGTAAGGATAAGGGTAAGGGTAAGGGTAAGGGTAAGGGTAAGGGTAAGGGTAAGGGTAAGGGTAAGGGTAAGGGTAAGGGTAAGGGTAAGGGTAAGGGTAAGGGTAAGGGTAAGGGCAAGGGTAAGGGTAAGGGTAAGGGTAAGGGTAAGGGTAAGCTTAAGGGTAAAAGCAAGGGTAAGGGTAAGGGTAACGGTAAGGGTAAGGGTAAGGGTAATGGTAAGGTTAAAGGTAAGGGTAAGCCTAAGGGTAAAAGCAAGGGTAAGGGTAAGGGTAAGGGTAAGGGTAAGGGTAAGGGTAAGGGTAAGGGTAAGGGTAAGGGTAAGCTTAAGGGTAAAAGCAAGGGTAAGGGTAAGGGTAAGGGTAAGGGTAAGGGTAAGGGTAAGGGTAAGGGTAAGCTCAAGTGTAAGGGTAAGGGTAAGGGTAAGGGTAAGCGTAAGGGTAAAAGCAAGGGTAAGGGTAAGGGTAAGGGTAAGGGTAAGGGTAAGCTTAGAGGTAAAAGCAAGGGTAAGGGTAAGGGTAAGGGTAAGGGTAAGGGTAAGGGTAAGCTTAAGGGTAAGGGTAAGGGTAAGGGTAAGCTTAAGGGTAAAAGCAAGGGTAAAGGTAAGAGTAAGGGTAAGGGTAAGGGTAAGGGTAAGGGTAAGGGTAAGGGTAAGGGTGAGCTTAAGGGTAAAAGCAAGGGTAAGGGTAAGGGTAAGGGTAAGGGTATGGGTAAGGGTAAGGGTAAGGGTAAGGGTAAGCTTAAGGGTAAAAGCAAGGGTAAGGGTAAGGGTAAGGGTAAGGGTAAGGGTAAGGGTAAGGGTAAGGGTAAGGGTAAGGGTAAGGGTAAAGGTAAGGGTAAGCCTAAGGGTAAAAGCAAGGGTAAGGGTAAGGGTAAGGGTAAGGGTAAGAGTAAGGGTAAGGGTAAGGGTAAGGGTAAGCTTAAGGGTAAAAGCAAGGGTAAGGGTAAGGGTAAGGGTAAGGGTAAGCCTAAGGGTAAAAGCAAGGGTAAGGGTAAGGGTAAGGGTAAGGGTAAGGGTAAGCTTAAGGGTAAAAGCAAGGGTAAGGGTAAGGGTAAGGGTAAAGGTAAGGGTAAGGGTAAGCTTAAGGGTAAAAGCAAGGGTGAGGGTAAGGGTAAGGGTAAGGGTAAGGGTAAGGGTAAGGGTAAGGGTGAGGGTAAGGGTAAGGGTAAGGGTAAGCTTAAGGGTAAAAGCAAGGGTAAGGGTAAGGGTAAGGGTAAGGGTAAGGGTAAGGGTAAGGGTAAGGGTAAGCTTAAGGGTAAAAGCAAGGGTAAGGGTAAGGGTAAGGGTAAGGGTAAGGGTAAGGGTAAGGGTAAAGGTAAGGGTAAGCCTAAGGGTAAAAGCAAGGGTAAGGGTAATGGTAAGGGTAAGGGTAAGGGTAAGGGTAAGGGTAAGGGTAAGGGTAAGGGTAAGGGTAAGGGTAAGGGTAAGGGTAAGGGTAAGGGTAAGGGTAAGGGTAAGGGTAAGGGTAAGGGTAAGGGTAAGGGTAAGGGTAAGGGTAAGCTTAAGGGTAAAAGCAAGGGTAAGGGTAAGGGTAAGGGTAAGGGTAAGGGTAAGCCTAAGGGTAAAAGCAAGGGTAAGGGTAAGGGTAAGGGTAAGGGTAAGGGTAAGCTTAAGGGTAAAAGCAAGGGTAAGGGTAAGGGTAAGGGTAAGGGTAAGGGTAAGGGTAAGGGTAAGCTTAAGGGTAAAAGCAAGGGTAAGGGTTAGGGTAAGGGTAAGGGTAAGGGTAAAGGTAAGGGTAAGCCTAAGGGTAAAAGCAAGGGTAAGGGTAAGGGTAAGGGTAAGGGTAAGGGTAAGGGTAAGCTTAAGGGTAAAAGCAAGGGTAAGGGTAAGTGTAAGGGTAAGGGTAAGGGTAAGGGTATGGGTAAGGGTAAGCTTAAGGGTAAGGGTAAGGGTAAGGGTAAGGGTAAGCTTAAGGGTAAAAGCAAGGGTAAGGGTAAGGGTAAGGGTAAGGGTAAGCTTAAGGGTTAAAGCAAGGGTAAGGGTAAGGGTAAGGGTAAGGGTAAGGGTAAGCTTAAGGGTAAGGGTAAGGGTTAGGGTAAGGGTAAGCTTAAGGGTAAAAGCAAGGGTAAGGGTAAGGGTAAGGGTAAGGGTAAGGGTAAGGGTAAGCTTAAGGGTAAGGGTAAGGGTAAGGGTAAGGGTAAGCTTAAGGGTAAAAGCAAGGGTAAGGTTAAGGGTAAGGGTAAGGGTAAGGGTAAGGGTAAGGGTAAGGGTAAGCTTAAGGGTAAGGGTAAGGGTAAGGGTAAGGGTAAGCTTAAGGGTAAAAGCAAGGTTAAGGGTAAGGGTAAGGGTAAGGGTAAGGGTAAGGGTAAGGGTAAGGGTAAGGGTAAGGGTAAGGGTAAGGGTAAGGGTAAGCTTAAGGGTAAGGGTAAGGGTAAGGGTAAGCTTAAGGGTAAAAGCAAGGGTAAGGGTAAGGGTAAGGGTAAGGGTAGGGTAAGCTTAAGGGTAAAAGCAAGGGTAAGGGTAAGGGTAAGGGTAAGGGTAAGGGTAAGGGTAAGGGTAAGGGTAAGGGTAAGGGTAAGGGTAAGGGTAAGGGTAAGGGTAAGGGTAAGGGTAAGGGTAAGGGTAAGGGTAAGGGTAAGCTTAAGGGTAAGGGTAAGGGTAAGGGTAAGCTTAAGGGTAAAAGCAAGGGTAAGGGTAAGGGTAAGGGTAAGGGTAAGGGTAAAGGTAAGGGTAAGCCTAAGGGTAAAAGCAAGGGTAAGGGTAAGCGTAAGGGTAAGGGTAAGGGTAAGGGTAAGGGTAAGGGTAAGGGTAAGGGTAAGGGTAAGGGTAAGGGTAAGCTTAAGGGTAAAAGCAAGGGTAAGGGTAAGGGTAAGGGTAAGGGTAAGGGTAAGGGTAAGGGTAAGGGTAAGGGTAAGCTTAAGGGTAAAAGCAAGGGTAAGGGTAAGGGTAAGGGTAAGGGTAAGGGTAAGGGTAAGGGTAAGGGTAAGGGTAAGGGTAAGCTTAAGGGTAAAAGCAAGGGTAAGGGTAAGGGTAAGGGTAAGGGTAAGGGTAAGGGTTAGGGTAAGGGTAAAGGTAAGGGTAAGCCTAAGGGTAAAAGCAAGGGTAAGGGTAAGGCTAAGGGTAAGGGTAAGGGTAAGGGTAAGGGTAAGGGTAAGGGTAAGGGTAAGGGTAAGAGTAAGGGTAAGGGTAAGGGTAAGCTTAAGGGTAAAAGCAAGGGTGAGGGTAAGGGTAAGGGTAAGGGTAAGCCTAAGGGTAAAAGCAAGGGTAAGGGTAAGGTTAAGGGTAAGGGTAAGGGTAAGCTTAAGGGTAAAAGCAAGGGTAAGGGTAAGGGTTAGGGTAAGGGTAAGGGTAAGCTTAAGGGTAAAAGCAAGGGTAAGGGTAAGGGTGAGGGTGAGGGTAAGGGTAAGGGTAAGGGTAAAGGTAAGGGTAAGCCTGAGAGTAAAAGCAAGGGTAAGGGTAAGGGTAAGGGTAAGGGTAAGGGTAAGGGTAAGGGTAAGGGTAAGGGTAAGGGTAAGGGTAAGGGTAAGGGTAAGGGTAAGGGTAAGCTTAAGGGTAAAAGCAAGGGTAAGGATAAGGGTAAGGGTAAGGGTAAGGGTAAGGGTAAGGGTAAGGGTAAGGGTAAGGGTAAGGGTAAGGGTAAGGGTAAGCTTAAGGGTAAAAGCAAGGGTAAGGGTAAGGGTAAGGGTAAGGGTAAGGGTAAGGGTAAGGGTAAGGGTAAGGGTAAGGGTAAGGGTAAGGGTAAGGGTAAGGGTAAGGGTAAGCTTAAGGGTAAAAGCAAGGGTAAGGGTTAGGGTAAGGGTAAGGGTAAGGGTAAGGGTAAGGGTAAGGGTAAGCTTAAGGGTAAAAGCAAGGGTAAGGGTAAGGGTAAGGGTAAGGGTAAGGGTAAGGGTAAGGGTAAGGGTAAAGGTAAGGGTAAGCTTAAGGGTAAAAGCAAGGGTAAGGGTAAGGGTAAGGGTAAGGGTAAGGGTAAGGGTGAGGGTAAGGGTAAGGGTAAGGGTAAGGGTAAGGGTAAGGGTAAGGGTAAGGGTAAGGGTAAGGGTAAGCTTAAGGGTAAAAGCAAGGGTAAGGGTAAGGGTAAGGGTAAGGGTAAGGGTAAGGGTAAGGGTAAGGGTAAGGGTAAGGGTAAGGGTAAGGGTAAGGGTAAGGGTAAGGGTAAGGGTAAGGGTAAGGGTAAGGGTAAGGGTAAGGGTAAGGGTAAGGGTAAGCTTAAGGGTAAGGGTAAGGGTAAGGGTAAGGGTAAGCCTAAGGGTAAAAGCAAGGGTAAGGGTAAGGGTAAGGGTAAGGGTAAGCTTAAGGGTAAAAGCAAGGGTAAGGGTAAGGCTAAGGGTAAGGGTAAGGGTAAGGGTAAGGGTAAGCTTAAGGGTAAAAGCAAGGGTAAGGGTAAGGGTAAGGGTAAGGGTAAGGGTAAGGGTAAGGGTAAGGGTAAGGGTAAGGGTAAAGGTGAGGGTAAGCCTAAGGGTAAAAGCAAGGGTAAGGGTAAGGGTAAGGGTAAGGGTAAGGGTAAGGGTAAGGGTAAGGGTAGGGGTAAGAGTAAGGGTAAGGGTAAGCTTAAGGGTAAAAGCAAGGGTAAGGGTAAGGGTAAGGGTAAGGGTAAGGGTAAGGGTAAGCTTAAGGGTAAAAGCAAGGGTAAGGGTAAGGGTAAGGGTAAGGGTAAGGGTAAGGGTAAGGGTAAGGGTAAGGGTAAGGGTAAGGGTAAGGGTAAGGGTAAGGGTAAGGGTAAGGGTAAGGGTAAGGGTAAGGGTAAGGGTAAGGGTAAGGGTAAGGGTAAGGGTAAGCTTAAGGGTAAAAGCAAGGGTAAGAGTAAGGGTAAGGGTAAGGGTAAGGGTAAGGGTAATGGTAAGGGTAAAGGTAAGGGTAAGCCTAAGGGTAAAAGCAAGGGTAAGGGTAAGGGTAAGGGTAAGGGTAAGGGTAAGGGTAAGGGTAAGGGTAAGGGTAAGGGTAAGGGTAAGCTTAAGGGTAAAAGCAAGGGTAAGGGTAAGGGTAAGGGTAAGGGTAAGGGTAAGGGTAAGGGTAAGGGTAAGGGTAAGGGTAAGGGTAAGGGTAAGGGTAAGGGTAAGCTTAAGGGTAAGGGTAAGGGTAAGGGTAAGGGTAAGCGTAAGGGTAAAAGCAAGGGTAAGGGTAAGGGTAAGGGTAAGGGTAAGGGTAAGCTTAAGGGTAAAAGCAAGGGTAAGGGTAAGGGTAAGGGTAAGGGTAAGGGTAAGGGTAAGGGTAAGGGTAAGCTTAAGGGTAAGGGTAAGGGTAAGGGTAAGGGTAAGCTTAAGGGTAAAAGCAAGGGTAAGGGTAAGAGTAAGGGTAAGGGTAAGGGTAAGGGTAAGGGTAAGGGTAAGGGTGAGCTTAAGGGTAAAAGCAAGGGTAAGGGTAAGGGTAAGGGTAAGGGTAAGGGTAAGGGTAAGGGTAAGGGTAAGGGTAAGGGTAAGCTTAAGGGTAAAAGCAAGGGTAAGGGTAAGGGTAAGGGTAAGGGTAAGGGTAAGGGTAAGGGTAAGGGTAAGGGTAAGGGTAAGGGTAAGGGTAAGGGTAAAGGTAAGGGTAAGCCTAAGGGTAAAAGCAAGGGTAAGGGTAAGGGTAAGGGTAAGGGTAAGAGTAAGGGTAAGGGTAAGGGTAAGGGTAAGCTTAAGGGTAAAAGCAAGGGTAAGGTTAAGGGTAAGGGTAAGGGTGAGCCTAAGGGTAAAAGCAAGGGTAAGGGTAAGGGTAAGGGTAAGGGTAAGGGTAAGCTTAAGGGTAAAAGCAAGGGTAAGGGTAAGGGTAAGGGTAAGGGTAAGGGTAAGGGTAAGCTTAAGGGTAAAAGCAAGGGTGAGGGTAAGGGTAAGGGTAAGGGTAAGGGTAAGGGTAAGGGTAAGGGTAAGGGTAAGGGTAAGGGTAAGGGTAAGGGTAAGGGTAAGGGTAAGGGTAAGGGTAAGGGTAAGCTTAAGGGTAAAAGCAAGGGTAAGGGTAAGGGTAAGGGTAAGGGTGAGGGTAAGGGTAAGGGTAAGGGTAAGGGTAAGGGTAAGCTTAAGGGTAAAAGCAGGGGTAAGGGTAAGGGTAAGGGTAAGGGTAAGGGTAAGGGTAAGGGTAAAGGTAAGGGTAAGCCTAAGGGTAAAAGCAAGGGTAAGGGTAAGGGTAAGGGTAAGGGTAAGGGTAAGGGTAAGGGTAAGGGTAAGGGTAAGGGTAAGGGTAAGGGTAAGGGTAAGGGTAAGGGTAAGGGTAAGGGTAAGGGTAAGGGTAAGGGTAAGGGTAAGGGTAAGGGTAAGGGTAAGGGTAAGGGTAAGGGTAAGGGTAAGGGTAAGGGTAAGGGTAAGGGTAAGGGTAAGGGTAAGCTTAAGGGTAAAAGCAAGGGTAAGGGTAAGGGTAAGGGTAAGGGTAAGCCTAAGGGTAAAAGCAAGGGTAAGGGTAAGGGTAAGGGTAAGGGTAAGGGTAAGCTTAAGGGTAAAAGCAAGGGTAAGGGTAAGGGTAAGGGTAAGGGTAAGGGTAAGGGTAAGGGTAAGGGTAAGGGTAAGCTTAAGGGTAAAAGCAAGGGTAAGGGTAAGGGTAAGGGTAAGGGTAAGGGTAAGGGTAAGGGTAAGGGTAAAGGTAAGGGTAAGCCTAAGGGTAAAAGCAAGGGTAAGGGTAAGGGTAAGGGTAAGGGTAAGGGTAAGGGTAAGGGTAAGGGTAAGGGTAAGGGTAAGGGTAAGCTTAAGGGTAAAAGCAAGGGTAAGGGTAAGGGTAAGGGTAAGGGTAAGAGTAAGGGTAAGGGTAAGGGTAAGGGTAAGGGTAAGGGTAAGCTTAAGGGTAAGGGTAAGGGTAAGGGTAAGGGTAAGCTTAAGGGTAAAAGCAAGGGTAAGGGTAAGGGTAAGGGTGAGGGTAAGCTTAAGGGTAAAAGCAAGGGTAAGGGTAAGGGTAAGGGTAAGGGTAAGGGTAAGGGTAAGGGTAAGCTTAAGGGTAAGGGTAAGGGTAAGGGTAAGGGTAAGCTTAAGGGTAAAAGCAAGGGTAAGGGTAAGGGTAAGGGTAAGGGTAAGGGTAAGCTTAAGGGTAAGGGTAAGGGTAAGGGTAAGGGTAAGCTTAAGGGTAAAAGCAAGGGTAAGGTTAAGGGTAAGGGTAAGGGTAAGGGTAAGGGTAAGGGTAAGGGTAAGCTTAAGGGTAAGGGTAAGGGTAAGGGTAAGGGTAAGCTTAAGGGTAAAAGCAAGGGTAAGGGTAAGGGTAAGGGTAAGGGTAAGGGTAAGGGTAAGGGTAAGGGTAAGGGTAAGGGTAAGGGTAAGGGTAAGGGTAAGGGTAAGGGTAAGGGTAAGGGTAAGGGTAAGGGTAAGGGTAAGCTCAAGGGTAAGGGTAAGGGTAAGGGTAAGCTTAAGGGTAAAAGCAAGGGTAAGGGTAAGGGTAAGGGTAAGGGTAAGGGTAAGCTTAAGGGTAAAAGCAAGGGTAAGGGTAAGGGTAAGGGTAAGGGTAAGGGTAAGGGTAAGGGTAAGGGTAAGGGTAAGGGTAAGGGTAAGGGTAAGGGTAAGGGTAAGGGTAAGGGTAAGGGTAAGGGTAAGGGTAAGCTTAAGGGTAAGGGTAAGGGTAAGGGTAAGCTTAAGGGTAAAAGCAAGGGTAAGGGTAAGGGTAAGGGTAAGGGTAAGGGTAAAGGTAAGGGTAAGCCTAAGGGTAAAAGCAAGGGTAAGGGTAAGGGTAAGGGTAAGGGTAAGGGTAAGGGTAAGGGTAAGGGTAAGGGTAAGGGTAAGGGTAAGGGTAAGGGTAAGGGTAAGCTTAAGGGTAAAAGCAAGGGTAAGGGTAAGGGTAAGGGTAAGGGTAAGGGTAAGGGTAAGGGTAAGCTTAAGGGTAAAAGCAAGGGTAAGGGTAAGGGTAAGGGTAAGGGTAAGGGTAAGGGTAAGGGTAAGGGTAAGGGTAAGGGTAAGGGTAAGGGTAAGGGTAAGGGTAAGGGTAAGCTTAAGGGTAAAAGCAAGGGTAAGGGTAAGGGTAAGGGTAAGGGTAAGGGTTAGGGTAAGGGTAAAGGTAAGGGTAAGCCTAAGGGTAAAAGCAAGGGTAAGGGTAAGGGTAAGGGTAAGGGTAAGGGTAAGGGTAAGGGTAAGGGTAAGGGTAAGGGTAAGGGTAGGAGTAAGGGTAAGGGTAAGGGTAAGCTTAAGGGTAAAAGCAAGGGTAAGGGTAAGGGTAAGGGTAAGGGTAAGCCTAAGGGTAAAAGCAAGGGTAAGGGTAAGGTTAAGGGTAAGGGTAAGGGTAAGCTTAAGGGTAAAAGCAAGGGTAAGGGTAAGGGTTAGGGTAAGGGTAAGGGTAAGCTTAAGGGTAAAAGCAAGGGTAAGGGTAAGGGTGAGGGTGAGGGTAAGGGTAAGGGTAAGGGTAAAGGTGAGGGTAAGCCTAAGAGTAAAAGCAAGGGTAAGGGTAAGGGTAAGGGTAAGGGTAAGGGTAAGGGTAAGGGTAAGGGTAAGGGTAAGGGTAAGGGTAAGGGTGAGGGTAAGGGTAAGCTTAAGGGTAAAAGCAAGGGTAAGGATAAGGGTAAGGGTAAGGGTAAGGGTAAGGGTAAGGGTAAGGGTAAGGGTAAGGGTAAGGGTAAGGGTAAGGGTAAGGGTAAGGGTAAGCTTAAGGGTAAAAGCAAGGGTAAGGGTAAGGGTAAGGGTAAGGGTAAGGGTAAGGGTAAGGGTAAGGGTAAGGGTAAGGGTAAGGGTAAGGGTAAGCTTAAGGGTAAAAGCAAGGGTAAGGGTTAGGGTAAGGGTAAGGGTAAGGGTAAGGGTAAGGGTAAGGGTAAGCTTAAGGGTAAAAGCAAGGGTAAGGGTAAGGGTAAGGGTAAGGGTAAGCTTAAGGGTAAAAGCAAGGGTAAGGGTAAGGGTAAGGGTAAGGGTAAGGGTAAGGGTAAGGGTAAGGGTAAGGGTAAGGGTAAGAGTAAGGGTAAGGGTAAGCTTAAGGGTAAGGGTAAGGGTAAGGGTAAGGGTAAGCGTAAGGGTAAAAGCAAGGGTAAGGGTAAGGGTAAGGGTAAGGGTAAGGGTAAGCTTAAGGGTAAAAGCAAGGGTAAGGGTAAGGGTAAGGGTAAGGGTAAGGGTAAGGGTAAGGGTAAGGGTAAGGGTAAGCTTAAGGGTAAGGGTAAGGGTAAGGGTAAGGGTAAGCTTAAGGGTAAAAGCAAGGGTAAGGGTAAGAGTAAGGGTAAGGGTAAGGGTAAGGGTAAGGGTAAGGGTAAGGGTGAGCTTAAGGGTAAAAGCAAGGGTAAGGGTAAGGGTAAGGGTAAGGGTAAGGGTAAGGGTAAGGGTAAGGGTAAGGGTAAGGGTAAGCTTAAGGGTAAAAGCAAGGGTAAGGGTAAGGGTAAGGGTAAGGGTAAGGGTAAGGGTAAGGGTAAGGGTAAGGGTAAAGGTAAGGGTAAGCCTAAGGGTAAAAGCAAGGGTAAGGGTAAGGGTAAGGGTAAGGGTAAGAGTAAGGGTAAGGGTAAGGGTAAGCTTAAGGGTAAAAGCAAGGGTAAGGGTAAGGGTAAGGGTAAGGGTAAGCCTAAGGGTAAAAGCAAGGGTAAGGGTAAGGGTAAGGGTAAGGGTAAGCTTAAGGGTAAAAGCAAGGGTAAGGGTAAGGGTAAGGGTAAGGGTAAGGGTAAGGGTAAGCTTAAGGGTAAAAGCAAGGGTGAGGGTAAGGGTAAGGGTAAGGGTAAGGGTAAGGGTAAGGGTAAGGGTAAGGGTAAGGGTAAGGGTAAGCTTAAGGGTAAAAGCAAGGGTAAGGGTAAGGGTAAGGGTAAGGGTGAGGGTAAGGGTAAGGGTAAGGGTAAGGGTAAGGGTAAGCTTAAGGGTAAAAGCAAGGGTAAGGGTAAGGGTAAGGGTAAGGGTAAGGGTAAAGGTAAGGGTAAGCCTAAGGGTAAAAGCAAGGGTAAGGGTAAGGGTAAGGGTAAGGGTAAGGGTAAGGGTAAGGGTAAGGGTAAGGGTAAGGGTAAGGGTAAGGGTAAGGGTAAGGGTAAGGGTAAGGGTAAGGGTAAGGGTAAGGGTAAGGGTAAGGGTAAGGGTAAGGGTAAGGGTAAGGGTAAGGGTAAGGGTAAGGGTAAGGGTAAGGGTAAGGGTAAGCTTAAGGGTAAAAGCAAGGGTAAGGGTAAGGGTAAGGGTAAGGGTAAGCCTAAGGGTAAAAGCAAAGGGTAAGGGTAAGGGTAAGGGTAAGGGTAAGGGTAAGCTTAAGGGTAAAAGCAAGGGTAAGGGTAAGGGTAAGGGTAAGGGTAAGGGTAAGGGTAAGGGTAAGCTTAAGGGTAAAAGCAAGGGTAAGGGTAAGGGTAAGGGTAAGGGTAAGGGTAAGGGTAAGGGTAAGGGTAAAGGTAAGGGTAAGCCTAAGGGTAAAAGCAAGGGTAAGGGTAAGGGTAAGGGTAAGGGTAAGGGTAAGGGTAAGGGTAAGGGTAAGGGTAAGGGTAAGGGTAAGGGTAAGGGTAAGGGTAAGGGTAAGGGTAAGGGTAAGGGTAAGCTTAAGGGTAAAAGCAAGGGTAAGGGTAAGGGTAAGGGTAAGGGTAAGGGTAAGGGTAAGGGTAAGGGTAAGGGTAAGGGTAAGGGTAAGGGTAAGGGTAAGGGTAAGGGTAAGCTTAAGGGTAAGGGTAAGGGTAAGGGTAAGGGAAGCTTAAGGGTAAAAGCAAGGGTAAGGGTAAGGGTGAGGGTAAGGGTAAGCTTAAGGGTAAAAGCAAGGGTAAGGGTAAGGGTAAGGGTAAGGGTAAGGGTAAGGGTAAGCTTAAGGGTAAGGGTAAGAGTAAGGGTAAGGGTAAGCTTAAGGGTAAAAGCAAGGGTAAGGGTAAGGGTAAGGGTAAGGGTAAGGGTAAGCTTAAGGGTAAGGGTAAGGGTAAGGGTAAGGGTAAGCTTAAGGGTAAAAGCAAGGGTAAGGTTAAGGGTAAGGGTAAGGGTAAGGGTAAGGGTAAGGGTAAGGGTAAGGGTAAGGGTAAGCTTAAGGGTAAGGGTAAGGGTAAGGGTAAGGGTAAGCTTAAGGGTAAAAGCAAGGGTAAGGGTAAGGGTAAGGGTAAGGGTAAGGGTAAGGGTAAGGGTAAGGGTAAGGGTAAGGGTAAGGGTAAGGGTAAGGGTAAGGGTAAGGGTAAGCTTAAGGGTAAGGGTAAGGGTAAGGGTAAGCTTAAGGGTAAGGGTAAGGGTAAGGGTAAGCTTAAGGGTAAAAGCAAGGGTGAGGGTAAGGGTAAGGGTAAGGGTAAGGGTAAGCTTAAGGGTAAAAGCAAGGGTAAGGGTAAGGGTAAGGGTAAGGGTAAGGGTAAGGGTAAGGGTAAGGGTAAGGGTAAGGATAAGGGTAAGGGTAAGGGTAAGGGTAAGCTTAAGGGTAAAAGCAAGGGTAAGGGTAAGGGTAAGGGTAAGGGTAAGGGTAAAGGTAAGGGTAAGCCTAAGGGTAAAAGCAAGGGTAAGGGTAAGGGTAAGGGTAAGGGTAAGGGTAAGGGTAAGGGTAAGGGTAAGGGTAAGGGTAAGCTTAAGGGTAAAAGCAAGGGTAAGGGTAAGGGTAAGGGTAAGGGTAAGGGTTAGGGTAAGGGTAAAGGTAAGGGTAAGCCTAAGGGTAAAAGCAAGGGTAAGGGTAAGGGTAAGGGTAAGGGTAAGGGTAAGGGTAAGGGTAAGGGTAAGGGTAAGGGTAAGAGTAAGGGTAAGGGTAAGGGTAAGGTTAAGGGTAAAAGCAAGGGTAAGGGTAAGGGTAAGGGTAAGGGTAAGCCTAAGGGTAAAAGCAAGGGTAAGGGTAAGGTTAAGGGTAAGGGTAAGGGTAAGCTTAAGGGTAAAAGCAAGGGTAAGGGTAAGGGTAAGGGTAAGGGTAAGGGTAAGCTTAAGGGTAAAAGCAAGGGTAAGGGTAAGGGTGAGGGTGAGGGTAAGGGTAAGGGTAAGGGTAAAGGTAAGGGTAAGCCTAAGAGTAAAAGCAAGGGTAAGGGTAAGGGTAAGGGTAAGGGTAAGGGTAAGGGTAAGGGTAAGGGTAAGGGTAAGGGTAAGGGTAAGGGTAAGGGTAAGGGTAAGGGTAAGCTTAAGGGTAAAAGCAAGGGTAAGGATAAGGGTAAGGGTAAGGGTAAGGGTAAGGGTAAGGGTAAGGGTAAGGGTAAGGGTAAGGGTAAGGGTAAGCTTAAGGGTAAAAGCAAGGGTAAGGGTAAGGGTAAGGGTAAGGGTAAGGGTAAGGGTAAGGGTAAGGGTAAGCTTAAGGGTAAAAGCAAGGGTAAGGGTTAGGGTAAGGGTAAGGGTAAGGGTAAGGGTAAGGGTAAGCTTAAGGGTAAAAGCAAGGGTAAGGGTAAGGGTAAGGGTAAGGGTAAGGGTAAGGGTAAGGGTAAGGGTAAAGGTAAGGGTAAGCTTAAGGGTAAAAGCAAGGGTAAGGGTAAGGGTAAGGGTAAGGGTAAGGGTAAGGGTAAGGGTAAGGGTAAGGGTAAGGGTAAGGGTAAGGGTAAGGGTAAGCTTAAGGGTATAAGCAAGGGTAAGGGTAAGGGTAAGGGTGAGGGTAAGGGTGAGGGTAAGGGTAAGGGTAAGCTTAAGGGTAAAAGCAAGGGTAAGGGTAAGGGTAAGGGTAAGGGTAAGGGTAAGGGTAAGGGTAAGGGTAAGGGTAAGCTTAAGGGTAAAAGCAAGGGTAAGGGTAAGGGTAAGGGTAAGGGTAAGGGTAAGGGTAAGGGTAAGGGTAAGTGTAAGGGTAAGGGTAAGGGTAAGGGTAAGGGTAAGGGTAAGGGTAAGGGTAAGGGTAAAGGTAAGGTTAAGCCTAAGGGTAAAAGCAAGGGTAAGGGTAAGGGTAAGGGTAAGGGTAAGGGTAAGGGTAAGGGTAAGGGTAAGGGTAAGGGTAAGGGTAAGGGTAAGGGTAAGGGTAAGGGTAAGGGTAAGGGTAAGGGTAAGGGTAAGGGTAAGCTTAAGGGTAAAAGCAAGGGTAAGGGTAAGGGTAAGGGTAAGGGTAAGCCTAAGGGTAAAAGCAAGGGTAAGGGTAAGGGTAAGGGTAAGGGTAAGGGTAAGCTTAAGGGTAAAAGCAAGGGTAAGGGTAAGGGTAAGGGTAAGGGTAAGGGTAAGGGTAAGGGTAAGCTTAAGGGTAAAAGCAAGGGTAAGGGTAAGGGTAAGGGTAAGGATAAGGGTAAGGGTAAGGGTAAGGGTAAGGGTAAGGGTAAGGGTAAGGGTAAGGTTAAGGGTAAGGGTTAGAGTAAGGGTAAGGGTAAGGGTAAGGGTAAGCTTAAGGGTAAAAGCAAGGGTAAGGGTAAGGGTAAGGGTAAGGGTAAGGGTAAGGGTAAGGGTAAGGGTAAGGGTAAGGGTAAGGGTAAGCTTAAGGGTAAAAGCAAGGGTAAGGGTAAGGGTAAGGGTAAGGGTAAGGGTTAGGGTAAGGGTAAAGGTAAGGGTAAGCCTAAGGGTAAAAGCAAGGGTAAGGGTAAGGGTAAGGGTAAGGGTAAGGGTAAGGGTAAGGGTAAGGGTAAGGGTAAGGGTAAGGGTAGGAGTAAGGGTAAGGGTAAGGGTAAGCTTAAGGGTAAAAGCAAGGGTAAGGGTAAGGGTAAGGGTAAGGGTAAGCCTAAGGGTAAAAGCAAGGGTAAGGGTAAGGTTAAGGGTAAGGGTAAGGGTAAGCTTAAGGGTAAAAGCAAGGGTAAGGGTAAGGGTTAGGGTAAGGGTAAGGGTAAGCTTAAGGGTAAAAGCAAGGGTAAGGGTAAGGGTGAGGGTGAGGGTAAGGGTAAGGGTAAGGGTAAAGGTAAGGGTAAGCCTAAGAGTAAAAGCAAGGGTAAGGGTAAGGGTAAGGGTAAGGGTAAGGGTAAGGGTAAGGGTAAGGGTAAGGGTAAGGGTAAGGGTAAGGGTAAGGGTAAGGGTAAGGGTAAGCTTAAGGGTAAAAGCAAGGGTAAGGATAAGGGTAAGGGTAAGGGTAAGGGTAAGGGTAAGGGTAAGGGTAAGGGTAAGGGTAAGGGTAAGGGTAAGGGTAAGGGTAAGGGTAAGCTTAAGGGTAAAAGCAAGGGTAAGGGTAAGGGTAAGGGTAAGGGTAAGGGTAAGGGTAAGGGTAAGGGTAAGGGTAAGGGTAAGGGTAAGCTTAAGGGTAAAAGCAAGGGTAAGGGTTAGGGTAAGGGTAAGGGTAAGGGTAAGGGTAAGGGTAAGGGTAAGCTTAAGGGTAAAAGCAAGGGTAAGGGTAAGGGTAAGGGTAAGGGTAAGGGTAAGGGTAAGCTTAAGGGTAAAAGCAAGGGTAAGGGTAAGGGTAAGGGTAAGGGTAAGGGTAAGGGTAAGGGTAAGGGTAAGGGTAAGGGTAAGGGTAAGAGTAAGGGTAAGGGTAAGCTTAAGGGTAAGGGTAAGGGTAAGGGTAAGGGTAAGCGTAAGGGTAAAAGCAAGGGTAAGGGTAAGGGTAAGGGTAAGGGTAAGGGTAAGCTTAAGGGTAAAAGCAAGGGTAAGGGTAAGGGTAAGGGTAAGGGTAAGGGTAAGGGTAAGGGTAAGCTTAAGGGTAAGGGTAAGGGTAAGGGTAAGGGTAAGCTTAAGGGTAAAAGCAAGGGTAAGGGTAAGAGTAAGGGTAAGGGTAAGGGTAAGGGTAAGGGTAAGGGTAAGGGTGAGCTTAAGGGTAAAAGCAAGGGTAAGGGTAAGGGTAAGGGTAAGGGTAAGGGTAAGGGTAAGGGTAAGGGTAAGGGTAAGGGTAAGCTTAAGGGTAAAAGCAAGGGTAAGGGTAAGGGTAAGGGTAAGGGTAAGGGTAAGGGTAAGGGTAAGGGTAAGGGTAAAGGTAAGGGTAAGCCTAAGGGTAAAAGCAAGGGTAAGGGTAAGGGTAAGGGTAAGGGTAAGAGTAAGGGTAAGGGTAAGGGTAAGCTTAAGGGTAAAAGCAAGGGTAAGGGTAAGGGTAAGGGTAAGGGTAAGCCTAAGGGTAAAAGCAAGGGTAAGGGTAAGGGTAAGGGTAAGGGTAAGCTTAAGGGTAAAAGCAAGGGTAAGGGTAAGGGTAAGGGTAAGGGTAAGGGTAAGGGTAAGCTTAAGGGTAAAAGCAAGGGTGAGGGTAAGGGTAAGGGTAAGGGTAAGGGTAAGGGTAAGGGTAAGGGTAAGGGTAAGGGTAAGGGTAAGCTTAAGGGTAAAA
>CAUEHS010000684.1:0-135169 GCA_958510865.1 Myrrha octodecimguttata
AATGCTCTGATTCGACTGAAATTTTCACCAATCATTCCTCTTCACAATCCAGAATAACGTTCCAAAAATAAAAAGTCTAACTTTCGAAACAACTGAGATACAGGGTGTTCTTCGTCAAATGACAAGTATAGTATCTTTCGAACCAATGCTCTGATTCGACTGAAATTTTCACCAATCATTCCTCTTCACAATCCAGAATAACGTTCCAAAAATAAAAAGTCTAACTTTCGAAACAACTGAGATACAGGGTGTTCTTCGTCAAATGACAAGTATAGTATCTTTCGAACCAATGCTCTGATTCGACTGAAATTTTCACCAATCATTCCTCTTCACAATCCAGAATAACGTTCCAAAAATAAAAAGTCTAACTTTCGAAACAACTGAGATACAGGGTGTTCTTCGTCAAATGACAAGTATAGTATCTTTCGAACCAATGCTCTGATTCGACTGAAATTTTCACCAATCATTCCTCTTCACAATCCAGAATAACGTTCCAAAAATAAAAAGTCTAACTTTCGAAACAACTGAGATACAGGGTGTTCTTCGTCAAATGACAAGTATAGTATCTTTCGAACCAATGCTCTGATTCGACTGAAATTTTCACCAATCATTCCTCTTCACAATCCAGAATAACGTTCCAAAAATAAAAAGTCTAACTTTCGAAACAACTGAGATACAGGGTGTTCTTCGTCAAATGACAAGTATAGTATCTTTCGAACCAATGCTCTGATTCGACTGAAATTTTCACCAATCATTCCTCTTCACAATCCAGAATAACGTTCCAAAAATAAAAAGTCTAACTTTCGAAACAACTGAGATACAGGGTGTTCTTCGTCAAATGACAAGTATAGTATCTTTCGAACCAATGCTCTGATTCGACTGAAATTTTCACCAATCATTCCTCTTCACAATCCAGAATAACGTTCCAAAAATAAAAAGTCTAACTTTCGAAACAACTGAGATACAGGGTGTTCTTCGTCAAATGACAAGTATAGTATCTTTCGACCAATGCTCTGATTCGACTGAAATTTTCACCAATCATTCCTCTTCACAATCCAGAATAACGTTTCCAAAAATAAAAAGTCTAACTTTCGAAACAACTGAGATACAGGGTGTTCTTCGTCAAATGACAAGTATAGTATCTTTCGAACCAATGCTCTGATTCGACTGAAATTTTCACCAATCATTCCTATTCACAATCCAGAATAACGTTCCAAAAATAAAAAGTCTAACTTTCGAAACAACTGAGATACAGGGTGTTCTTCGTCAAATGACAAGTATAGTATCTTTCGAACCAATGCTCTGATTCGACTGATATTTTCATCAATCATTCCTCTTCACAATCCAGAATAACGTTCCAAAAATAAAAAGTCTAACTTTCGAAACAACTGAGATACAGGGTGTTCTTCGTCAAATGACAAGTATAGTATCTTTCGAACCAATGCTCTGATTCGACTGAAGTTTTCACCAATCATTCCTCTTCACAATCCAGAAAAACGTTCCAAAACTAAAAAGTCTAACTTTCGAAACAACTGAGATACAGGGTGTTCTTCGTCAAATGACAAGTATAGTATATTTCGAACCAATGCTCTGATTCGACTGAAATTTTCACCAATCATTCCTCTTCACAATCCAGAATAACGTTCCAAAAATAAAAAGTCTAACTTTCGAAACAACTGAGATACAGGGTGTTCTTCGTCAAATGACAAGTATAGTATCTTTCGAACCAATGCTCTGATTCGACTGAAATTTTCACCAATCATTCCTCTTCACAATCCAGAATAACGTTCCAAAAATAAAAAGTCTAACTTTCGAAACAACTGAGATACAGGGTGTTCTTCGTCAAATGACAAGTATAGTATCTTTCGAACCAATGCTCTGATTCGACTGAAATTTTCACCAATCATTCCTCTTCACAATCCAGAATAACGTTCCAAAAATAAAAAGTCTAACTTTCGAAACAACTGAGATACAGGGTGTTCTTCGTCAAATGACAAGTATAGTATCTTTCGAACCAATGCTCTGATTCGACTGAAATTTTCACCAATCATTCCTCTTCACAATCCAGAATAACGTTCCAAAAATAAAAAGTCTAACTTTCGAAACAACTGAGATACAGGGTGTTCTTCGTCAAATGACAAGTATAGTATCTTTCGAACCAATGCTCTGATTCGACTGAAATTTTCACCAATCATTCCTCTTCACAATCCAGAATAACGTTCCAAAAATAAAAAGTCTAACTTTCGAAACAACTGAGATACAGGGTGTTCTTCGTCAAATGACAAGTATAGTATCTTTCGAACCAATACTCTGATTCGACTGAAATTTTCACCAATCATTCCTCTTCACAATCCAGAATAACGTTCCAAAAATAAAAAGTCTAACTTTCGAAACAACTGAGATACAGGGTGTTCTTCGTCAAATGACAAGTATAGTATCTTTCGAACCAATGCTCTGATTCGACTGAAATTTTCACCAATCATTCCTCTTCACAATCCAGAATAACGTTCCAAAAATAAAAAGTCTAACTTTGGAAACAACTGAGATACAGGGTGTTCTTCGTCAAATGACAAGTATAGTATCTTTCGAACCAATGCTCTGATTCGACTGAAATTTTCACCAATCATTCCTCTTCACAATCCAGAATAACGTTCCAAAAATAAAAAGTCTAACGTTCGAAACAACTGAGATACAGGGTGTTTTTCGTCAAATGACAAGTATAGTATCTTTCGAACCAATGCTCTGATTCGACTGAAATTTTCACCAATCATTCCTCTTCACAATCCAGAATAACGTTCCAAAAATAAAAAGTCTAACTTTCGAAACAACTGAGATACAGGGTGTTCTTCGTCAAATGACAAGTATAGTATCTTTCGAACCAATGCTCTGATTCGACTGAAATTTTCACCAATCATTCCTCTTCACAATCCAGAATAACGTTCCAAAAATAAAAAGTCTAACTTTCGAAACAACTGAGATACAGGGTGTTCTTCGTCAAATGACAAGTATAGTATCTTTCGAACCAATGCTCTGATTCGACTGAAATTTTCACCAATCATTCCTGTTCACAATCCAGAATAACGTTCCAAAACTAAAAAGTCTAACTTTCGAAACAACTGAGATACAGGGTGTTCTTCGTCAAATGACAAGTATAGTATCTTTCGAACCAATGCTCTGATTCGACTGAAATTTTCACCAATCATTCCTCTTCACAATCCAGAATAACGTTCCAAAAATAAAAAGTCTAACTTTCGAAACAACTGAGATACAGGGTGTTCTTCGTCAAATGACAAGTATAGTATCTTTCGAACCAATGCTCTGATTCGACTGAAATTTTCACCAATCATTCCTCTTCACAATCCAGAATAACGTTCCAAAAATAAAAAGTCTAACTTTGGAAACAACTGAGATACAGGGTGTTCTTCGTCAAATGACAAGTATAGTATCTTTCGAACCAATGCTCTGATTCGACTGAAATTTTCACCAATCATTCCTCTTCACAATCCAGAATAACGTTCCAAAAATAAAAAGTCTAACGTTCGAAACAACTGAGATACAGGGTGTTTTTCGTCAAATGACAAGTATAGTATCTTTCGAACCAATGCTCTGATTCGACTGAAATTTTCACCAATCATTCCTCTTCACAATCCAGAATAACGTTCCAAAAATAAAAAGTCTAACTTTCGAAACAACTGAGATACAGGGTGTTCTTCGTCAAATGACAAGTATAGTATCTTTCGAACCAATGCTCTGATTCGACTGAAATTTTCACCAATCATTCCTCTTCACAATCCAGAATAACGTTCCAAAAATAAAAAGTCTAACTTTCGAAACAACTGAGATACAGGGTGTTCTTCGTCAAATGACAAGTATAGTATCTTTCGAACCAATGCTCTGATTCGACTGAAATTTTCACCAATCATTCCTCTTCACAATCCAGAATAACGTTCCAAAAATAAAAAGTCTAACTTTCGAAACAACTGAGATACAGGGTGTTCTTCGTCAAATGACAAGTATAGTATCTTTCGAACCAATGCTCTGATTCGACTGAAATTTTCACCAATCATTCCTCTTCACAATCCAGAATAACGTTCCAAAAATAAAAAGTCTAACTTTCGAAACAACTGAGATACAGGGTGTTCTTCGTCAAATGACAAGTATAGTATCTTTCGAACCAATGCTCTGATTCGACTGAAATTTTCACCAATCATTCCTCTTCACAATCCAGAATAACGTTCCAAAAATAAAAAGTCTAACTTTCGAAACAACTGAGATACAGGGTGTTCTTCGTCAAATGACAAGTATAGTATCTTTCGAACCAATGCTCTGATTCGACTGAAATTTTCACCAATCATTCCTCTTCACAATCCAGAATAACGTTCCAAAAATAAAATGTCTAACTTTCGAAACAACTGAGATACAGGGTGTTCTTCGTCAAATGACAAGTATAGTATCTTTCGAACCAATGCTCTGATTCGACTGAAATTTTCACCAATCATTCCTCTTCACAATCCAGAATAACGTTCCAAAAATAAAAAGTCTAACTTTCGAAACAACTGAGATACAGGGTGTTCTTCGTCAAATGACAAGTATAGTATCTTTCGAACCTATGCTCTGATTCGACTGAAATTTTCACCAATCATTCCTCTTCACAATCCAGAATAACGTTCCAAAAATAAAAAGTCTAACTTTCGAAACAACTGAGATACAGGGTGTTCTTCGTCAAATGACAAGTATAGTATCTTTCGAACCAATGCTCTGATTCGACTGAAATTTTCACCAATCATTCCTCTTCACAATCCAGAATAACGTTCCAAAAATAAAAAGTCTAACTTTCGAAACAACTGAGATACAGGGTGTTCTTCGTCAAATGACAAGTATAGTATCTTTCGGACCAATGCTCTGATTCGACTGAAATTTTCACCAATCATTCCTCTTTACAATCCAGAATAACGTTTCAAAAATAAAAAGTCTAACTTTCGAAACAACTGAGATACAGGGTGTTCTTCGTCAAATGACAAGTATAGTATCTTTCGAACCAATGCTCTGATTCGACTGAAATTTTCACCAATCATTCCTATTCACAATCCAGAATAACGTTCCAAAAATAAAAAGTCTAACTTTCGAAACAACTGAGATACAGGGTGTTCTTCGTCAAATGACAAGTATAGTATCTTTCGAACCAATGCTCTGATTCGACTGATATTTTCATCAATCATTCCTCTTCACAATCCAGAATAACGTTCCAAAAATAAAAAGTCTAACTTTCGAAACAACTGAGATACAGGGTGTTCTTCGTCAAATGACAAGTATAGTATCTTTCGAACCAATGCTCTGATTCGACTGAAGTTTTCACCAATCATTCCTCTTCACAATCCAGAAAAACGTTCCAAAACTAAAAAGTCTAACTTTCGAAACAACTGAGATACAGGGTGTTCTTCGTCAAATGACAAGTATAGTATATTTCGAACCAATGCTCTGATTCGACTGAAATTTTCACCAATCATTCCTCTTCACAATCCAGAATAACGTTCCAAAAATAAAAAGTCTAACTTTCGAAACAACTGAGATACAGGGTGTTCTTCGTCAAATGACAAGTATAGTATCTTTCGAACCAATGCTCTGATTCGACTGAAATTTTCACCAATCATTCCTCTTCACAATCCAGAATAACGTTCCAAAAATAAAAAGTCTTACTTTCGAAACAACTGAGATACAGGGTGTTCTTCGTCAAATGACAAGTATAGTATCTTTCGAACCAATGCTCTGATTCGACTGAAATTTTCACCAATCATTCCTCTTCACAATCCAGAATAACGTTCCAAAAATAAAAAGTCTAACTTTCGAAACAACTGAGATACAGGGTGTTCTTCGTCAAATGACAAGTATAGTATCTTTCGAACCAATGCTCTGATTCGACTGAAATTATCACCAATCATTCCTCTTCACATTCCAGAATAACGTTCCAAAAATAAAAAGTCTAACTTTCGAAACAACTGAGATACAGGGTGTTCTTCGTCAAATGACAAGTATAGTATCTTTCGAACCAATGCTCTGATTCGACTGAAATTTTCACCAATCATTCCTCCTCACAATCCAGAATAACGTTCCAAAAATAAAAAGTCTATCTTTCGAAACAACTGAGATACAGGGTGTTCTTCGTCAAATAGTATCTTTCGAACCAATGCTCTGATTCGACTGAAATTTTCACCAATCATTTCTCTTCACAATCCAGAATAACGTTCCAAAAATAAAAAGTCTAACTTTCGAAACAACTGAGATACAGGGTGTTCTTCGTCAAATGACAAGTATAGTATCTTTCGAACCAATGCTCTGATTCGACTGAAATTTTCACCAATCATTCCTCTTCACAATCCAGAATAACGTTCCAAAAATAAAAAGTCTAACTTTCGAAACAACTGAGATACAGGGTGTTCTTCGTCAAATGACAAGTATAGTATCTTTCGAACCAATGCTCTGATTCGACTGAAATTTTCACCAATCATTCCTCTTCACAATCCAGAATAACGTTCCAAAAATAAAAAGTCTAACTTTCGAAACAACTGAGATACAGGGTGTTCTTCGTCAAATGACAAGTATAGTATCTTTCGAACCAATGCTCTGATTCGACTGAAATTTTCACCAATCATTCCTCTTCACAATCCAGAATAACGTTCCAAAAATAAAAAGTCTAACTTTCGAAACAACTGAGATACAGGGTGTTCTTCGTCAAATGACAAGTATAGTATCTTTCGAACCAATGCTCTGATTCGACTGAAATTTTCACCAATCATTCCTCTTCACAATCCAGAATAACTTTCCAAAAATAAAAAGTCTAACTTTCGAAACAACTGAGATACAGGGTGTTCTTCGTCAAATGACAAGTATAGTATCTTTCGAACCAATGCTCTGATTCGACTGAAATTTTCACCAATCATTCCTCTTCACAATCCAGAATAACGTTCCAAAAATAAAAAGTCTAACTTTCGAAACAACTGAGATACAGGGTGTTCTTCGTCAAATGACAAGTATAGTATCTTTCGAACCAATGCTCTGATTCGACTGAAATTTTCACCAATCATTCCTCTTCACAATCCAGAATAACGTTCCAAAAATAAAAAGTCTAACTTTCGAAACAACTGAGATACAGGGTGTTCTTCGTCAAATGACAAGTATAGTATCTTTCGAACCAATGCTCTGATTCGACTGAAATTTTCACCAATCATTCCTCTTCACAATCCAGAATAACGTTCCAAAAATAAAAAGTCTAACTTTCGAAACAACTGAGATACAGGGTGTTCTTCGTCAAATGACAAGTATAGTATCTTTCGAACCAATGCTCTGATTCGACTGAAATTTTCACCAATCATTCCTCTTCACAATCCAGAATAACGTTCCAAAAATAAAAAGTCTAACTTTCGAAACAACTGAGATACAGGGTGTTCTTCGTCAAATGACAAGTATAGTATCTTTCGAACCAATGCTCTGATTCGACTGAAATTTTCACCAATCATTCCTCTTCACAATCCAGAATAACGTTCCAAAAATAAGAAGTCTAACTTTCGAAACAACTGAGATACAGGGTGTTCTTCGTCAAATGACAAGTATAGTATCTTTCGAACCAATGCTCTGATTCGACTGAAATTTTCACCAATCATTCCTCTTCACAATCCAGAATAACGTTCCAAAAATAAAAAGTCTAACTCTCGAAACAACTGAGATACAGGGTGTTCTTCGTCAAATGACAAGTATAGTATCTTTCGAACCAATGCTCTGATTCGACTGAAATTTTCACCAATCATTCCTCTTCACAATCCAGAATAACGTTACAAAAATAAAAAGTCTAACTTTCGAAACAACTGAGATACAGGGTGTTCTTCGTCAAATGACAAGTATAGTATATTTCGAACCAATGCTCTGATTCGACTGAAATTTTCACCAATCATTCCTCTTCACAATCCAGAATAACTTTCCAAAAATAAAAAGTCTAACTTTCGAAACAACTGAGATACAGGGTGTTCTTCGTCAAATGACAAGTATAGTATCTTTCGAACCAATGCTCTGATTCGACTGAAATTTTCACCAATCATTCCTCTTCACAATCCAGAATAACGTTCCAAAAATCAAAAGTCTAACTTTCGAAACAACTGAGATACAGGGTGTTCTTCGTCAAATGACAAGTATAGTATCTTTCGAACCAATGCTCTGATTCGACTGAAATTTTCACCAATCATTCCTCTTCACAATCCAGAATAACGTTTCAAAAATAAAAAGTCTAACTTTCGAAACAACTGAGATACAGGGTGTTCTTCGTCAAATGACAAGTATAGTATCTTTCGAACCAATGCTCTGATTCGACTGAAATTTTCACCAATCATTCCTCTTCACAATCCAGAATAACGTTCCAAAAATAAAAAGTCTAACTTTCGAAACAACTGAGATACAGGGTGTTCTTCGTCAAATGACAAGTATAGTATCTTTCGAACCAATGCTCTGATTCGACTGAAATTTTCACCAATCATTCCTCTTCACAATCCAGAATAACGTTCCAAAAATAAAAAGTCTTACTTTCGAAACAACTGAGATACAGGGTGTTCTTCGTCAAATGACAAGTATAGTATCTTTCGAACCAATGCTCTGATTCGACTGAAATTTTCACCAATCATTCCTCTTCACAATCCAGAATAACGTTCCAAAAATAAAAAGTCTAACTTTCGAAACAACTGAGATACAGGGTGTTCTTCGTCAAATGACAAGTATAGTATCTTTCGAACCAATGCTCTGATTCGACTGAAATTTTCACCAATCATTCCTCTTCACAATCCAGAATAATGTTCCAAAAATAAAAAGTCTAACTTTCGAAACAACTGAGATACAGGGTGTTTTTCGTCAAATGACAAGTATAGTATCTTTCGAACCAATGCTCTGATTCGACTGAAATTTTCACCAATCATTCCTCTTCACAATCCAGAATAACGTTCCAAAAATAAAAAGTCTAACTTTCGAAACAACTGAGATACAGGGTGTTCTTCGTCAAATGACAAGTATAGTATCTTTCGAACCAATGCTCTGATTCGACTGAAATTTTCACCAATCATTCCTCTTCACAATCCAGAAAAACGTTCCAAAAATAAAAAGTCTAACTTTCGAAACAACTGAGATACAGGGTGTTCTTCGTCAAATGACAAGTATAGTATCTTTCGAACCAATGCTCTGATTCGACTGAAATTTTCACCAATCATTCCTCTTCACAATCCAGAATAACGTTCCAAAAATAAAAAGTCTAACTTTCGAAACAACTGAGATACAGGGTGTTCATCGTCAAATGACAAGTATAGTATCTTTCGAACCAATGCTCTGATTCGACTGAAATTTTCACCAATCATTCCTCTTCACAATCCAGAATAACGTTCCAAAAATAAAAAGTCTAACTTTCGAAACAACTGAGATACAGGGTGTTCTTCGTCAAATGACAAGTATAGTATCTTTCGAACCAATGCTCTGATTCGACTGAAATTTTCACCAATCATTCCTCTTCACAATCCAGAATAACGTTCCAAAAATAAAAAGTCTAACTTTCGAAACAACTGAGATACAGGGTGTTCTTCGTCAAATGACAAGTATAGTATCTTTCGAACCAACGCTCTGATTCGACTGAAATTTTCACCAATCATTCCTCTTCACAATCCAGAATAACGTTCCAAAACTAAAAAGTCTAACTTTCGAAACAACTGAGATACAGGGTGTTCTTCGTCAAATGACAAGTATAGTATCTTTCGAACCAATGCTCTGATTCGACTGAAATTTTCACCAATCATTCCTCTTCACAATCCAGAATAACGTTCCAAAAATAAAAAGTCTAACTTTCGAAACAACTGAGATACAGGGTGTTCTTCGTCAAATGACAAGTATAGTATCTTTCGAACCAATGCTCTGATTCGACTGAAATTTTCACCAATCATTCCTCTTCACAATCCAGAATAACGTTCCAAAAATAAAAAGTCTAACTTTCGAAACAACTGAGATACAGGGTGTTCTTCGTCAAATGACAAGTATAGTATCTTTCGAACCAATGCTCTGATTCGACTGAAATTTTCACCAATCATTCCTCTTCACAATCCAGAATAACGTTCCAAAAATAAAAAGTCTAACTTTCAAAACAACTGAGATACAGGGTGTTCTTCGTCAAATGACAAGTATAGTATCTTTCGAACCAATGCTCTGATTCGACTGAAATTTTCACCAATCATTCCTCTTCACAATCCAGAATAACGTTCCAAAAATAAAAAGTCTAACTTTCGAAACAACTGAGATACAGGGTGTTCTTCGTCAAATGACAAGTATAGTATCTTTCGAACCAATGCTCTGATTCGACTGAAATTTTCACCAATCATTCCTCTTCACAATCCAGAATAACATTCCAAAAATAAAAAGTCTAACTTCCGAAACAACTGAGATACAGGGTGTTCTTCGTCAAATGACAAGTATAGTATCTTTCGAACCAATGCTCTGATTCGACTGAAATTTTCACCAATCATTCCTCTTCACAATCCAGAATAACGTTCCAAAAATAAAAAGTCTAACTTTCGAAACAACTGAGATACAGGGTGTTCTTCGTCAAATGACAAGTATAGTATCTTTCGAACCAATGCTCTGATTCGACTGAAATTTTCACCAATCATTCCTCTTCACAATCCAGAATAACGTTCCAAAAATAAAAAGTTCAAAAAGCACTGCCGTGAAGGCAGCAACTTTTGCGCGCATGTTCAATGTAGATGACCGCTTCAGCAACGAATTTGAACGTGCGCGCGTACCAAATTTCAGTTCGATACGATCATAAGTTCTGGAGATATCGGGAAAAAATATGTCAAATTTCGAGGTTTTCTTCTCGATATCGTTGATTTTTTCGGTATTACTCGAGAAATACTGATTCAGTCCTGATTAAACTTCACAGCTAGTTTTAAGATGCAAAAAGACAACTTTATGCAAAATTTCGTGATAATCGTGTTATTAGAACAATTTGAAAAAAAAAATTTATATGATTTTCTCATCATATCATCCTCATTAAATTCTGTATGAAACTTCGAACTGTTATTTTCGATGAAGTACTGAATTTCAATTCGATCTGATCTGTATTTTTGGAAACATTGGAAAAATAAAATTTTGATTGGGTATATCTACGGAATCATTGGGCGGATTTTACCCATTCACGAATTCGACCTTCATAATTAAGCCCCAAACCTACTCTACAAATATCGAGTTTCTGAGTCGTTTCTTCCGGAAGTTATTGTGTTTACGGTCAGCCTAACGGCCGACTGCGTAAACACAATAACTTCCGAAAGAAACAACTTAGAAACTCGATATTTGTAGAGAAGGTTTGGACCTTAATTACGAAGGCCGAATTCGTGAATGGGTAAAATCCACCCAATGATTCCGTAGATATACCCAATCAAAATTTTATTTTTCCAATATTTCCAAAAATACAGACCAGATCGAATTGAAATCCAGTACTTCATCGAAAATAACAGTTCGAAGTTTCATACAGAATTTAATGAGGATGATATGATGAAAAAATCATATAAATTTTTTTTTTCAAATTGTTCTAATAACTCGATTATCACGAAATTATGCACAAAGTTGTCTTTCAGCATCTTAAAACTAGCTGTGAAGTTTAATCAGGACTGAATCAGTATTTCTCGAGTAATACCAAAAAAATCAACGATATCGAAAAGAAAACCTCGAAATTTGACATATTTTTTCCCGATATCTCCAAAACTTATCATCGTATCAAGCTGAAATTTAGTACACTGCTGTGAAATTAGAAGGTCAAAGTGTGAGTATAATTTTTTTTGGATATGATGAATGGTTTCCGAAAAAAAAATTTTTTTGTAAAAAAATTTCGAAAAAAATTTTTTTTTAAATTTATCGACAATATGATCTTGACGAAATTTGGCTCAAAGTTGCGCGTCGTTATACTCCACCAAACTGCCAAGTTTGAATCCAATCGCTCAAGTAGTTTCTGAAATAAAAAATAAATATTTTCAAAACTTCAAATGCCTATAACTCCGAAACAATTCGATCGATTTGGCCCATCAACGAACTTAACCGCGGCATTCCAATGCGCGACCTACCCTGAAAGTTTCAAGTCGCTAGCTCACTTCGTTCGACAGTTATCGTGTCTACGGCCGGCCAACCGGCCGGCCAACCGGCCGGACAGAATCGATTTTGACACCGGATTCATCATCAGTGAGTCCAACCTAGTCGATTGAGACCATTTTCGGCTCAATCATCCAAAATTACAGACATTTGATCAAAACGATAGCACGCTGTTCCCCTAGAACATGCGCACAAAAAGTCTAACTTTCGAAACAACTGAGATACAGGGTGTTCTTCGTCAAATGACAAGTATAGTATCTTTCGAACCAATGCTCTGATTCGACTGAAATTTTCACCAATCATTCCTTGCTTTTACCCTAAGGCTTACCCTTACCTTCACCCTTACCCTTACCCTTACCCTTACTCTTGCTTTTACCCTTAAGCTTACCCTTACCCTTACCCTTACCCTTACCCTTACCCTTACCCTTACCCTTGCTTTTACCCTTAAGCTTACCCTTACCCTTACCCTTACCCTTACCCTTACCCTTGCATTTACCCTTAAGCTTACCCCTACCCTTACCCTTACCCTCACCCTTACCCTTGCTTTTACCCTTAGGCTTACCCTTACCCTTACCCTTACCCTTACCCTTACCCTTACCCCTACCCTTGCTTTTACCCTTAAGCTTAACCTTACCCTTACCCTTACCCTTACCCTTACCCTTACCCTTACCCTTGCTTTTACCCTTAAGCTTACCCTTACCCTTACCCTTACCCTTACCCTTACCCTTGCATTTACCCTTTAGCTTACCCTTACCCTTACCCTTACCCTCACCCTTACCCTTGCTTTTACCCTTAGGCTTACCCTTACCCTTACCCTTACCCTTACCCTTACCCTTACCCTTACCCTTACCTTTACCCTTACCCTTGCTTTTACCCTTAAACTTACCCTTACCCTTACCCTTACCCTTACCCTCACTCTTACCCTTGCTTTTACACTCAAGCTTACCCTTACCCTTACCCTTACCCTTACCCTTACCCTTACCCTTACCCTTACCCTTACCCTTACCCTAACCCTTGCTTTTACCCTTAAGCTTACCCTTACCCTTACCCTTACCCTTACCCTTAAGCTTACCCTTACCCTTACCCTTACCCTTACCCTTACCCTTACCCTTACCCTTACCCTTACCCTTACCCTTACCCTTGCTTTTACCCTTAAGCTTACCCTTACCCTTACCCTTACCCTTACCCTTACCCCTACCCTTGCTTTTACCCTTGAGCTTACCCTTACCCTTACCCTTACCCTTAAGCTTACCCTTACCCTTACCCTTACCCTTACCCTTACCCTTACCCTCACCCTTACCCTTGCTTTTACCCTTAAGCTTACCCTTACCCTTACCCTTACCCTTACCCTTACCCTTAACCTTACCCTTACCCTTACCCTTACCCTTGCTTTTACCCTTAGGCTTACCCTTACCTTTACCCTTATCCTTACCCTTACCCTTACCCTTACCCTTACCCTTACCCTTACCCTTGCTTTTACCCTTAAGCTTACCCTTACCCTTACCCTTACCCTTACCCTTACCCTTACCCTTACCCTTACCCTTACCCTTACCCTTACCCTTACCCTTACCCCTACCCTTGCTTTTACCCTTAAGCTTAACCTTACCCTTACCCTTACCCTTACCCTTACCCTTACCCTTACCCTTACCCTTACCCTTACCCTTGCTTTTACCCTTAAGCTTACCCTTACCCTTACCCTTACCCTTACCCTTACCCTTACCCTTGCTTTTACCCTTAAGCTTACCCTTACCCTTACCCTTACCCTTACCCTTGCTTTTACCCTTAGGCTTACCCTTACCCTTACCCTTACCCTTACCCTTACCCTTGCTTTTACCCTTAAGCTTACCCTTACACTTACCCTTACCCTTACCCTTACCCTTACCCTTACCCTTACCCTTACCCTTACCCTTGTCCTTGCTTTCACCCTTAAGCTTACCCTTACCCTTACCCTTACCCTTACCCTTACCCTCACCCTTACCCTTGCTTTTACCCTTAAGCTTACACTTACCCTTACCCTTACCCTTACCCTTACCCTTACCCTTACCCTTACCCTTACCCTAACCCTTGCTTTTACCCTTAAGCTTACCCTTACGCTTACCCTTACCCTTACCCTTAAGCTTACCCTTACCCTTACCCTTACCCTTACCCTTACCCTTACCCTTACCCTTACCCTTACCCTTACCCTTACCCTTACCCTTACCCTTACCCTTACCCTTACCCTTGCTTTTACCCTTAAGCTTACCCTTGGCCTTACCCTTACCCTTAAGCTTACCCTTACCCTTACCCTTACCCTTACCCTTACCCTTACCCTTACCCTTACCCTTGCTTTTACCCTTAAGCTCACCCTTACCCTTACCCTTACCCTTACCCTTACCCTTACCCTTACCCTTAACCTTACCCTAACCCTTACCCTTACCCTTGCTTTTACCCTTAGGCTTACCCTTACCTTAACCCTTACCCTTACCCTTACCCTTACCCTTACCCTTACCCTTACCCTTACCCTTGCTTTTACCCTTAAGCTTACCTTTACCCTTACCCTTACCCTTACCCTTACCCTTACCCTTACCCTTGCTTTTACCCTTAAGCTTACCCTTACCCTTACCCTTACTCTTACCCTTACCCTTACCCTTACCCTAACCCTTGCTTTCACCCTTAAGCTTACCCTTACCCTTACCCTTACCCTTACCCTTAAGCTTACCCTTACCCTTACCCTTACCCTTACCCTTACCCTTACCCTTACCCTTACCCTTACCCTTGCTTTTACCCTTAAGCTTACCCTTACCCTTACCCTTACCCTTACCCTTACCCTTGCTTTTACCCTTAAGCTTACCCTTACCCTTACCCTTACCCTTAAGATTACCCTTACCCTTACCCTTACCCTTACCCTTACCCTTACCCTTACCCTTACCCTTACCCTTACCCTTGCTTTTACCCTTAAGCTTACACTTACCCTTACCCTTACCCTTACCCTTACCCTTACCCTTACCCTTACCCTTACCCTTACCCTTACCCTTACCCTTACCCTTACCCTTGCTTTTACCCTTAGGCTTACCCTTACCTTTACCCTTACCCTTACCCTTACCCTTACCCTTACCCTTACCCTTACCCTTACCCTTGCTTTTACCCTTAAGCTTACCCTTACCCTTACCCTTACCCTTACCCTTACCCTTACCCTTACCCTTACCCTTACCCTTACCCTTACCTTTACCCTTACCCTTACCCTTACCCTTACCCTTGCTTTTGCCCTTAAGCTTACCCTTACCCTTACCCTTACCCTTTCCCTTACCCTTCCCCTTACCCTTACCCTTACCCTTGCTTTTATCCTTAAGCTTACCCTTACCCTTACCCTTACCCTTACCCTTACCCTTACCTAACCTAACCTAACCTAACCTAACCTAACCTAACCTAACCTAACCTAACCTACCCTGAAAGTTTCAAGTCGCTAGCTCACTTCGTTCGACAGTTATCGTATCTACGGCCGGCCAACCGGCCGGCCAACCGGCCGGACAGAATCGATTTTGACACCGGATTCATCATCAGTGAGTCCAACCTAGTCGATTGAGACCATTTTCGGCTCAATCATCCAAAATTACAGACATTTGATCAAAACGATAGCACGCTGTTCCCCTAGAACATGCGCACAAAAAGTCTAACTTTCGAAACAACTGAGATACAGGGTGTTCTTCGTCAAATGACAAGTATAGTATCTTTCGAACCAATGCTCTGATTCGACTGAAATTTTCACCAATCATTCCTTGCTTTTACCCTAAGGCTTACCCTTACCTTCACCCTTACCCTTACCCTTACCCTTACTCTTGCTTTTACCCTTAAGCTTACCCTTACCCTTACCCTTACCCTTACCCTTACCCTTACCCTTACCCTTACCCTTGCTTTTACCCTTAAGCTTACCCTTACCCTTACCCTTACCCTTACCCTTACCCTTGCATTTACCCTTAAGCTTACCCCTACCCTTACCCTTACCCTCACCCTTACCCTTGCTTTTACCCTTAGGCTTACCCTTACCCTTACCCTTACCCTTACCCTTACCCTTACCCCTACCCTTGCTTTTACCCTTAAGCTTAACCTTACCCTTACCCTTACCCTTACCCTTACCCTTACCCTTACCCTTGCTTTTACCCTTAAGCTTACCCTTACCCTTACCCTTACCCTTACCCTTACCCTTGCATTTACCCTTTAGCTTACCCTTACCCTTACCCTTACCCTCACCCTTACCCTTGCTTTTACCCTTAGGCTTACCCTTACCCTTACCCTTACCCTTACCCTTACCCTTACCCTTACCCTTACCTTTACCCTTACCCTTGCTTTTACCCTTAAACTTACCCTTACCCTTACCCTTACCCTTACCCTCACTCTTACCCTTGCTTTTACACTCAAGCTTACCCTTACCCTTACCCTTACCCTTACCCTTACCCTTACCCTTACCCTTACCCTTACCCTTACCCTAACCCTTGCTTTTACCCTTAAGCTTACCCTTACCCTTACCCTTACCCTTACCCTTAAGCTTACCCTTACCCTTACCCTTACCCTTACCCTTACCCTTACCCTTACCCTTACCCTTACCCTTACCCTTACCCTTGCTTTTACCCTTAAGCTTACCCTTACCCTTACCCTTACCCTTACCCTTACCCCTACCCTTGCTTTTACCCTTGAGCTTACCCTTACCCTTACCCTTACCCTTAAGCTTACCCTTACCCTTACCCTTACCCTTACCCTTACCCTTACCCTCACCCTTACCCTTGCTTTTACCCTTAAGCTTACCCTTACCCTTACCCTTACCCTTACCCTTACCCTTAACCTTACCCTTACCCTTACCCTTACCCTTGCTTTTACCCTTAGGCTTACCCTTACCTTTACCCTTATCCTTACCCTTACCCTTACCCTTACCCTTACCCTTACCCTTACCCTTGCTTTTACCCTTAAGCTTACCCTTACCCTTACCCTTACCCTTACCCTTACCCTTACCCTTACCCTTACCCTTACCCTTACCCTTACCCTTACCCTTACCCCTACCCTTGCTTTTACCCTTAAGCTTAACCTTACCCTTACCCTTACCCTTACCCTTACCCTTACCCTTACCCTTACCCTTACCCTTACCCTTACCCTTGCTTTTACCCTTAAGCTTACCCTTACCCTTACCCTTACCCTTACCCTTACCCTTACCCTTACCCTTGCTTTTACCCTTAAGCTTACCCTTACCCTTACCCTTACCCTTACCCTTGCTTTTACCCTTAGGCTTACCCTTACCCTTACCCTTACCCTTACCCTTACCCTTGCTTTTACCCTTAAGCTTACCCTTACACTTACCCTTACCCTTACCCTTACCCTTACCCTTACCCTTACCCTTACCCTTACCCTTGTCCTTGCTTTCACCCTTAAGCTTACCCTTACCCTTACCCTTACCCTTACCCTTACCCTCACCCTTACCCTTGCTTTTACCCTTAAGCTTACACTTACCCTTACCCTTACCCTTACCCTTACCCTTACCCTTACCCTTACCCTTACCCTAACCCTTGCTTTTACCCTTAAGCTTACCCTTACCCTTACCCTTACCCTTACCCTTAAGCTTACCCTTACCCTTACCCTTACCCTTACCCTTACCCTTACCCTTACCCTTACCCTTACCCTTACCCTTACCCTTACCCTTACCCTTACCCTTACCCTTGCTTTTACCCTTAAGCTTACCCTTGGCCTTACCCTTACCCTTAAGCTTACCCTTACCCTTACCCTTACCCTTACCCTTACCCTTACCCTTACCCTTACCCTTGCTTTTACCCTTAAGCTCACCCTTACCCTTACCCTTACCCTTACCCTTACCCTTACCCTTACCCTTAACCTTACCCTAACCCTTACCCTTACCCTTGCTTTTACCCTTAGGCTTACCCTTACCTTAACCCTTACCCTTACCCTTACCCTTACCCTTACCCTTACCCTTACCCTTACCCTTGCTTTTACCCTTAAGCTTACCTTTACCCTTACCCTTACCCTTACCCTTACCCTTACCCTTACCCTTGCTTTTACCCTTAAGCTTACCCTTACCCTTACCCTTACTCTTACCCTTACCCTTACCCTTACCCTAACCCTTGCTTTCACCCTTAAGCTTACCCTTACCCTTACCCTTACCCTTACCCTTAAGCTTACCCTTACCCTTACCCTTACCCTTACCCTTACCCTTACCCTTACCCTTACCCTTACCCTTGCTTTTACCCTTAAGCTTACCCTTACCCTTACCCTTACCCTTACCCTTACCCTTGCTTTTACCCTTAAGCTTACCCTTACCCTTACCCTTACCCTTAAGATTACCCTTACCCTTACCCTTACCCTTACCCTTACCCTTACCCTTACCCTTACCCTTACCCTTACCCTTGCTTTTACCCTTAAGCTTACACTTACCCTTACCCTTACCCTTACCCTTACCCTTACCCTTACCCTTACCCTTACCCTTACCCTTACCCTTACCCTTACCCTTACCCTTGCTTTTACCCTTAGGCTTACCCTTACCTTTACCCTTACCCTTACCCTTACCCTTACCCTTACCCTTACCCTTACCCTTGCTTTTACCCTTAAGCTTACCCTTACCCTTACCCTTACCCTTACCCTTACCCTTACCCTTACCCTTACCCTTACCCTTACCCTTACCTTTACCCTTACCCTTACCCTTACCCTTACCCTTGCTTTTGCCCTTAAGCTTACCCTTACCCTTACCCTTACCCTTTCCCTTACCCTTCCCCTTACCCTTACCCTTACCCTTGCTTTTATCCTTAAGCTTACCCTTACCCTTACCCTTACCCTTACCCTTACCCTTACCCTTACCCTTACCCTTACCCTTACCCTTACCCTTACCCTTACCCTTACCCTTACCCTTACCCTTACCCTTGCTTTTACCCTTAAGCTTACCCTTACCCTTACCCTTACCCTTACCCTTACCCTTACCCTTACCCTTACCCTTACCCTTACCCTTGCTTTTACCCTTGAGCTTACCCTTACCCTTACCCTTACCCTTACCCTTACCCTTACCCTTACCCTTACCCTTACCCTTACCCTTACCCTTACCCTTACCCTTACCCTTGCTTTTACCCTTAGGCTTACCCTTACCTTTACCCTCACCCTTACCCTTACCGTTACCCTTACCCTTACCCTTACCCTTACCCTTACCCTTGCTTTTACCCTTACCCTTACCCTTACCCTTACCCTTACCCTTTCCCTTACCTTTACCCTTACCCTTTCCCTTGCTTTTACCCTTAAGCTTACCCTTACCCTTACCCTCACCCTTACCTTTACCCTTACCCTTACCCTTACCCTTACCCTTACCCTTGCTTTTACCCTTAAGCTTACCCTTACCCTTACCCTTACCCTTACCCTTACCCTTACCCTTACCCTTACCCTTACCCTTACCCTTACCCTTACCCTTACCCTTACCCTTACCCTTACCCTTACCCTTACCCTTACCCTTACCCTTACCCTTACCCTTACCCTTACCCTTACCCTTACCCTTACCCTTGCTTTTACCCTTAAGCTTACCCTTACCCTTACCCTTACCCTTACCCTTACCCTTACCCTTGCTTTTACCCTTAAGCTTACCCTTACCCTAACCCTTACCCTTACCCTTACCCTTGCTTTTACCCTTAAGCTTACCCTTACCCTTACCCTTTTCCTTACCCTTAAGCTTAACCTTACCCTTACCCTTACCCTTACCCTTACCCTTACCCTTACCCTTACCCTTACCCTTACCCTTACCCTTACCCTTACCCTTACCCTTACCCTTACCCTTGCTTTTACCCTTAAGCTTACCCTTACCCGTACCCTTACCCTTACCCTTACACTTACCCTTACCCTTACCCTTACCCTTACCCTTACCCTTGCATTTACCCTTAGGCTTACTCTTACCTTCACCCTTACCCTTACCCTTACCCTTACCCTTACCCTTACCCTTACCCTTACCCTTACCCTTACCCTTACCCTTACCCTTGCTTTTACCCTTAAGCTTACCCTTACCCTTACCCTTACCCTTACCCTTACCCTTGCTTTTACCCTAAAGCTTACCCTTACACTTACCCTTACCCTTACCCTTACCCTTACCCTTACCCTTACCCTTACCCTTACCCTTACCCTTGCTTTTACCCTTAAGCTTACCCTTACCCTTACCCTTACCCTTACCCTTACCCTTACCCTTACCCTTGCTTTTACCCTTAAGCTTACCCTTACCCTTACCCTTACCCTTACCCTTACACTTACCCTTAACCTTACCCTTACCCTTACCCTTACCCTTACCCTTACCCTTACCCTTACCCTTGCTTTTACCCTTAGGCTTACCCTTACCTTTACCCTTACCCTTACCCTTACCCTTACCCTTACCCTTACCCTTACCCTTGCTTTTACCCTTAAGCTTACCCTTACCCTTACCCTTACCCTTACCCTTACCCTTACCCTTACCCTTGCTTTTACCCTTAAGCTTACCCTTACCCTTACCCTTACCCTTACCCTTACCCTTGCTTTTACCCTTAGGCTTACCCTAACCCTTACCCTTACCCTTACCCTTGCTTTTACCCTTAAGCTTACCCTTACCCTTACCCTTACCCTTACCCTTACCCTTACCCTTACCCTTACCCTTACCCTTACCCTTACCCTTACCCTTACCCTCACCCTTACCCTTACCCTTACCCTTACCCTTACCCTTTCCCTTACCCTTACCCTTGCTTTTACCCTTAGGCTTACCCTTACCTTTACCCTTACCCTTACCCTTACCCTTACCCTTACCCTTACCCTTACCCTTGCTTTTACCCTTAAGCTTACCCTTACCCTTACCCTTACCCTTACCCTTACCCTTACCCTTGCTTTTACCCTTAAGCTTACCCTTACCCTTACCCTTACCCTTACCCTTACCCTTACCCTCACCCTTACCCTCACCCTTGCTTTTACCCTTAAGCTTACCCTTACCCTTACCCTTACCCTTACCCTTACCCTTACCCTTGCTTTTACCCTTAAGCTTACCCTTACCCTTACCCTTACCCTTACCCTTACCCTTACCCTTGCTTTTACCCTTAGGCTTACCCTTACCCTTACCCTTACCCTTACCCTTGTTTTTACCCTTAAGCTTACCCTTACCCTTACCCTTACCCTTACCCTTACCCTTACCCTTACCCTTAACCTTGCTTTTACCCTTAGGCTTACCCTTACCTTTACCCTTACCCTTACCCTTACCCTTACCCTTACCCTTACCCTTACCCTTGCTTTTACCCTTAAGCTTACCCTTACCCTTACCCTTACCCTTACCCTTACCCTTACCCTTACCCTTACCCTTACCCTTACTTTTACCCTTAAGCTTACCCTTACCCTTACCCTTACCCTTACCCTTACCCTTACCCTTACCCTTACCCTTACCCTTACCCTTACCCTTACCCTTACCCTTACCCTTAGCTTTTACCCTTAAGCTTACCCTTACCCTTACCCTTACCCTTACCCTTAAGCTTACCCTTACCCTTACCCTTACCCTTACCCTTACCCTTACCCTTACCCTTACCCTTACCCTTACCCTTACCCTTGCTTTTACCCTTAAGCTTACCCTTACCCTTACCCTTACCCTTACCCTTACCCTTGCTTTTACCCTTAAGCTTACCCTCACCCTTACCCTTACCCTTACCCTTAAGCTTACCCTTACCCTTACCCTTACCCGTACCCTTACCCTTACCCTTACCCTTACCCTTACCCTTACCCTTACCCTTACCCTTGCTTTTACCCTTAAGCTTACCCTTACCCTTACCCTTACCCTTACCCTTAAGCTTACCCTTACCCTTACCCTTACCCTTACCCTTGCTTTTACCCTTAAGCTTACCCTTACCCTTACCCTTACCCTTACCCTTACCCTTACCCTTACCCTTAAGCTTACCCTTACCCTTACCCTTACCCTTACCCTTACCCTTACCCTTACCCTTACCCTTGCTTTTACCCTTAAGCTTACCCTTACCCTTACCCTTACCCTTACCCTTAAGCTTACCCTTACCCTTACCCTTACCCTTACCCTTACCCTTACCCTTACCCTTACCCTTACCCTTACCCTTACCCTTGCTTTTAACCTTAAGCTTACCCTTACCCTTACCCTTACCCTTACCCTTACCCTTGCTTTTACCCTTGAGCTTACCCTTACCCTTACCCTTACCCTTACCCTTAAGCTTACCCTTACCCTTACCCTTACCCTTACCCTTACCCTTACCCTTACCCTTACCCTTACCCTTGCTTTTACCCTTAAGCTTACCCTTACCCTTACCCTTACCCTTACCCTTACCCTTACCCTTACCCTTACCCTTACCCTTACCCTTACCCTTACCCTTACCCTTACCCTTACCCTTGCTTTTACCCTTAGGCTTACCCTTACCTTTACCCTAACCCTTACCCTTACCCTTACCCTTACCCTTACCCTTACCCTTACCCTTGCTTTTACCCTTAAGCTTACCCTTACCCTTACCCTTTCCCTTACCCTTACCCTTACCCTTGCTTTTACCTTTAAGCTTACCCTTACCCTTACCCTTACCCTTACCCTTACCCTTGCTTTTACCCTTAGGCTTACCCTTACCCTTACCCTTACCCTTACCCTTGCTTTTACCCTTAAGCTCACCCTTACCCTTACCCTTACCCTTACCCTTACCCCTACCCTTACCCTTACCCTTACCCTTACCTTTACCCTTACCCTTACCCTTACCCTTACCCTTACCCTTACCCTTACCCTTACCCTTACCCTTGCTTTTACCCTTTAGCTTACCCTTACCCTTACCCTTACCCTTACCCTTACCATTACCCTTACCCTCACCCTTGCTTTTACCCTTAAGCTTACCCTTACCCTTACCCTTACCCTTACCCTTACCCTTACCCTTACCCTTGCTTTTACCCTTAAGCTTACACTTACCCTTACCCTTACCCTTACCCTTACCCTTGCTTTTACCCTTAGGCTTACCCTTACCCTTACCCTTACCTTTACCCTTGCTTTTACCCTTAAGCTTACCCTTACCCTTACCCTTACCCTTACTCTTACCCTTACCCTTACCCTTACCCTTATCCTTACCCTTACCCTTGCTTTTACCCTTAGGCTTACCCTTACCTTTACCCTTACCCTTACCCTTACTCTTACCCTTACCCTTACCCTTACCCTTACCCTTACCCTTGCTTTTACCCTTAAGCTTACCCTTACCCTTACCCTTACCCTTACCCTTACCCTTACCCTTACCCTTACCCTTGCTTTTACCCTTAAGCTTACCCTTACCCTTACCCTTACCCTTACCCTTACCCTTACCCTTACCCTTACCCTTACCCTTACCCTTACCCTTACCCTTACCCTTGCTTTTACCCTTAAGCTTACCCTTACCCTTACCCTTACCCTTACCCTTGCCCTTACCCTTACCCTTACCCTTGCTTTTACCCTTAAGCTTACCCTTACCCTTACCCTTACCCTTACCCTTACCCTTGCTTTTACCCTTACCCTTATCCTTACCCTTAAGCTTACCCTTACCCTTACCCTTACCCTTACCCTTACCCTTACCCTTACCCTTACCCTTACCCTTACCCTTGCTTTTACCCTTAAGCTTACCCTTACCCTTACCCTTACCCTTACCCTTACCCTTACCCTTGCTTTTACTCTTAGGCTTACCCTTACCTTTACCCTTACCCTTACCCTTACCCTTACCCTTACCCTTACCCTTACCCTTGCTTTTACCCTTAAGCTTACCCTTACCCCTACCCTTACCCTTACCCTTACCCTTACCCTTACCCTTACCCTTACCCTTACCCTCACCCTTGCTTTTACCCTTAAGCTTACCCTTACCCTTACCCTTACCCTTACCCTTACCCTTACCCTTACCCTTACCCTTACCCTTACCCTTACCCTTACCCTTACCCTTACCCTTACCCTTGCTTTTACCCTTAAGCTTACCCTTACCCTTACCCTTACCCTTACCCTTACCCTTACCCTTACCCTTACCCTTACCCTTACCCTTACCCTTGCTTTTACCCTTAGGCTTACCCTTACCTTTACCCTTACCCTTACCCTTACCCTTACCCTTACCCTTACCCTTGCTTTTACCCTTAAGCTTACCCTTACCCTTACCCTTACCCTTACCCTTACCCTTACCCTTGCTTTTACCCTTAAGCTTACCCTTACCCTTACCCTTACCCTTACCCTTACCCTTGCTTTTACCCTTAGGCTTACCCTTACCCTTACCCTTACCCTTACCCTTAAGCTTACCCTTACCCTTACCCTTACCCTTACCCTTACCCTTACCCTTACCCTTACCCTTACCCTTACCCTTACCCTTGCTTTTACCCTTAAGCTTACCCTTACCCTTACCCTTACACTTACCCTTACCCTTACCCTTACCCTTACCCTTACCCTTACCCTTACCCTTACCCTAACCCTTACCCTTACCCTTGCTTTTACCCTTAGGCTTACCCATACCTTTACCCTTACCCTTACCCTTACCCTTAAGCTTACCCTTACCCTTACCCTTACCCTTACCCTTACCCTTACCCTTACCCTTACCCTTACCCTTACCCTTACCCTTACCCTTACCCTTACCCTTGCTTTTACCCTTAAGCTTACCCTTACCCTTACCCTTACACTTACCCTTACCCTTACCCTTACCCTTACCCTTACCCTTACCCTAACCCTTACATTTACCCTTGCTTTTACCCTTAGGCTTACCCTTACCTTTACCCTTACCCTTACCCTTACCCTTACCCTTACCCTTACCCTTACCCTTACCCTTGCTTTTACCCTTAAGCTTACCCTTACCCTTACCCTTACCCTTACCCTTACCCTTACCCTTGCTTTTACCCTTAAGCTTACCCTTACCCTTACCCTTACCCTTACCCTCACCCTTACCCTTACCCTTACCCTTACCCTTGCTTTTACCCTTAAGCTTACCCTTACCCTTACCCTTACCCTTAACCTTACCCTTACCCTTACCCTTACCCTTACCCTTACCCTTACCCTTGCTTTTACCCTTAAGCTTACTCTTACCCTTACCCTTACCCTTACCCTTACCCTTACCCTTACCCTTACCCTTACCCTTACCCTTACCCTTACCCTTACCCTTACCCTTACCCTTGCTTTTACCCTTAGGCTTACCCTTACCTTTACCCTTACCCTTACCCTTACCCTTACCCTTACCCTCGCTTTAACCCTTAAGCTTACCCTTACCCTCACCCTTACCCTAACCCTTACCCTTGCTTTTACCCTTAAGCTTACCCTTACCCTTACCCTTACCCTTACCCTTACCCTTACCCTTACCCTTACCCTTACCCTTGTTTTACCCTTAGGCTTACCCTTACCCTTACCCTTACCCTTACCCTTGCTTTTACCCTTAAGCTTACCCTTACCCTTACCCTTACCCTTACCCTTACCCTTACCCTTACCCTTACCTTTACCCTTACCCTTGCTTTTACCCTTAGGCGCACCCTAACCTTTACCCTTACCCTTACCCTTACCCTTACCCTTACCCTGACCCTTACCCTTACCCTTACCCTTACCCTTGCCCTTGCTTTTACCCTTAAGCTTACCCTTACCCTTACCCTTACCCTTACCCTTACCCTTACCCTTACCCTTACCCTTGCTTTTACCCTTAAGCTTACCCTTACCCTTACCCTTACCCTCACCCTTACCCTTACCCTTACCCTTGCCTATACCCTTAAGCTTACCCTTAACTTACCCTTACCCTTACCCTTACCCTTACCCTTACCCTTACCCTTACCCTTACCCTTGCTTTTACCCTTAGGCTTACCCTTACCTTTACCCTTACCCTTACCCTTACCCTTACCCTTACCCTTGCTTTCACCCTCAAGCTTACCCTTACCCTTACCCTTACCCTTACCCTAACCCTTACCCTTGCTTTTACCCTTAAGCTTACCCTTACCCTTACCCTTACCCTTACCCTTACCCTTACCCTTACCCTTACCCTTACCCTTACCCTTACCCTTACCCTTACCCTTGCTTTTACCCTTAAGCTTACCCTTACCCTTACCCTTACCCTTACCCTTACCCTTACCCTTACCCTTACCCTTACCCTTACCCTTGCTTTTACCCTTAAGCTTACCCTTACCCTTACCCTTACCCTTACCCTTACCCTTACCCTTACCCTTACCCTTACCCTTACCCTTTCCCTTACCCTTGCTTTTACCCTAAGGCTTACCCTTACCTTTACCCTTACCCTTACCCTTACCGTTGCTTTTACCCTCAAGCTTACACTTACCCTTACCCTTACCCTTACCCTTACCCTCACCCTTGCTTTTACCCTTAAGCTTACCCTTACCCTTACCCTTACCCTTACCCTAACCCTTACCCTTACCCTTACCCTTACCCTTTCCCTTGCTTTTACCCTTACCCTTACCCTTGCTTTTACCCTTAGGCTTACCCTTACCCTTACCCTTACCCTTACCCTTACCCTTACCCTTACCCTTGCTTTTACCCTCAAGCTTACCCTTACCCTTACCCTTACCCTTACCCTTACCCTTACCCTTACCCTTACCCTCGCTTTTACCCTTAAGCTTACCCTTACCCTTACCCTTACCCTTACCCTTACCCTTACCCTTACCCTTACCCTTACCATTACCCTTACCCTTACCCTTACCCTTACCCTTACCGTTGCTTTTACCCTTGAGCTTACCCTTACCCTTACCCTTACCCTTACCCTTACCCTTACCCTTACCCTTACCCTTACCCTTACCCTTACCCTTACCCTTACCCTTGCTTTTACCCTTAAGCTTATCCTTACCCTTACCCTTACCCTTACCCTTACCCTTACCCTTACCCTTACCCTTACCCTTACCCTTACCCTTACCCTTACCCTTACCCATACCCTTGCTTTTACCCTTAGGCTTACCCTTACCTTTACCCTTACCCTTACCCTTACCCTTACCCTTACCCTTACCCTTGCTTTTACCCTTAAGCTTACCCTTACCCTTACCCTTACCCTTACCCTTGCTTTTACCCTTAAGCTTACCCTTACCCTTACCCTTACCCTTACCCTTACCCTTGCTTTTACCCTTAGGCTTACCCTTACCCTTACCCTTACCCTTACCCTTACCCTTACCCTTACCCTTACCCTTACCCTTACCCTTACCCTCACCCTTACCCTTACCCTTACCCTCACCCTTGCTTTTACCCTTAAGCTTACCCTTACCCTTACCCTTTCCCTTACCCTTACCCTTACCCTTACCCTTACCCTTACCCTTACCCTTACCCTTACCCTTACCCTTACCCTTACCCTTACCCTTACCCTTACCCTTACCCTTACCCTTACCCTTACCCTTACCCTTGCTTTTACCCTTAGGCTTACCCTTACCTTTACCCTTACCCTTACCCTTACCCTTACCCTTACCCTTACCCTTACCCTTACCCTTGCTTTTACCCTTAAGCTTACCCTTACCCTTACCCTTACCCTTACCCTTGCTTTTACCCTTAAGCTTACCCTTACCCTTACCCTTACCCTTACCCTTACCCTTACCCTTACCCTTACCCTTACCCTTACCCTTACCCTTACCCTTACCCTTACCCTTACCCTTACCCTTGCTTTTACCCTTAAGCTTACCCTTACCCTTACCCTTACCCTTACCCTTACCCTTACCCTTACCCTTACCCTTACCCTTGCTTTTACCCTTAAGCTTACCCTTACCCTTACCCTTACCCTTACCCTTACCCTTACCCTTACCCTTACCCTTACCCTTACCCTTACCCTTACCCTTACCCTTACCCTTACCCTTAGCCTTACCCTTGCTTTTACCCTTAGGCTTACCCTTACCTTTACCCTTACCCTTACCCTTACCCTTACCCTTACCCTTACCCTTGCTTTTACCCTTAAGCTTACCCTTACCCTTACCCTTACCCTTACCCTTACCCTTACCCTTACCCTTACCCTTGCTTTTACCCTTAAGCTTACCCTTACCCTTACCCTTACCCTTACCCTTACCCTTGCTTTTACCCTTAGGCTTACCCTTACCCTTACCCTTACCCTTACCCTTGCTTTTACCCTTAAGCTTACCCTTACACTTACCCTTACCCTTACCCTTACCCTTACCCTTACCCTTACCCTTACCCTTACCCTTACCCTTACCCTTACCCTTACCCTTACCCTTACCCTTACCCTTACCCTTGCTTTTACCCTTAGGCTTACCCTTACCTTTACACTTACCCTTACCCTTACACTTACCCTTACCCTTACCCTTACCCTTACCCTTACCCTTACCCTTACCCTTACCCTTACCCTTACCCTTACCCTTACCCTTGCTTTTACCCTTAAGCTTACCCTTACCCTTACCCTTACCCTTACCCTTACCCTTACCCTTACCCTTGCTTTTACCCTTAAGCTTACCCTTACCCTTACCCTTACCCTTACCCTTACCCTCACCCTTACCCTTACCCTTACCCTTGCTTATACCCTTAAGCTTACCCTTACCCTTACCCTTACCCTTACCCTTACCCTTACCCTTACCCTTACCCTTACCCTTACCCTTGCTTTTACCCTTAGGCTTACCCTTACCTTTACCCTTACCCTTACCCTTACCCTTACCCTTACCCTTACCCTTACCCTTACCCTTGCTTTTACCCTTAAGCTTACCCTTACCCTTACCCTTACCCTTACCCTAACCCTTACCCTTGCTTTTACCCTTTAGCTTACCCTTACCCTTACCCTTACCCTTACCCTTACCCTTACCCTTACCCTTACCCTTACCCTTACCCTTACCCTTACCCTTACCCTTGCTTTTACCCTTAAGCTTACCCTTACCCTTACCCTTACCCTTACCCTCACCCTTACCCTTACCCTTACCCTTACCCTTGCTTTTACCCTTAAGCTTACCCTTACCCTTACCCTTACCCTTACCCTTGCTTTTACCCTTAGGCTTACCCTTACCTTTACCCTTACCCTTACCCTTACCCTTACCCTTACCCTTACCCTTACCCTTACCCTTACCCTTGCTTTTACCCTTAAGCTTTCCCTTACCCTTACCCTTACCCTTACCCTTACCCTTACCCTTACCCTTACCCTTGCTTTTACCCTTAAGCTTACCCTTACCCTTACCCTTACCCTTACCCTTACCCTTGCTTATACCCTTAGGCTTACCCTTACCCTTACCCTTACCCTTAACCTTGCTTTTACCCTTAAGCTTACCCTTACCCTTACCCTTACTCTTACCCTTACCCTTACCCTTACCCTTACCCTTACCCTTACCCTTACCCTTACCCTTACCCTTACCCTTACCCTTGCTTTTACCCTTAGGCTTACCCTTACCTTTACCCTTACCCTAACCCTTACCCTTACCCTTACCCTTACCCTTGCTTTTACCCTTAAGCTTACCCTTACCCTTACCCTTACCCTTACCCTTACCCTTACCCTTACCCTTACCCTTACCCTTACCCTTACCCTTACCCTTACCCTTACCCTTACCCTTACCCTTGCTTTTACCCTTAAGCTTACCCTTACCCTTACCCTTACCCTTACCCTTACCCTAACCCTTACCCTTGCTTTTACCCTTAAGCTTACCCTTACCCTTAACCTTACCCTTACCCTTACCCTTACCCTTACCTTTACCCTTACCCTTACCCTTACCCTTACCCTTACCCTTACCCTTACCCTTACCCTTACCCTTACCCTTACCCTTGCTTTTACCCTTAAGCTTACCCTTACCCTTACCCTTACCCTTACCCTTACCCTTACCCTTACCCTTGCTTTTACCCTTAAGCTTACCCTTATTCTTACCCTTACCCTTACCCTTACCCTTACCCTTACCCTTGCTTTTACCCTTAGGCTAACCCTTACCTTTACCCTTACCCTTACCCTTACCCTTACCCTTACCCTTACCCTTACCCTTGCTTTTACCCTTAAGCTTACCCTTACCCTTACCCTTACCCTTACCCTTACCCTTACCCTTGCTTTTACCCTTAAGCTTACCCTTACCCTTACCATTACCCTTACCCTTACCCTTGCTTTTACCCTTAGGCTTACCCTTACCCTTACCCTTACCCTTACCCTTGCTTTTACCCTTAAGCTTACCCTTACCCTTACCCTTACTCTTACCCTTACCCTTACCCTTACCCTTACCCTTACCCTTACCCTTACCCTTATCCTTACCCTTACCCTTACCCTTGCTTTTACCCTTAGCCTTACCCTTACCTTTACCCTTACCCTAACCCTTACCCTTACCCTTACCCTTACCCTTACCCTTACCCTTACCCTTACCCTTACCCTTACCCTTACCCTTACCCTTGCTTTTACCCTTAAGCTTACCCTTACCCTTACCCTTACCCTTACCCTTACCCTTACCCTTACCCTTACCCTTACCCTTACCCTTACCCTTACCCTTGCTTTTACCCTTAAGCTTACCCTTACCCTTACCCTTACCCTTACCCTTACCCTTACCCTTACCCTTACCCTTATCCTTGCTTTTACCCTTAGGCTTACCCTTACCTTTACCCTTACCCTTACCCTTACCCTTACCCTTACCCTTGCTTTTACCCTTAAGCTTACCCTTGCTTTTACCCTTAAGCTTACCCTTACCCTTACCCTTACTCTTACCCTTGCTTTTACCCTTAAGCTTACCCTTACCCTTACCCTTACCCTTACCCTTAAGCTTTCCCTTACCCTTACCCTTACCCTTACCCTTACCCTTACCCTTACCCTTACCCTTACCCTTACCCTTACCCTTACCCTTACCCTTACCCTTATCCTTGCTTTTACCCTTAACCTTACCCTTACCCTTACCCTTACCCTTACCCTTACCCTTAGGCTTACCCTTACCCTTACCCTTACCATTACCCTCACCCTTACCCTTACCCTTGCTTTTACCCTTAAGCTTACCCTTACCCTTACCCTTACCCTTACCCTTAAGCTTACCCTTACCCTTACCCTTACCCTTACCCTTACCCTTACCCTTACCCTTGCTTTTACCCTTAAGCTTACCCTTACCCTTACCCTTACCCTTACCCTTACCCTTACCCTTACCCTTACCCTTACCCTTTCCCTTACCCTTGCTTTTACCCTAAGGCTTACCCTTACCTTTACCCTTACCCTTACCCTTACCGTTGCTTTTACCCTCAAGCTTACACTTACCCTTACCCTTACCCTTACCCTTACCCTTACCCTTGCTTTTACCCTTAAGCTTACCCTTACCCTTACCCTTACCCTTACCCTAACCCTTACCCTTACCCTTACCCTTACCCTTTCCCTTGCTTTTACCCTTACCCTTACCCTTGCTTTTACCCTTAGGCTTACCCTTACCCTTACCCTTACCCTTACCCTTACCCTTACCCTTGCTTTTACCCTCAAGCTTACCCTTACCCTTACCCTTACCCTTACCCTTACCCTTACCCTTACCCTTACCCTCGCTTTTACCCTTAAGCTTACCCTTACCCTTACCCTTACCCTTACCCTTACCCTTACCCTTACCCTTACCCTTACCATTACCCTTACCCTTACCCTTACCCTTACCCTTACCGTTGCTTTTACCCTTGAGCTTACCCTTACCCTTACCCTTACCCTTACCCTTACCCTTACCCTTACCCTTACCCTTACCCTTACCCTTACCCTTACCCTTACCCTTGCTTTTACCCTTAAGCTTACCCTTACCCTTACCCTTACCCTTACCCTTACCCTTACCCTTACCCTTACCCTTACCCTTACCCTTACCCTTACCCTTACCCTTACCCATACCCTTGCTTTTACCCTTAGGCTTACCCTTACCTTTACCCTTACCCTTACCCTTACCCTTACCCTTACCCTTACCCTTGCTTTTACCCTTAAGCTTACCCTTACCCTTACCCTTACCCTTACCCTTGCTTTTACCCTTAAGCTTACCCTTACCCTTACCCTTACCCTTACCCTTACCCTTGCTTTTACCCTTAGGCTTACCCTTACCCTTACCCTTACCCTTACCCTTACCCTTACCCTTACCCTTACCCTTACCCTTACCCTTACCCTTACCCTTACCCTTACCCTTACCCTCACCCTTGCTTTTACCCTTAAGCTTACCCTTACCCTTACCCTTACCCTTACCCTTACCCTTACCCATACCCTTACCCTTACCCTTACCCTTACCCTTACCCTTACCCTTACCCTTACCCTTACCCTTACCCTTACCCTTACCCTTACCCTTACCCTTGCTTTTACCCTTAGGCTTACCCTTACCTTTACCCTTACCCTTACCCTTACCCTTACCCTTACCCTTACCCTTACCCTTACCCTTGCTTTTACCCTTAAGCTTACCCTTACCCTTACCCTTACCCTTACCCTTGCTTTTACCCTTAAGCTTACCCTTACCCTTACCCTTACCCTTACCCTCACCCTTACCCTTACCCTTACCCTTACCCTTACCCTTACCCTTACCCTTACCCTTACCCTTACCCTTACCCTTACCCTTACCCTTGCTTTTACCCTTAAGCTTACCCTTACCCTTACCCTTACCCTTACCCTTACCCTTACCCTTACCCTTACCCTTGCTTTTACCCTTAAGCTTACCCTTACCCTTACCCTTACCCTTACCCTTACCCTTACCCTTACCCTTACCCTTACCCTTACCCTTACCCTTACCCTTACCCTTACCCTTACCCTTACCCTTAGCCTTACCCTTGCTTTTACCCTTAGGCTTACCCTTACCTTTACCCTTACCCTTACCCTTACCCTTACCCTTACCCTTACCCTTGCTTTTACCCTTAAGCTTACCCTTACCCTTACCCTTACCCTTACCCTTACCCTTACCCTTACCCTTGCTTTTACCCTTAAGCTTACCCTTACCCTTACCCTTACCCTTACCCTTACCCTTGCTTTTACCCTTAGGCTTACCCTTACCCTTACCCTTACCCTTACCCTTGCTTTTACCCTTAAGCTTACCCTTACACTTACCCTTACCCTTACCCTTACCCTTACCCTTACCCTTACCCTTACCCTTACCCTTACCCTTACCCTTACCCTTACCCTTACCCTTACCCTTACCCTTACCCTTGCTTTTACCCTTAGGCTTACCCTTACCTTTACACTTACCCTTACCCTTACCCTTACCCTTACCCTTACCCTTACCCTTACCCTTACCCTTACCCTTACCCTTACCCTTACCCTTACCCTTACCCTTACCCTTACCCTTGCTTTTACCCTTAAGCTTACCCTTACCCTTACCCTTACCCTTACCCTTACCCTTACCCTTACCCTTGCTTTTACCCTTAAGCTTACCCTTACCCTTACCCTTACCCTTACCCTTACCCTCACCCTTACCCTTACCCTTACCCTTGCTTATACCCTTAAGCTTACCCTTACCCTTACCCTTACCCTTACCCTTACCCTTACCCTTACCCTTACCCTTGCTTTTACCCTTAGGCTTACCCTTACCTTTACCCTTACCCTTACCCTTACCCTTACCCTTACCCTTACCCTTACCCTTACCCTTGCTTTTACCCTTAAGCTTACCCTTACCCTTACCCTTACCCTTACCCTAACCCTTACCCTTGCTTTTACCCTTTAGCTTACCCTTACCCTTACCCTTACCCTTACCCTTACCCTTACCCTTACCCTTACCCTTACCCTTACCCTTACCCTTACCCTTACCCTTACCCTTGCTTTTACCCTTAAGCTTACCCTTACCCTTACCCTTACCCTTACCCTCACCCTTACCCTTACCCTTACCCTTACCCTTGCTTTTACCCTTAAGCTTACCCTTACCCTTACCCTTACCCTTACCCTTGCTTTTACCCTTAGGCTTACCCTTACCTTTACCCTTACCCTTACCCTTACCCTTACCCTTACCCTTACCCTTACCCTTACCCTTACCCTTGCTTTTACCCTTAAGCTTTCCCTTACCCTTACCCTTACCCTTACCCTTACCCTTACCCTTACCCTTACCCTTGCTTTTACCCTTAAGCTTACCCTTACCCTTACCCTTACCCTTACCCTTACCCTTGCTTATACCCTTAGGCTTACCCTTACCCTTACCCTTACCCTTAACCTTGCTTTTACCCTTAAGCTTACCCTTACCCTTACCCTTACTCTTACCCTTACCCTTACCCTTACCCTTACCCTTACCCTTACCCTTACCCTTACCCTTACCCTTACCCTTACCCTTGCTTTTACCCTTAGGCTTACCCTTACCTTTACCCTTACCCTAACCCTTACCCTTACCCTTACCCTTACCCTTGCTTTTACCCTTAAGCTTACCCTTACCCTTACCCTTACCCTTACCCTTACCCTTACCCTTACCCTTACCCTTACCCTTACCCTTACCCTTACCCTTACCCTTACCCTTACCCTTACCCTTACCCTTACCCTTGCTTTTACCCTTAAGCTTACCCTTACCCTTACCCTTACCCTTACCCTTACCCTAACCCTTACCCTTGCTTTTACCCTTAAGCTTACCCTTACCCTTAACCTTACCCTTACCCTTACCCTTACCCTTACCTTTACCCTTACCCTTACCCTTACCCTTACCCTTACCCTTACCCTTACCCTTACCCTTACCCTTACCCTTACCCTTGCTTTTACCCTTAAGCTTACCCTTACCCTTACCCTTACCCTTACCCTTACCCTTACCCTTACCCTTGCTTTTACCCTTAAGCTTACCCTTATTCTTACCCTTACCCTTACCCTTACCCTTACCCTTACCCTTGCTTTTACCCTTAGGCTAACCCTTACCTTTACCCTTACCCTTACCCTTACCCTTACCCTTACCCTTACCCTTACCCTTGCTTTTACCCTTAAGCTTACCCTTACCCTTACCCTTACCCTTACCCTTACCCTTACCCTTGCTTTTACCCTTAAGCTTACCCTTACCCTTACCATTACCCTTACCCTTACCCTTGCTTTTACCCTTAGGCTTACCCTTACCCTTACCCTTACCCTTACCCTTGCTTTTACCCTTAAGCTTACCCTTACCCTTACCCTTACTCTTACCCTTACCCTTACCCTTACCCTTACCCTTACCCTTACCCTTACCCTTATCCTTACCCTTACCCTTACCCTTGCTTTTACCCTTAGCCTTACCCTTACCTTTACCCTTACCCTAACCCTTACCCTTACCCTTACCCTTACCCTTACCCTTACCCTTACCCTTACCCTTACCCTTACCCTTACCCTTACCCTTACCCTTGCTTTTACCCTTAAGCTTACCCTTACCCTTACCCTTACCCTTACCCTTACCCTTACCCTTACCCTTACCCTTACCCTTACCCTTACCCTTACCCTTACCCTTGCTTTTACCCTTAAGCTTACCCTTACCCTTACCCTTACCCTTACCCTTACCCTTACCCTTACCCTTACCCTTATCCTTGCTTTTACCCTTAGGCTTACCCTTACCTTTACCCTTACCCTTACCCTTACCCTTACCCTTACCCTTACCCTTGCTTTTACCCTTAAGCTTACCCTTGCTTTCACCCTTAAGCTTACCCTTACCCTTACCCTTACTCTTACCCTTGCTTTTACCCTTAAGCTTACCCTTACCCTTACCCTTACCCTTACCCTTAAGCTTTCCCTTACCCTTACCCTTACCCTTACCCTTACCCTTACCCTTACCCTCACCCTTACCCTTACCCTTACCCTTACCCTTACCCTTATCCTTGCTTTTACCCTTAACCTTACCCTTACCCTTACCCTTACCCTTACCCTTACCCTTAGGCTTACCCTTACCCTTACCCTTACCATTACCCTCACCCTTACCCTTACCCTTGCTTTTACCCTTAAGCTTACCCTTACCCTTACCCTTACCCTTACCCTTAAGCTTACCCTTACCCTTACCCTTACCCTTACCCTTACCCTTACCCTTACCCTTGCTTTTACCCTTAAGCTTACCCTTACCCCTACCCTTACCCTTACCCTTAAGCTTACCCTTACCCTTACCCTTACCCTTACCCTTACCCTTACCCTTACCCTTGCTTTTACCCTTAAGCTTACCCTTACCCTTACCCTTACCCTTACCCTTACCCTTACCCTTGCTTTTACCCTTAAGCTTACCCTTACCCTTACCCTTACCCTTACCCTTAAGCTTACCCTTACCCTTACCCTTACCCTTACCCTTACCCTTACCCTTACCCTTACCCTTACCCTTACCCTTGCTTTTACCCTTAAGCTTACCCTTACCCTTACCCTTAACCTTACCCTTACCCTTACCCTTACCCTTACCCTTACCCTTGCTTTTACCCTTAGGCTTACCCTTACCTTTACCCTTACCCTTACCCTTACCCTTACCCTTACCCTTACCCTTACCCTTACCCTTACCCTTACCTTTACCCTTACCCTTGCTTTTACCCTTAAGCTTACCCTTACCCTTACCCTTACCCTTACCCTTACTCTTGCTTTTACCCTTAAGCTTACCCTTACCCTTACCCTTACCCTTACCCTTACCCTTGCTTTTACCCTTAGGCTTACCCTTACCCTTTCCCTTACCCTTACCCTTGCTTTTACCCTTAAGCTTACCCTTACCCTTACCCTTACCCTTACCCTTACCCTTACCCTTACCCTTACCCTTACCCTTACCCTTACCCTTACCCTTACCCTTACCCTAACCCTTACCCTTACCCTAACCCTTACCCTTGCTTTTACCCTTAGGCTTACCCTCACCTTTACCCTTACCCTTACCCTTACCCTTACCCTTGCTTTTACCCTTAAGCTTACCCTTACCCTTACCCTTACCCTTACCCTCACCCTTACCCTTACCCTTACCCTTACCCTTGCTTTTACCCTTAAGCTTACCCTTACCCTTACCCTTACCCTTACCCTTACCCTTACCCTCACCCTCACCCTTGCTTTTACCCTTTAGCTTACCCTTACCCTTACCCTTACCCTTACCCTTACCCTTACCCTTGCTTTTACCCTTAAGCTTACCCTTACCCTTACCCTTACCCTTACCCTTGCTTTTACCCTTAGGCTTACCCTTACCCTTACCCTTACCCTTACCCTTGCTTTTACCCTTAAGCTTACCCTTACCCTTACCCTTACCCTTACTCTTACCCTTACCCTTACCCTTACCCTTACCCTTGCTTTTACCCTTAGGCTTACCCTTACCTTTACCCTTACCCTTACCCTTACCCTTACCGTTACCCTTAACCTTACCCTTACCCTTACCCTTGCTTTTACCCTTAAGCTAACCCTTACCCTTACCCTTACCCTTACCCTTACCCTTAACCTTACCCTTACCCTTGCTTTTACCCTTAAGCTCACCCTTACCCTTACCCTTACCCTTACCCTTACACTTACCCTTACCCTGACCCTTACCCTTGCTTTTACCCTTAAGCTTACCCTTACCCTTACCCTTACCCTTACCCTTAAGCTTACCCTTACCCTTACCCTTACCCTTACCCTTACCCTTACCCTTGCTTTTACCCTTAAGCTTACCCCTACCCTTACCCTTACCCTTACCCTTACCCTTGCTTTTACCCTTAATCTTACCCTTACCCTTACCCTTACCCTTACCCTTAAGCTTACCCTTACCCTTACCCTTACCCTTACCCTTACCCTTACCCTTACCCTTGCTTTTACCCTTAAGCTTACCCTTACCCTTACCCTTACCCTTACCCTAACCCTTACCCTTAACCTTACCCTTACCCTTACCCTTACCCTTACCCTTACCCTTGCTTTTACCCTTAGGCTTACCCTTACCTTTACCCTTACCATTACCCTTACCCTTACCCTTACCCTTACCCTTACCCTTGCCCTTACCCTTGCTTTTACCCTTAAGCTTACCCTTACCCTTACCCTTACCCTTACCCTTACCCTTACCCTTACCCTTACCCTTACCCTTACCCTTACCCTTACCCTTACCCTTACCCTTGCTTTTACCCTTAAGCTTACCCTTACCCTTACCCTTACCCTTACCCTTACCCTTACCCTTACCCTTACCCTTACCCTTACCCTTACCCTTACCCTTACCCTTGCTTTTACCCTTAAGCTTACCCTTACCCTTACCCTTACTCTTACCCTTACCCTTACCCTTACCCTTACCCTTGCTTTTACCCTTAAGCTTACCCTTACCCTTACCTTTACCCTTACCCTTACCCTTACCCTTACCCTTACCCTTACCCTTACCCTTACCCTTACCCTTACCCTTACCCTTACCCTTACCCTTACCCTTGCTTTTACCCTTAGGCTTACCCTTACCTTTAGCCTTACCCTTACCCTTACCCTTACCCTTACCCTTACCCTTACACTAGCTTTTACCCTTAAGCTTACCCTTACCCTTACCCTTACCCTTACCCTTACCCTTACCCTTACCCTAACCCTTACCCTTACCCTTGCTTTTACCCTTAAGCTTACCCTTACCCTTACCCTTACCCTTACACTTACCCTTACTTTTACCCTTAGGCTTACCCTTACCCTTACCCTTACCCTTACCCTTAAGCTTACCCTTACCCTTACCCTTACCCTTACCCTTACCCTTACCCTTACCCTTACCCTTACCCTTACCCTTACCCTTACCCTTACCCTTGCTTTTACCCTTAAGCTTACCCTTACCCTTACCCTTACCCTTACCCTTACCCTTACCCTTGCTTTTACCCTTAAGCTTACCCTTACCCTTACCCTTACCCTTACCCTTACCCTTGCTTTTACCCTTAGGCTTACCCTTACCCTTACCCTTACCCTTACCCTTACCCTTACCCTTACCCTTACCCTTACCCTTACCCTTACCCTTACCCTTACCCTTACCCTTACCCTTACCCTTACCCTTACCCTTACCCTTACCCTTGCTTTTACCCTTAGGCTTAACCTTACCTTTACCCTTACCCTTACCCTTACCCTTACCTTTACCCTTACCCTTACCCTTACCGTTACCCTTACCCTTGCTTTTACCCTTAAGCTTACCCTTACCCTTACCCTTACCCTTACCCTTACCCTTACCCTTACCCTTACCCTTACCCTTGCTTTTACCCTTAAGCTTACCCTTACCCTTACCCTTACCCTTACCCTCACCCTTACCCTTACCCTTACTTTTGCTTATACCCTTAAGCTTACCCTTACCCTTACCCTTACCCTTACCCTTACCCTTACCCTTTCCCTTACCCTTACCCTTACCCTTACCCTTACCCTTACCCTTACCCTTACCCTTGCTTTTACCCTTAGGCTTACCCTTACCTTTACCCTTACCCTTACCCTTACCCTTACCCTTACCCTTACCCTTACCCTTGCTTTTACCCTTAAGCGCACCCTTACCCTTACCCTTACCCTTACCTTTACCCTAACCCTTACCCTTGCTTTTACCCTTGAGCTTACCCTTACCCTTACCCTTACCCTTTCCCTTACCCTTACCCTTACCCTTACCCTTACCCTTACCCTTACCCTTGCTTTTACCCTTAAGCTTACCCTTACCCTTACCCTTACCCTTACCCTTACCCTTACCCTTACCTTTACCCTTACCCTTACCCTTACCCTTACCCTCACCCTTACCCTTACCCTTGCTTTTACCCTTAAGCTTACCCTTACCCTTACCCTTACCCTTACCCTTACCCTTGCTTTTACCCTTAAGCTTACCCTTACCCTTACCCTTAACCTTACCCTTACCCTTGCTTTTACCCTTAGGCTTACCCTTACCCTTACCCTTACCCTTACCCTTGCTTTTACCCTTAAGCTTACCCTTACCCTTACCCTTACTCTTACCCTTACCCTTACCCTTACCCTTACCCTTACCCTTACCCTTACCCTTACCCTTACCCTTGCTTTTACCCTTAGGCTTACCCTTACCTTTACCCTTACCCTAACCCTTACCCTTACCCTTACCCTTACCCTTACCCTTGCTTTTACCCTTAAGCTTACCCTTACCCTTACCCTTACCCTTACCCTTATCCTTACCCTTACCCTTACCCTTACCCTTACCCTTACCCTTGCTTTTACCCTTAAGCTTACCCTTACCCTTACCCTTACCCTTACCCTTACCCTTACCCTTACCCTTACCCTTACCCTTACCCTTGCTTTTACCCTTAAGCTTACCCTTACCCTTACCCTTACCCTTACCCTTACCCTTACCCTTACCCTTACCCTTACCCTTACCCTTACCCTTGCTTTTACCCTTAGGCTTACCCTTACCTTTACCCTTACCCTTACCCTTACCCTTACCCTTACCCTTGCTTTTACCCTTAAGCTTACCCTTACCCTTACCCTCACCCTTAAGCTTACCCTTACCCTTACCCTTACCCTTACACTTACCCTTACCCTTACCCTTACCCTTTCCCTTACCCTTACCCTTGCTTTTACCCTTAAGCTTACCCTTACCCTTACCCTTACCCTCACCCTTGCTTTTACCCTTAAGCTTACCCTTACCCTTACCCTTACCCTTAAGCTTACCCTTACCCTTACCCTTACCCTTACCCTTACCCTCACCCTTACCCTTACCCTTACCCTTACCCTTACCCTTACCCTTACCCTTACCCTTACCCTTGCTTTTACCCTTAAGCTTACCCTTACCCTTACCCTTACCCTTACCCTTAAGCTTACCCTTACCCTTACCCTTACCCTTACCCTTACCCTTAACCTTACCCTTGCTTTTACCCTTAAGCTTACCCTTACCCTTACCCTTACCCTTACCCTTAAGCTTACCCTTACCCTTACCCTTACCCTTACCCTTACCCTTGCTTTTACCCTTAAGCTTACCCTTACCCTTACCCTTACCCTTACCCTTAAGCTTACCCTTACCCTTACCCTTACCCTTACCCTTACCCTTACCCTTACCCTTACCCTTACCCTTGCTTTTACCCTTAAGCTTACCCTTACCCTTACCCTTACCCTTACCCTTGCTTTTACCCTTAAGCTTACCCTTACCCTTACCCTTACCCTTACCCTTAAGCTTACCCTTACCCTTACCCTTACCCTTACCCTTACCCTTACCCTTACCCTTACCCTTACCCTTACCCTTGCTTTTACCCTTAAGCTTACCCTCACCCTTACCCTTACCCTTACCCTTACCCTTACCCTTACCCTTACCCTTGCTTTCACCCTTAGGCTTACCCTTACCTTTACCCTTACCCTTACCCTTACCCTTACCCTTACCCTTACCCTTGCTTTTACCCTTAAGCTTACCCTTACCCTTACCCTTACCCTTACCCTTACCCTTACCCTTACCCTTGCTTTTACCCTTAGGCTTACCCTTACCCTTACCCTTACCCTTACCCTTGCTTTTACCCTTAAGCTTACCCTTACCCTTACCCTTACCCTTACCCTTACCCTTACCCTTACCCTTACCCTTACCCTTACCCTTACCCTTACCCTCACCCTTACCCTTACCCTTACCCTTACCCTTACCCTTACCCTTACCCTTACCCTTACCCTTGCTTTTACCCTTAGGCTTACCCTTACCTTTACCCTTACCCTTACCCTTACCCTTACCCTTACCCTTGCTTTTACCCTTAAGCTTACCCTTACCCTTACCCTTACCCTTACCATTACCCTTACCCTTACCCTTACCCTTACCCTTGCTTTTACCCTTAAGCTTACCCTTACCCTTACCCTTACCCTTACCCTTACCCTTACCCTTACCCTTACCCTTACCCTTACCCTCACCCTTGCTTTTACCCTTAAGCTTACCCTTACCCTTACCCTTACCCTTACCCTTACCCTTACCCTTGCTTTTACCCTTAAGCTTACCCTTACCCTTACCCTTACCCTTACCCTTACCCTTGCTTTTACCCTTAGGCTTACCCTTACCCTTACCCTTGCTTTTACCCTTAAGCTTACCCTTACCCTTACCCTTACCCTTACTCTTACCCTTACCCTTACCCTTACCCTTGCTTTTACCCTTAGGCTTACCCTTACCTTTACCCTTACCCTTACCCTTACTCTTACCCTTACCCTTACCCTTACCCTTACCCTTACCCTTACCCTTACCCTTACCCTTACCCTTACCCTTACCCTTACCCTTACCCTTGCTTTTACCCTTAAGCTTACCCTTACCCTTACCCTTACCCTTACCCTTACCCTTACCCTTACCCTTACCCTTACCCTTACCCTTACCCTTACCCTTACCCTTACCCTTGCTTTCACCCTTAAGCTCACCCTTACCCTAACCCTTACCCTTACCCTTACCCTTACCCTTACTCTTACCCTTACCCTTGCTTTTACCCTTAAGCTTACCCTTACCCTTACCCTTACCCTTACCCTTACCCTTAAGCTTACCCTTACCCTTACCCTTACCCTTACCCTTACCCTTACCCTTACCCTTGCTTTTACCCTTAAGCTTACCCTTACCCTTACCCTTACCCTTACCTTTACCCTTGCTTTTACCCTTAAGCTTACCCTTACCCTTACCCTTACCCTTAAGCTTACCCTTACCCTTACCCTTACCCTTACCCTTACCCTTACCCTTACCCTTACCCTTGCTTTTACCCTTAAGCTTACCCTTACCCTTACCCTTACCCTTACCCTTACCCTTACCCTTACCCTTACCCTTACCCTTACCCTTACCCTTGCTTTTACCCTTAGGCTTACCCTTACCTTTACCCTTACCATTACCCTTACCCTTACCCTTACCCTTACCCTTACCCTTACCCTTACCCTTACCCTTGCTTTTACCCTTAAGCTTACCCTTACCCTTACCCTTACCCTTACCCTTACCCTTACCCTTACCCTTACCCTTACCCTTACCCTTACCCTTACCCTTACCCTTACCCTTACCCTTACCCTTACCCTTACCCTTACCCTTGCTTTTACCCTTAAGCTTACCCTTACCCTTACCCTTACCCTTACCCTTACCCTTACCCTTGCTTTTACCCTTAAGCTTACCCTTACCCTTACTCTTACCCCTACCCTTACCCTTACCCTTACCCTTACCCTTACCCTTACCCTTACCCTTACCCTTGCTTTTACCCTTAGGCTTACCCTCACCTTTACCCTTACCCTTACCCTTACCCTTGCTTTTACCCTTAAGCTTACCCTTACCCTTACCCTTACCCTTACCCTTAGCCTTACCCTTACCCTTGCTTTTACCCATAAGCTTACCCTTACCCTTACCCTTACCCTTACCCTTACCCTTACCCTTACCCTTACCCTTGCTTTTACCCTTAGGCTTACCCTTACCCTTACCCTTACCCTTACCCTTAAGCTTACCCTTACCCTTACCCTTACCCTTACCCTTACCCTTACCCTTACCCTTACCCTTACCCTTACCCTTACCCTTACCCTTACCCTTACCCTTGCTTTTACCCTTAAGCTTACCCTTACCCTTACCCTTACCCCTACCCTTACCCTTACCCTTACCCTTACCCTTACCCTTACCCTTATCCTTACCCTTACTTAGGGTAAGGGTAAGGGTAAGCTTAAGGGTAAAAGCAAGGGTAAGGGTAAGGGTAAGGGTAAGGGTAAGGGTAAGGGTAAGGGTAAGGGTAAGCTTAAGGGTAAGGGTAAGGGTAAGGGTAAGGGTAAGCTTAAGGGTAAAAGTAAGGGTAAGGGTAAGGGTAAGGGTAAGGGTAAGGGTAAGCTTAAGGGTAAGGGTAAGGGTAAGGGTAAGCTTAAGGGTAAAAGCAAGGGTAAGGTTAAGGGTAAGGGTAAGGGTAAGGGTAAGGGTAAGGGTAAGGGTAAGGGTAAGGGTAAGGGTAAGCTTAAGGGTAAGGGTAAGGGTAAGGGTAAGGGTAAGGGTAAGCTTAAGGGTAAAAGCAAGGGTAAGGGTAAGGGTAAGGGTAAGGGTAAGGGTAAGGGTAAGGGTAAGGGTAAGGGTAAGGGTAAGGGTAAGGATAAGCTTAAGGGTAAGGGTAAGGGTAAGGGGAAGCTTAAGGGTAAAAGCAAGGGTAAGGGTAAGGGTAAGGGTAAGGGTAAGGGTAAGCTTAAGGGTAAAAGCAAGGGTAAGGGTAAGGGTAAGGGTAAGGGTAAGGGTAAGGGTAAGGGTAAGGGTAAGGGTAAGGGTAAGGGTAAGGGTAAGGGTAAGGGTAAGGGTAAGGGTAATCTTAAGTGTAAGGGTAAGGGTAAGGGTAAGCTTAAGGGTAAAAGCAAGGGTAAGGGTAAGGGTAAGGGTAAGGGTAAGGGTAAGGGTAAAGGTAAGGGTAAGCCTAAGGGTAAAAGCAAGGGTAAGGGTAAGGGTAAGGGTAAGGGTAAGGGTAAGGGTAAGGGTAAGGGTAAGGGTAAGGGTAAGGGTAAGGGTAAGGGTAAGGGTAAGCTTAAGGGTAAAAGCAAGGGTAAGGGTAAGGGTAAGGGTAAGGGTAAGGGTAAGGGTAAGCTTAAGGGTAAAAGCAAGGGTAAGGGTAAGGGTAAGGGTAAGGGTAAGGGTAAGGGTAAGGGTAAGGGTAAGGGTAAGGGTAAGGGTAAGCTTAAGGGTAAAAGCAAGGGTAAGGGTAAGGGTAAGGGTAAGGGTAAGGGTTAGGGTAAGGGTAAAGGTAAGGGTAAGCCTAAGGGTAAAAGCAAGGGTAAGGGTAAGGGTAAGGGTAAGGGTAAGGGTAAGGGTAAGGGTAAGGGTAAGGGTAAGGCTAAGGGTAAGGGTAAGGGTAAGGGTAAGGGTAAGGGTAAGGGTAAGAGTAAGGGTAAGGGTAAGGGTAAGCTTGAGGGTAAAAGCAAGGGTAAGGGTAAGGGTAAGGGTAAGGGTAAGCCTAAGGGTAAAAGCAAGGGTAAGGGTAAGGTTAAGGGTAAGGGTAAGGGTAAGCTTAAGGGTAAAAGCAAGGGTAAGGGTAAGGGTAAGGGTAAGGGTAAGGGTAAGCTTAAGGGTAAAAGCAAGGGTAAGGGTAAGGGTGAGGGTAAGGGTAAGGGTAAGGGTAAGGGTAAAGGTAAGGGTAAGCCTAAGAGTAAAAGCAAGGGTAAGGGTAAGGGTAAGGGTAAGGGTTTGGGTAAGGGTAAGGGTAAGGGTAAGGGTAAGCTTAAGGGTAAAAGCAAGGGTAAGGATGAGGGTAAGGGTAAGGGTAAGGGTAAGGGTAAGGGTAAGGGTAAGGGTAAGGGTAAGGGTAAGCTTAAGGGTAAAAGCAAGGGTAAGGGTAAGGGTAAGGGTAAGGGTAAGGGTAAGCTTACCCTTACCCTTACCCTTACCCTTACACTTACCCTTGCTTTTACCCTTAGGCTTACCCTTTCCCTTACCCTTACCCTTACCCTTAAGCTTACCCTTACCCTTACCCTTACCCTTACCCTTACCCTTACCCTTACCCTTACCCTTACCCTTGCTTTTACCCTTAAGCTTACCCTTACCCTTACCCTTACCCTTACCCTTACCCTTACCCTTACCCTTACCCTTACCCTTGCTTTGACCCTTAGGCTTACCCTTACCTTTACCCTTACCCTTACCCTTACCCTTACCCTTACCCTTACCCTTACCCTTACCCTTACCCTTGCTTTTACCCTTAAGCTTACCCTTACCCTTACCCTTACCCTTACCCTTACCCTTACCCTTACCCTTACCCTTGCTTTTACCCTTAAGCTTACCCTTACCCTTACCCTTACCCTTACCCTTACCCTTGCTTTTACCCTTAGGCTTACCCTTACCCTTACCCTTACCCTTACCCTTGCTTTTACCCTTAAGCTTACCCTTACCCTTACCCTTACCCTTACCCTTACCCTTACCCTTACCCTTACCCTTACCCTTACCCTTACCCTTACCCTTACCCTTACCCTTACCCTTACCCTTACCCTTGCTTTTACCCTTAGGCTTAACCTTACCTTTACCCTTACCCTTACCCTTACCCTTACCCTTACCCTTACCCTTACCCTTACCCTTACCCTTACCCTTACCCTTACCCTTACCCTTACCCTTGCTTTTACCCTTAAGCTTACCCTTACCCTTACCCTTACCCTTACCCTTACCCTTACCCTTACCCTTACACTTGCTTTTACCCTTAAGCTTACCCTTACCCTTACCCTTACCCTTACCCTCACCCTTTCCCTTACCCTTACCCTTGCTTATACCCTTAAGCTTACCCTTACCCTTACCCTTACCCTTACCCTTACCCTTACCCTTACCCTTACCCTTACCCTTACCCTTACCCTTACCCTTACCCTTGCTTTTACCCTTAGGCTTACCCTTACCTTTACCCTTACCCTTACCCTTACCCTTACCCTTACCCTTACCCTTACCCTTACCCTTACCCTTGCTTTTACCCTTAAGCTTACCCTTACCCTTACCCTTACCCTTACCCTTACCCTAACCCTTACCCTTACCCTAACCCTTACCCTTGCTTTTACCCTTAAGCTTACCCTTACCCTTACCCTTACCCTTACCCTTACCCTTACCCTTACCCTTACCCTTACCCTTACCCTTACCCTTACCCTTACCCTTGCTTTTACCCTTAAGCTTACCCTTACCCTTACCCTTACCCTAACCCTTACCCTTACCCTTACCCTTACCCTTATCCTTACCCTTGCTTTTACCCTTAAGCTTACCCTTACCCTTACCCTTACCCTTACCCATACCCTTACCCTTACCCTTACCCTTGCTTTTACTCTTAGGCTTACCCTTACCTTTACCCTTACCCTTACCCTTACCCTTACCCTCACACTTACCCTTACCCTTGCTTTTACCCTTAAGCTTACCCTTACCCTTACCCTTACCCTTACCCTTACCCTTGCTTTTACCCTTAAGCTTACCCTTACCCTTACCCTTAACCTCACCCTTACCCTTGCTTTTACCCTTAGGCTTACCCTTACCCTTACCCTTACCCTCACCCTTGCTTTTACCCTTAAGCTTACCCTTACCCTTACCCTTACTCTTACCCTTACCCTTACCCTTACCCTTACCCTTACCCTTACCCTTACCCTTACCCTTACCCTTGCTTTTACCCTAAGGCTTACCCTTACCTTTACCCTTACCCTAAACCTTACCCTTACCCTTACCATTACCCTTACCCTTGCTTTTACCCTTAAGCTTACCCTTACCCTTACCCTTAACCTTACCCTTACCCTTACCCTTACCCTTACCCTTACCCTTACCCTTGCTTTTACCCTCAAGCTTACCCTTACCCTTACCCTTACCCTTACCCTTACCCTTACCCTTACCCTTACCCTTACCCTTACCCTTACCCTTACCCTTACCCTTACCCTTACCCTTACCCTTACCCTTACCCTTGCATTTACCCTTAAGCTTACCCTTACCCTTACCCTTACCCTTACCCTTACCCTTACCCTTACCCTTACCCTTACCCTTACCCTTACCCTTACCCTTGCTTTTACCCTTAGGCTTACCCTTACCTTTACCCTTACCCTTACCCTTACCCTAACCCTTACCCTTGCTTTTACCCTTAAGCTTACCCTTACCCTTACCCTTACCCTTAAGCTTACCCTTACCCTTACCCTCACCCTTACCCTTACCCTTACCCTTACCCTTACCCTTACCCTTACCCTTACCCTTACCCTTACCCTTACCCTTACCCTTACCCTTACCCTTACCCTTACCCTTACCCTTGCTTTTACCCTTAAGCTTACCCTTACCCTTACCCTTACCCTTACCCTTACCCTTGCTTTTACCCTTAAGCTTACCCTTACCCTTACCCTTACCCTTAAGCTTACCCTTACCCTTACCCTTACCCTTACCCTTACCCTTACCCTTACCCTTACCCTTACCCTTACCCTTGCTTTTACCCTTAAGCTTACCCTTACCCTTACCCTTACCCTTACCCTTAAGCTTACCCTTACCCTTACCCTTACCCTTACCCTTAACCTTACCCTTGCTTTTACCCTTAAGCTTACCCTTACCCTTACCCTTACCCTTACCCTTACCCTTACCCTTAAGCTTACCCTTACCCTTACCCTTACCCTTACTCTTACCCTTGCTTTTACCCTTAAGCTTACCCTTAGCCTTACACTTACCCTTACCCTTAAGCTTACCCTTACCCTTACCCTTACCCTTACCCTTACCCTTACCCTTACCTTACCCTTGCTTTTACCCTTAAGCTTACCCTTACCCTTACCCTAAGTAAGAGTAAGGGTAAGGGTAAGGGTAAGGGTAAGGGTAAGGGTAAGGGTAAGGGTAAGGGTAAGGGTAAGGGTAAGGGTAAGGGTAAGGGTAAGGGTAAGGGTAAGGGTAAGGGTAAGGGTAAGCTTAAGGGTAAAAGCAAGGGTAAGGGTAAGGGTAAAGGTAAGGGTAAGGGTAAGGGTAAGGGTAAGGGTAAGGGTAAGGGTAAGGGTAAGGGTAAGAGTAAGGGTAAGCTTAAGGGTAAGGGTAAGGGTAAGGGTAAGGGTAAGCCTAAGGGTAAAAGCAAGGGTAAGGGTAAGGGTAAGGGTAAGGGTAAGGGTAAGCTTAAGGGTAAAAGCAAGGGTAAGGGTAAGGCTAAGGGTAAGGGTAAGGGTAAGGGTAAGGGTAAGCTTAAGGGTAAAAGCAAGGGTAAGGGTAAGGGTAAGGGTAAGGGTAAGGGTAAGGGTAAAGGTGAGGGTAAGCCTAAGGGTAAAAGCAAGGGTAAGGGTAAGGGTAAGGGTAAGGGTAAGGGTAAGGGTGAGGGTAGGGGTAAGAGTAAGGGTAAGGGTAAGCTTAAGGGTAAAAGCAAGGGTAAGGGTAAGGGTAAGGGTAAGGGTAAGGGTAAGGGTAAGGGTAAGCTTAAGGGTAAAAGCAAGGGTAAGGGTAAGGGTAAGGGTAAGGGTAAGGGTAAGGGTAAGGGTAAGGGTAAGGGTAAGGGTAAGGGTAAGGGTAAGGGTAAGGGTAAGGGTAAGGGTAAGGGTAAGGGTAAGGGTAAGGGTAAGGGTAAGCTTAAGGGTAAAAGCAAGGGTAAGGGTAAGGGTAAGGGTAAGGGTAAGGGTAAGGGTAAGGGTAAGCTTAAGGGTAAGGGTAAGGGTAAGGGTAAGGGTAAGCTTAAGGGTAAAAGCAAGGGTAAGGGTAAGGGTAAGGGTAAGGGTAAGGGTAAGGGTAAGCTTAAGGGTAAAAGCAAGGGTAAGGGTAAGGGTAAGGGTAAGGGTAAGGGTAAGGGTAAGGGTAAGGGTAAGCTTAAGGGTAAGGGTAAGGGTAAGGGTAAGGGTAAGCTTAAGGGTAAAAGCAAGGGTAAGGGTAAGAGTAAGGGTAAGGGTAAGGGTAAGGGTAAGGGTAAGGGTAAGGGTAAGGGTGAGCTTAAGGGTAAAAGCAAGGGTAAGGGTAAGGGTAAGGGTAAGGGTAAGGGTAAGGGTAAGGGTAAGGGTAAGGGTAAGGGTAAGCTTAAGGGTAAAAGCAAGGGTAAGGGTAAGGGTAAGGGTAAGGGTAAGGGTAAGGGTAAGGGTAAGGGTAAAGGTAAGGGTAAAGGTAAGGGTAAGCCTAAGGGTAAAAGCAAGGGTAAGGGTAAGGGTAAGGGTAAGGGTAAGAGTAAGGGTAAGGGTAAGGGTAAGGGTAAGCTTAAGGGTAAAAGCAAGGGTAAGGGTAAGGGTAAGGGTAAGGGTAAGCCTAAGGGTAAAAGCAAGGGTAAGGGGAAGGGTAAGGGTAAGGGTAAGGGTAAGCTTAAGGGTAAAAGCAAGGGTAAGGGTAAGGGTAAGGGTAAGGGTAAGGGTAAGGGTAAGCTTAAGGGTAAAAGCAAGGGTGAGGGTAAGGGTAAGGGTAAGGGTAAGGGTAAGGGTAAGGGTAAGGGTAAGGGTAAGGGTAAGGGTAAGCTTAAGGGTAAAAGCAAGGGTAAGGGTAAGGGTAAGGGTAAGGGTAAGGGTAAGGCTAAGGGTAAGGGTAAGGGTAAGGGTAAGGGTAAGGGTAAGCTTAAGGGTAAAAGCAAGGGTAAGGGTAAGGGTAAGGGTAAGGGTAAGGGTAAAGGTAAGGGTAAGCCTAAGGGTAAAAGCAAGGGTAAGGGTAAGGGTAAGGGTAAGGGTAAGGGTAAGGGTAAGGGTAAGGGTAAGGGTAAGGGTAAGGGTAAGGGTAAGGGTAAGGGTAAGCTTAAGGGTAAAAGCAAGGGTAAGGGTAAGGGTAAGGGTAAGGGTAAGCCTAAGGGTAAAAGCAAGGGTAAGGGTAAGGGTAAGGGTAAGGGTAAGGGTAAGCTTAAGGGTAAAAGCAAGGGTAAGGGTAAGGGTAAGGGTAAGGGTAAGGGTAAGGGTAAGGGTAAGCTTAAGGGTAAAAGCAAGGGTAAGGGTAAGGGTAAGGGTAAGGGTAAGGGTAAGGGTAAGGGTAAGGGTAAGGGTAAAGGTAAGGGTAAGCCTAAGGGTAAAAGCAAGGGTAAGGGTAAGGGTAAGGGTAAGGGTAAGGGTAAGGGTGAGGGTGAGGGTAAGGGTAACCTTAAGGGTAAAAGCAAGGGTAAGGGTAAGGGTAAGGGTAAGGGTAAGGGTAAGGGTAAGGGTAAGGGTAAGGGTAAGGGTAAGGGTAAGGGTAAGGGTAAGCTTAAGGGTAAGGGTAAGGGTAAGGGTAAGGGTAAGCTTAAGGGTAAAAGCAAGGGTAAGGGTAAGGGTAAGGGTAAGGGTAAGCTTAAGGGTAAAAGCAAGGGTAAGGGTAAGGGTAAGGGTAAGGGTAAGGGTAAGGGTAAGGGTAAGGGTAAGCTTAAGGGTAAGGGTAAGGGTAAGGGTAAGGGTAAGCTTAAGGGTAAAAGCAAGGGTAAGGGTAAGGGTAAGGGTAAGGGTAAGGGTAAGGGTAAGCTTAAGGGTAAGGGTAAGGGTAAGGGTAAGCTTAAGGGTAAAAGCAAGGGTAAGGTTAAGGGTAAGGGTAAGGGTAAGGGTAAGGGTAAGGGTAAGCTTAAGGGTAAGGGTAAGGGTAAGGGTAAGGGTAAGCTTAAGGGTAAAAGCAAGGGTAAGGGTAAGGGTAAGGGTAAGGGTAAGGGTAAGGGTAAGGGTAAGGGTAAGGGTAAGGGAAAGCTTAAGGGTAAGGGTAAGGGTAAGGGTAAGCTTAAGGGTAAAAGCAAGGGTAAGGGTAAGGGTAAGGGTAAGGGTAAGGGTAAGCTTAGGTGTAAAGGCAAGGGTAAGGGTAAGGGTAAGGGTAAGGGTAAGGGTAAGGGTAAGGGTAAGGGTAAGGGTAAGGGTAAGGGTAAGGGTAAGGGTAAGCTTAAGGGTAAGGGTAAGGGTAAGGGTAAGCTTAAGGGTAAAAGCAAGGGTAAGGGTAAGGGTAAGGGTAAGGGTAAGGGTAAAGGTAAGGGTAAGCCTAAGGGTAAAAGCAGGGGTAAGGGTAAGGGTAAGGGTAAGGGTAAGGGTAAGGGTAAGGGTAAGGGTAAGGGTAAGGGTAAGGGTAAGCTTAAGGGTAAAAGCAAGGGTAAGGGTAAGGGTAAGGGTAAGGGTAAGGGTAAGGGTAAGGGTAAGGGTAAGGGTAAGGGTAAGCTTAAGGGTAAAAGCAAGGGTAAGGGTAAGGGTAAGGGTAAGGGTAAGGGTAAGGGTAAGGGTAAGGGTAAGGGTAAGGGTAAGGGTAAGGGTAAGGGTAAGGGTAAGGGTAAGGATAAGGGTAAGCTTAAGGGTAAGGGTAAGCTTAAGGGTAAAAGCAAGGGTAAGGGTAAGGGTAAGGGTAAGGGTAAGGGTAAAGGTAAGGGTAAGCCTAAGGGTAAAAGCAAGGGTAAGGGTAAGGGTAAGGGTAAGGGTAAGGGTAAGGGTAAGGGTAAGGGTAAGGGTAAGGGTAAGGGTAAGGGTAAGGGTAAGGGTAAGGGTAAGGGTAAGGGTAAGGGTAAGGGTAAGGGTAAGGGTAAGCTTAAGGGTAAAAGCAAGGGTAAGGGTAAGGGTAAGGGTAAGGGTAAGGGTAAGGGTAAGGGTAAGGGTAAGGGTAAGGGTAAGGGTAAGGGTAAGAGTAAGGGTAAGGGTAAGGGTAAGCTTAAGGGTAAAAGCAAGGGTAAGGGTAAGGGTAAGGGTAAGGGTAAGCCTAAGGGTAAAAGCAAGGGTAAGGGTAAGGTTAAGGGTAAGGGTAATGGTAAGCTTAAGGGTAAAAGCAACGGTAAGGGTAAGGGTAAGGGTAAGGGTAAGGGTAAGCTTAAGGGTAAAAGCAAGGGTAAGGGTAAGGGTGAGGGTAAGGGTAAGGGTAAGGGTAAGGGTAAGGGTAAAGGTAAGGGTAAGCCTAAGAGTAAAAGCAAGGGTAAGGGTAAGGGTAAGGGTAAGGGTAAGGGTAAGGGTAAGGGTAAGGGTAAGGGTAAGGGTAAGGGTAAGGGTAAGCTTAAGGGTAAAAGCAAGGGTAAGGATAAGGGTAAGGGTAAGGGTAAGGGTAAGGGTAAGGGTAAGGGTAAGGGTAAGGGTAAGGGTAAGCTTAAGGGTAAGAGCAAGGGTAAGGGTAAGGGTAAGGGTAAGGGTAAGGGTAAGGGTAAGGGTAAGGGTAAGGGTAAGGGTAAGCTTAAGAGTAAAAGCAAGGGTAAGGGTTAGGGTAAGGGTAAGGGTAAGGGTAAGCTTAAGGGTAAAAGCAAGGGTAAGGGTAAGGGTAAGGGTAAGGGTAAGGGTAAGGGTAAGGGTAAGGGTAAAGGTAAGGGTAAGCCTAAGGGTAAAAGCAAGGGTAAGGGTAAGGGTAAGGGTAAGGGTAAGGGTAAGGGTAAGGGTAAGGGTAAGGGTAAGGGTAAGGGTAAGGGTAAGGGTAAGGGTAAGGGTAAGGGTAAGGGTGAGGGTAAGGGTAAGGGTAAGGGTAAGGGTAAGCTTAAGGGTATAAGCAAGGGTAAGGGTAAGGGTAAGGGTGAGGGTAAGGGTAAGGGTAAGGGTAAGGGTAAGCTTAAGGGTAAAAGCAAGGGTAAGGGTAAGGGTAAGGGTAAGGGTAAGCTTAAGGGTAAAAGCAAGGGTAAGGGTAAGGGTAAGGGTAAGGGTAAGGGTAAGGGTAAGGGTAAGGGTAAGGGTAAGGGTAAGGGTAAGGGTAAGGGTAAGGGTAAAGGTAAGGTTAAGCCTAAGGGTAAAAGCAAGGGTGAGGGTAAGGGTAAGGGTAAGGGTAAGGGTAAGGGTAAGGGTAAGGGTAAGGGTAAGGGTAAGGGTAAGGGTAAGGGTAAGGGTAAGGGTAAGGGTAAGGGTAAGGGTGAGCTTAAGGGTAAAAGCAAGGGTAAGGGTAAGGGTAAGGGTAAGGGTAAGCCTTAGGGTAAAAGCAAGGGTAAGGGTAAGGGTAAGGGTAAGGGTAAGGGTAAGCTTAAGGGTAAAAGCAAGGGTAAGGGTAAGGGTAAGGGTAAGGGTAAGGGTAAGGGTAAGGGTAAGCTTAAGGGTAAAAGCAAGGGTAAGGGTAAGGGTAAGGGTAAGGGTAAGGGTAAGGGTAAGGGTAAGGGTAAGGGTAAAGGTAAGGGTAAGCCTAAGGGTCAAAGCAAGGGTAAGGGTAAGGGTAAGGGTAAGGGTAAGGGTAAGGGTAAGGGTAAGGGTAAGGGTAAGCTTAAGGGTAAAAGCAAGGGTAAGGGTAAGGGTAAGGGTAAGGGTAAGGGTAAGGGTAAGGGTAAGGGTAAGGGTAAGGGTAAGGGTAAGGGTAAGGGTAAGCTTAAGGGTAAGGGTAAGGGTAAGGGTAAGGGTAAGCCTAAGGGTAAAAGCAAGGGTAAGTGTAAGGGTAAGGGTAAGGGTAAGGGTAAGCTTAAGGGTAAAAGCAAGGGTAAGGGTAAGGGTAAGGGTAAGGGTAAGGGTAAGAGTAAGGGTAAGGGTAAGCTTAAGGGTAAAAGCAAGGGTAAGGGTAAGGGTAAGGGTAAGGGTAAGGGTAAGGGTAAGGCTAAAGGTAAGGGTAAGCCTAAGGGTAAAAGCAAGGGTAAGGGTAAGGGTAAGGGTAAGGGTAAGGGTAAGGGTAAGGGTAAGGGTAAGGGTAAGGGTAAGGGTAAGGGTAAGCTTAAGGGTAAAAGCAAGGGTAAGGGTAAGGGTAAGGGTAAGGGTAAGGGTAAGGGTAAGGGTAAGGGTAAGGGTAAGGGTAAGGGTAAGCTTAAGGGTAAAAGCAAGGGTAAGGGTAAGGGTAAGGGTAAGGGTAAGGGTAAGGGTAATGGTAAGGGTAAAGGTAAGGGTAAGCCTAAGGGTAAAAGCAAGGGTAAGGGTAAGGGTAAGGGTAAGGGTAAGGGTAAGGTTAAGGGTAAGGGTTAGGGTAAGGGTAAGGGTAAGAGTAAGCGTAAGGGTAAGGGTAAGCTTAAGGGTAAAAGCAAGGGTAAGGGTAAGGGTAAGGGTAAGGGTAAGGGTAAGGGTAAGGGTAAGGGTAAGGGTAAGGGTAAGGGTAAGCTTAAGGGTAAAAGCAAGGGTAAGGGTAAGGGTAAGGGTAAGGGTAAGGGTAAGGGTAAGGGTAAGGGTAAGGGTAAGGGTAAGGGTAAGGGTAAGCTTAAGGGTAAAAGCAAGGGTAAGGGTAAGGGTAAGGGTAAGAGTAAGCGTAAGGGTAAGGGTAAGCTTAAGGGTAAAAGCAAGGGTAAGGGTAAGGGTAAGGGTAAGGGTAAGGGTAAGGGTAAGGGTAAGGGTAAGGGTAAGGGTAAGGGTAAGGGTAAGCTTAAGGGTAAAAGCAAGGGTAAGGGTAAGGGTAAGGGTAAGGGTAAGGGTAAGGGTAAGGGTAAGGGTAAGGGTAAGGGTAAGGGTAAGCTTAAGGGTAAAAGCAAGGGTAAGGGTAAGGGTAAGGGTAAGGGTAAGGGTAAGGGTAATGGTAAGGGTAAAGGTAAGGGTAAGCCTAAGGGTAAAAGCAAGGGTAAGGGTAAGGGTAAGGGTAAGGGTAAGGGTAAGGTTAAGGGTAAGGGTTAGGGTAAGGGTAAGGGTAAGGGTAAGCTTAAGGGTAAAAGCAAGGGTAAGGGTAAGGGTAAGGGTAAGGGTAAGGGTAAGCTTAAGGGTAAGGGTAAGGGTAAGGGTAAGGGTAAGGGTAAGCTTAAGGGTAAAAGCAAGGGTAAGGGTGAGGGTAAGGGTAAGGGTAAGGGTAAGCTTAAGGGTAAAAGCAAGGGTAAGGGTAAGGGTAAGGGTAAGGGTAAGGGTAAGGGTAAGGGTAAGCTTAAGGGTAAGGGTAAGGGTAAGGGTAAGGGTAAGCTTAAGGGTAAAAGCAAGGGTAAGGGTCAGGGTAAGGGTAAGTGTAAGGGTAAGGGTAAGGGTAAGGGTAAGGGTGAGCTTAAGGGTAAAAGCAAGGGTAAGGGTAAGGTTGAGGGTAAGGGTAAGGGTAAGGGTAAGGGTAAGGGTTAGCTTAAGGGTAAAAGCAAGGGTAAGGGTAAGGGTAAGGGTAAGGGTAAGCCTAAGGGTAAAAGCAAGGGTAAGGGTAAGGGTAAGGGTAAGGGTAAGGGTAAGGGTAAGCTTAAGGGTAAAAGCAAGGGTAAGGGTAAGGGTAAGGGTAAGGGTAAGGGTAAGGGTAAGCTTAAGGGTAAAAGCAAGGGTGAGGGTAAGGGTAAGGGTAAGGGTAAGGGTAAGGGTAAGGGTAAGGGTAAGGGTAAGCTTAAGGGTAAAAGCAAGGGTAAGGGTAAGGGTAAGGGTAAGGGTAAGGGTAAGGGTAAGGGTAAGGGTAAGCTTAAGGGTAAAAGCAAGGGTAAGGGTAAGGGTAAGAGTAAGGGTAAGGGTAAAGTTAAGGGTAAGCCTAAGGGTAAAAGCAAGGGTAAGGGTAAGGGTAAGGGTAAGGGTTAGGGTAAGGGTAAGGGTAAGGGTAAGGGTAAGGGTAAGGGTAAGGGTAAGGGTAAGGGTAAGGGTAAGGGTAAGGGTAAGGGTAAGGGTAAGGGTAAGCTTAAGGGTAAAAGCAAGGGTGAGGGTAAGGGAAAGGGTAAGGGTAAGCCTAAGGGTAAAAGCAAGGGTAAGGGTTAGGGTAAGGGTAAGGGTAAGGGTAAGCTTAAGAGTAAAAGCAAGAGTAAGGGTAAGGGTAAGGGTAAGGGTAAGGGTAAGCTTAAGGGTAAAAGCAAGGGTAAGGGTAAAGGTAAGGGTAAGGGTAAGGGTAAGGGTAAGGGTAAGGGTAAGGGTAAAGGTAAGGGTAAGCCTAATGGTAAAAGCAAGGGTAAGGGTAAGGGTAAGGGTAAGGGTAAGGGTAAGGTTAAGGGTAAGGGTAAGGGTGAGCTTAAGGGTAAAAGCAAGGGTAAGGGTAAGGGTAAGGGTAAGGGTAAGGGTAAGGGTAAGGGTAAGGGTAAGGGTAAGGGTAAGTTTAAGGGTAAGGGTAAGGGTAAGGGTAAGGGTAAGCTTAAGGGTAAAAGCAAGGGTAAGAGTAAGGGTAAGGGTAAGGGTAAGCTTAAGGGTAAAAGCAAGGGTAAGGGTAAGGGTAAGGGTAAGGGTAAGGGTAAGGGTAAGGGTAAGGGTAAGGGTAAGGGTAAGGGTAAGGGTAAGCTTAAGGGTAAGGGTAAGGGTAAGGGTAAGGGTAAGCTTAAGGGTAAAAGCAAGGGTAAGGGTAAGGGTAAGGGTAAGGGTAAGGGTAAGGGTAAGCTTAAGGGTAAGGGTAAGGGTAAGGGTAAGGGTAAGCTTAAGGGTAAAAGCAAGGGTAAGGGTAAGGGTGAGGGTAAGGGTAAGGGTAAGGGTAAGCTTAAGGGTAAGGGTAAGGGTAAGGGTAAGGGTAAGCTTAAGGGTAAAAGCAAGGGTAAGGGTAAGGGTAAGGGTAAGGGTAAGGGTAAGGGTAAGGGTAAGGGTAAGGGTAAGGGTAAGGGAAAGCTTAAGGGTAAGGGTAAGGGTAAGGGTAAGGGTAAGCTTAAGGGTAAAAGCAAGGGTAAGGGTAAGGGTAAGGGTAAGGGTAAGGGTAAGCTTAAGGGTAAAAGCAAGGGTAAGGGTAAGGGTAAGGGTAAGGGTAAGGGTAAGCTTAAGGGTAAGGGTAAGGGTAAGGGTAAGGGTAAGCTTAAGGGTAAAAGCAAGGGTAAGGGTAAGGGTAAGGGTAAGGGTAAGGGTAAAGGTAAGGGTAAGCCTAAGGATAAAAGCAAGGATAAGGGTAAGGGTAAGGGTAAGGGTAAGGGTAAGGGTAAGGGTAAGGGTAAGGGTAAGGGTAAGGGTAAGGGTAAGCTTAAGGGTAAAAGCAAGGGTAAGGGTAAGGGTAAGGGTAAGGGTAAGGGTAAGGGTAAGGGTAAGGGTAAGGGTAAGGGTAAGGGTAAGGGTAAGGGTAAGGGTAAGGGTAAGCTTAAGGGTAAAAGCAAGGGTAAGGGTAAGGGTAAGGGTAAGGGTAAGGGTAAGGGTAAGGGTAAGCTTAAGGGTAAAAGCAAGCGTAAGGGTAAGGGTAAGGGTAAGGGTAAGGGTAAGGGTTAGGGTAAGGGTAAAGGTAAGGGTAAGCCTAAGGGTAAAAGCAAGGGTAAGGGTAAGGGTAAGGGTAAGGGTAAGGGTAAGGGTAAGGGTAAGGGTAAGGGTAAGGGTAAGAGTAAGGGTAAGGGTAAGGGTAAGCTTAAGGGTAAAAGCAAGGGTAAGGGTAAGGGTAAGGGTAAGGGTAAGCCTAAGGGTAAAAGCAAGGGTAAGGGTAAGGGTAAGGGTTAGGGTAAGGGTAAGGGTAAGCTTAAGGGTAAAAGCAAGGGTGAGGGTAAGGGTAAGGGTAAGGGTAAGGGTAAGGGTAAGGGTAAAGGTAAGGGTAAGCCTAAGGGTAAAAGCAAGGGTAAGGGTAAGGGTAAGGGTAAGGGTAAGGGTAAGGGTAAGGGTAAGCTTAAGGGTAAAAGCAAGGGTAAGGGTAAGGGTAAGGGTAAGGGTAAGGGTAAGGGTAAGGGTAAGGGTAAGGGTAAGGGTAAGGGTAAGGGTAAGGGTAAGCTTAAGGGTAAAAGCAAGGGTAAGGGTAAGGGTAAGGGTAAGGGTAAGGGTAAGGCTAAGGGTAAGGGTAAGGGTAAAGGTAAGGGTAAGGGTAAGGGTAAGGGTAAGGGTAAGGGTAAGGGTAAGCTTAAGGGTAAAAGCAAGGGTAAGGGTTAGGGTAAGGGTAAGGGTAAGGGTAAGGGTAAGGGTAAGCTTAAGGGTAAAAGCAAGGGTAAGGGTAAGGGTAAGGGTAAGGGTAAGGGTAAGGGTAAGGGTAAGGGTAAGGGTAAGGGTAAGGGTAAGGGTAAGGGTAAGGGTAAGCTTAAGGGTAAAAGCAAGGGTAAGGGTAAGGGTAAGGGTAAGGGTAAGGGTAAGGGTAAGGGTAAGCTTAAGGGTAAAAGCAAGGGTAAGGGTAAGGGTAAGGGTAAGGGTAAGGGTTAGGGTAAGGGTAAAGGTAAGGGTAAGCCAAAGGGTAAAAGCAAGGGTAAGGGTAAGGGTAAGGGTAAGGGTAAGGGTAAGGGTAAGGGTAAGGGTAAGGGTAAGAGTAAGGGTAAGGGTAAGGGTAAGCTTAAGGGTAAAAGCAAGGGTAAGGGTAAGGGTAAGGGTAAGGGTAAGCCTAAGGGTAAAAGCAAGGGTAAGGATAAGGGTAAGGGTAAGGGTAAGCTTAAGGGTAAAAGCAAGGGTAAGGGTAAGGGTAAGGGTAAGGGTAAGGGTAAGGGTAAGCTTAAGGGTAAAAGCAAGGGTTAGGGTAAGGGTAAGGGTAAGGGTAAGGGTAAGGGTAAGGATAAGGGTAAGGGTAAAGGTAAGGGTAAGCCTAAGGGTAAAAGCAAGGGTAAGGGTAAGGGTAAGGGTAAGGGTAAGGGTAAGCTTAAGGGTAAAAGCAAGGGTAAGGGTAAGGGTAAGGGTAAGGGTAAGGGTAAGGGTAAGGGTAAGGGTAAGGGTAAGGGTAAGGGTAAGCTTAAGGGTAAAAGCAAGGGTAAGGGTAAGGGTAAGGGTAAGGGTAAGGGTAAGGGTAAGGGTAAGGGTAAGGGTAAGGGTAGGGGTGAGGGTAAGGGTAAGGGTAAGGGTAAGGGTAAGCTAAAGGGTAAAAGCAAGGGTAAGGGTTAGGGTAAGGGTAAGGGTAAGGGTAAGGGTAAGGGTAAGCTTAAGGGTAAAAGCAAGGGTAAGGGTAAGGGTAAGGGTAAGGGTAAGGGTAAGGGTAAGGGTAAAAGTAAGGGTAAGCCTAAGGGTAAAAGCAAGGGTAAGGGTAAGGGTAAGGGTAAGGGTAAGGGTAAGGGTAAGGGTAAGGGTAAGGGTAAGGGTAAGGGTAAGGGTAAGCTTAAGGGTATAAGCAAGGGTAAGGGTAAGGGTAAGGGTGAGGGTAAGGGTAAGGGTAAGGGTAAGGGTAAGGGTAAGCTTAAGGGTAAAAGCAAGGGTAAGGGTAAGGGTAAGGGTAAGGGTAAGGGTAAGGGTAAGGGTAAGGGTAAGCTTAAGGGTAAAAGCAAGGGTAAGGGTAAAGGTAAGGGTAAGGGTAAGGGTAAGGGTAAGGGTAAGGGTAAGGGTAAGGGTAAGGGTAAGGGTAAAGGTAAGGGTAAGCCTAAGGGTAAAAGCAAGGGTAAGGGTAAGGGTAAGGGTAAGGGTAAGGGTGAGAGTAAGGGTAAGGGTAAGGGTAAGGGTAAGCTTAAGGGTAAAAGCAAGGGTAAGGGTAAGGGTAAGGGTAAGGGTAAGCCTAAGGGTAAAAGCAAGGGTAAGGGTAAGGGTAAGGGTAAGGGTAAGGGTAAGCTTAAGGGTAAAAGCAAGGGTAAGGGTAAGGGTAAGGGTAAGGGTAAGGGTAAGGGTAAGGGTAAGCTTAAGGGTAAAAGCAAGGGTGAGGGTAAGGGTAAGGGTAAGGGTAAGGGTAAGGGTAAGGGTAAGGGTAAGGGTAAGCTTAAGGGTAAAAGCAAGGGTAAGGGTAAGGGTAAGGGTAAGGGTAAGGGTAAGGGTAAGGGTAAGGGTAAGGGTAAGGGTAAAGGTAAGGGTAAGGGTAAGGGTAAGGGTAAGGGTAAGGGTAAGGATAAGGGTAAGGGTAAGGGTAAGGGTAAGGGTAAGCTTAAGGGTAAAAGCAAGGGTAAGGGTAAGGGTAAGGGTAAGGGTAAGCCTAAGGGTAAAAGCAAGGGTAAGGGTAAGGGTAAGGGTAAGGGTAAGGGTAAGCTTAAAGGTAAAAGCAAGGGTAAGGGTAAGGGTAAGGGAAAGGGTAAGGGTAAGGGTAAGCTTAAGGGTAAAAGCAAGGGTAAGGGTAAGGGTAAGGGTAAGGGTAAGGGTAAGGGTAAGGGTAAGGGTAAAGGTAAGGGTGAGCCTAAGGGTAAAAGCAAGGGTAAGGGTAAGGGTAAGGGTAAGGGTAAGGGTAAGGGTAAGGGTAAGGGTAAGGGTAAGCTTAAGGGTAAAAGCAAGGGTAAGGGTAAGGGTAAGGGTAAGGGTAAGGGTAAGGGTAAGGGTAAGGGTAAGCTTAAGGGTAAGGGTAAGGGTAAGGGTAAGGGTAAGCTCAAGGGTAAAAGCAAGGGTAAGGGTAAGGGTAAGGGTAAGGGTAAGGGTAAGCTTAAGGGTAAAAGCAAGGGTAAGGTTAAGGGTAAGGGTAAGGGTAAGGGTAAGGGTAAGGGTAAGGGTAAGGGTAAGGGTAGGGGTAAGCTTAAGGGTAAGGGTAAGGGTAAGGGTAAGGGTAAGCTTAAGGGTAAAAGCAAGGGTAAGGGTAAGGGTAAGGGTAAGGGTAAGGGTAAGGGTAAGGGTAAGGGTAAGGGTAAGCTTAAGGGTAAGGGTAAGGGTAAGGGTAAGGGTAAGCTTAAGGGTAAAAGCAAGGGTAAGGGTAAGGGTAAGGGTAAGGGTAAGGGTAAGCTTAAGGGTAAGGGTAAGGGTAAGGGTAAGGGTAAGCTTAAGGGTAAAAGCAAGGGTAAGGGTAAGGGTAAGGGTAAGGGTAAGGGTAAGGGTAAGGGTAAGGGTAAGGGTAAGGGTAAGGGTAAGGTTAAGGGTAAGGGTAAGGGTAAGGGTAAGCTTAAGGGTAAGGGTAAGGGTAAGGGTAAAGGTAAGCTTAAGGGTAAAAGCATGGGTAAGGGTAAGGGTAAGGGTAAGGGTAAGGGTAAGCTTAAGGGTAAAAGCAAGGGTAAGGGTAAGGGTAAGGGTAAGGGTAAGGGTAAGGGTAAGGGTAAGGGTAAGCTTAAGGGTAAGGGTTAGGGTAAGGGTAAGGGTAAGCTTATGGGTAAAAGCAAGGGTGAGGGTAAGGGTAAGGGTAAGGGTAAGGGTAAGGGTAAGGGTAAGGGTAAGGGTAAGGGTAAGGGTAAGGGTAAGGGTAAGCTTAAGGGTAAAAGTAAGGGTAAGGGTAAGGGTAAGGGTAAGGGTAAGGGTAAGGGTAAGGGTAAGGGTAAGGGTAAGCTTAAGGGTAAAAGCAAGGGTAAGGGTAAGGGTAAGGATAAGGGTAAGGGTAAGGGTAAGGGTAAAGGTAAGGGTAAGCCTAAGGGTAAAAGCAAGGGTAAGGGTAAGGGTAAGGGTAAGGGTAAGGGTAAGGGTAAGGGTAAGGGTAAGGGTAAGGGTAAGGGTAAGGGTAAGCTTAGGGGTAAAAGCAAGGGTAAGGGTAAGGGTAAGGGTAAGGGTAAGCCTAAGGGTAAAAGCAAGGGTAAGGGTAAGGGTAAGGGTAAGGGTAAGGGTAAGGGTAAGCTTAAGGGTTAAAGCAAGGGTAAGGGTTAGGGTAAGGGTAAGGCTTACCCTTACCCTTACCCTTACCCTTGCTTTTACCCTTAAGCTTACCCTTACCCTTACCCTTACCCTCACCCTTACCCTTACCCTTACCCTTACCCTTACCCTTTCCCTTACCCTTACCCTTACCCTTACCCTTACCTTCACCCTTACCCTTACCCTTACCCTTGCTTTTACCCTTGGGCTTACCCTTACCTTTACCCTTACCCTTACCCTTACCCTTACCCCTACCCTTACCCTTGCTTTTACCCTTAAGCTTACCCTCACCCTTACCCTTACCCTTACCCTTACCCTTACCCTTACCCTTACCCTTGCTTTTACCCTTAAGCTTACCCCTACCCTTACCCTTACCCTTACCCTTACCCTTGCTTTTACCCTTAAACTTACCCCTACCCTTACCCTTTTCCTTACCCTTAAGCTTAACCTTACCCTTACCCTTACCCTTACCCTTACCCTCACCCTTAACATTACCCTTACCCTTGCTTTTACCCTTAAGCTTACCCTTACCCTTACCCTTACCCTTACCCTTACCCTTACACTTACCCTTACCCTTACCCTTACCCTTACCCTTACCCTTGCATTTACCCTTAGGCTTACCCTTACCTTTACCCTTACCCTTACCCTTACCCTTACCCTTACCCTGACCCTTACCCTTACCCTTACCCTTACCCTTGCTTTTACCCTTAAGCTTACCCTTACCCTTACCCTTACCCTTACCCTTACCCTTATCCTTGCTTTTACCCTAAAGCTTACCCTTACCCTTACCGTTACCCTTACCCTTACCCTTACCCTTACCCTTACCCTTACCCTTACCCTTACCCTTACCCTTGCTTTTACCCTTAAGCTTACCCTTACCCTTACCCTTACCCTTACCCTTACCCTTACCCTTACCCTTACCCTTGCTTTTACCCTTAAGCTTACCCTTACCCTTACCCTAACCCTTACCCTTACCCTTACCCTTACCCTTACCCTTACCCTTACCCTTACCCTTACCCTTACCCTTGCTTTTACCCTTAGGCTTACCCTTACCTTTACACTTACCCTTACCCTTACCCTTACCCTTACCCTTACCCTTACCCTTGCTTTTAACCTTAAGCTTACCCTTACCCTTACCCTTACCCTTACCCTTACCCTTACCCTTACCCTTACCCTTACCCTTACCCTTACCCTTACCCTTACCCTTGCTTTTACCCTTAGGCATACCCTTACCTTTACCCTTACCCTCACCCTTACCCTTACCCTTACCCTTACCCTTACCCTTACCCTTGCTTTTACCCTTAAGCTTACCCTTACCCTCACCCTTTCCCTTACCCTTACCCTTACCCTTGCTTTTACCTTTAAGCTTACCCTTACCCTTACCCTTACCCTTACCCTTACCCTTGCTTTTACCCTTAGGCTTACCCTTACCCTTACCCTTACCCTTACCCTTGCTTTTACCCTTAAGCTTACCCTTACCCTTACCCTTACCCTTACCCTTACCCTTACCCTTACCCTTACCCTTACCCTTACCCTTACCCTTACCCTTACCCTTACCCTTACCCTTACCTTTACCCTTACCCTTACCCTTACCCTTACCCTTACCCTTACCCTTACCCTTACCCTTGCATTTACCCTTAAGCTTACCCTTACCCTTACCCTTACCCTTACCCTTACCCTTACCCTTACCCTCACCCTTGCTTTTACCCTTAAGCTTACCCTTACCCTTACCCTTACCCTTACCCTTACCCTTACCCTTACCCTTACCCTTGCTTTTACCCTTAAGCTTACCCTTACCCTTACCCTTACCCTTACCCTTACCCTTGCTTTTACCCTTAGGCTTACCCTTACCCTTACCCTTACCCTTACCCTTGCTTTTACCCTTAAGCTTACCCTTACCCTTACCCTTACCCTTACTCTTACCCTTACCCTTACCCTTACCCTTACCCTCACCCTTGCTTTTACCCTTAGGCTTACCCTTACCTTTACCCTTACCCTTACCCTTACCCTTACCCTTACCCTTACCCTTACCCTTACCCTTACCCTTGCTTTTACCCTTAAGCTTACCCTTACCCTCACCCTTACCCTTACCCTTACCCTTACCCTTACCCTTACCCTTACCCTTACCCTTACCCTTGCTTTTACCATTAAGCTTACCCTTACCCTAACCCTTACCCTTACCCTTACCCTTACCCTTACCCTTACCCTTACCCTTACCCTTACCCTTACCCTTGCTTTTACCCTTAAGCTTACCCTTACCCTTACCCTTACCCTTAAGCTTACCCTTACCCTTATTCTTACCCTTACCCTTACCCTTACCCTTACCCTTACCCTTGCTTTTACCCTTAAGCTTACCCTTACCCTTACCCTTACCCTTACCCTTACCCTTACCCTTGCTTTTACCCTTACCCTTATCCTTACCCTTAAGCTTACCCTTACCCTTACCCTCACCCTTACCCTTACCTTTACCCTTACCCTTACCCTTACCCTTGCTTTTACCCTTAAGCTTACCCTTACCCTTACCCTTACCCTTACCCTTACCCTTACCATTACCCTTACCCTTACCCTTACCCTTACCCTTACCCTTACCCTTACCCTTACCCTTACCCTTACCCTTACCCTTGCTTTTACCCTTAGGCTTACTCTTACCTTTACCCTTACCCTTACCCTCACCCTTACCCTTACCCTTACCCTTGCTTTTACCCTTAAGCTTACCCTTACCCTTACCCTTACCCTTACCCTTACCCTTACCCTTGCTTTTACCCTTAAGCTTACCCTTACCCTTACCCTTACCCTTACCCTTACCCTTGCTTTTACCCTTAGGCTTACCCTTACCCTTACTCTTACCCTTACCCTTAAGCTTACCCTTACCCTTACCCTTACCCTTACCCTTACCCTTACCCTTACCCTTACCCTTACCTTTGCTTTTACCCTTAAGCTTACCCTTACCCTTACCCTTACACTTACCCTTACCCTTACCCTTACCCTTACCCTTACCCTTACCCTAACCCTTACCCTTACCCTTGCTTTTACCCTTAGGCTTACCCTTACCTTTACCCTTACCCTTACCCTTACCCTTAAGCTTACCCTTACCCTTACCCTTACCCTTACCCTTACCCTTACCCTTACCCTTACCCTTGCTTTTACCCTTAAGCTTACCCTTACCCTTACCCTTACACTTACCCTTACCCTTACCCTTACCCTTACCCTTACCCTTACCCTTACCCTTACCCTAACCCTTACCCTTACCCTTGCTTTTACCCTTAGGCTTACTCTTACCTTTACCCTTACCCTTACCCTTACCCTTACCCTTACCCTTACCCTTACCCTTACCCTAGCTTTTACCCTTAAGCTTACCCTTACCCTTACCCTTACCCTTACCCTTACCCTTACCCTTACCCTTACCCTTACCCTTACCCTTACCCTTACCCTTACCCTTACCCTTGCTTTTACCCTTAAGCTTACCCTTACCCTTACCCTTACCCTTACCCTCACCCTTACCCTTACCCTTACCCTTGCTTTTACCCTTAAGCTTAGCCTTACCCTTACCGTTACCCTTACCCTTACCCTTACCCTTACCCTTACCCTTACCCTTACCCTTGCTTTTACCCTTAAGCTTACCCTTACCCTTACCCTTACCCTTACCCTTACCCTTACCCTTACCCTTACCCTTACCCTTACCCTTACCCTTACCCTTACCCTTACCCTTACCCTTGCTTTTACCCTTAGGCTTACCCTTACCTTTTCCCTTACCCTTACCCTTACCCTTACCCTTACCCTTACCCTTGCTTTAACCCTTAAGCTTACCCTTACCCTCACCCTTACCCTTACCCTTACCCTTGCTTTTACCCTTAAGCTTACCCTTACCCTTACCCTTACCCTTACCCTTACCCTTGTTTTACCCTTAGGCTTACCCTTACCCTTACCCTTACCCTTACACTTGCTTTTACCCTTAAGCTTACCCTTACCCTTACCCTTACCCTTACCCTTACCCTTACCCTTACCCTTACCCTTACCTTTACCCTTACCCTTGCTTTTACCCTTAGGCTTACCCTAACCTTTACCCTTACCCTTACCCTTACCCTTACCCTTGCTTTTACCCTTAAGCTTACCCTTACCCTTACCCTTACCCTTACCCTTACCCTTACCTTTACCCTTACCCTTGCTTTTACCCTTAGGCTTACCCTAACCTTTACCCTTACCCTTACCCTTACCCTTACCCTTACCCTTACCCTTACCCTTACCCTTACCCTTACCCTTGCTTTTACCCTTAAGCTTACCCTTACCCTTACCCTTACCCTTACCCTTACCCTTACCCTTACCCTTGCTTTTACCCTTAAGCTTACCCTTACCCTTACCCTTACCCTCACCCTTACCCTTACCCTTACCCTTGCTTATACCCTTAAGCTTACCCTTACCCTTACCCTTACCCTTATCCTTACCCTTACCCTTACCCTTACCCTTACCCTTACCCTTACCCTTGCTTTTACCCTCAAGCTTACCCTTACCCTTACCCTTACCCTTACCCTAACCCTTACCCTTGCTTTTACCCTTAAGCTTACCCTTACCCTTACCCTTACCCTTACCCTTACCCTTACCCTTACCCTTACCCTTACCCTTACCCTTACCCTTGCCCTTGCTTTTACCCTTAAGCTTACCCTTACCCTTACCCTTACCCTTACCCTTACCCTTACCCTTACCCTTACCCTTACCCTCACCCTTGCTTTTACCCTTAAGCTTACCCTTACCCTTACCCTTACCCTTACCCTTACCCTTACCCTCACCCTTACCCTTGCTTTTACCCTAAGGCTTACCCTTACCTTTACCCTTACCCTTACCCTTACCCTTGCTTTTACCCTTAAGCTTACACTTACCCTTACCCTTACCCTTACCCTTACCCTTGCTTTTACCCTTAAGCTTACCCTTACCCTTACCCTTACCCTTACCCTTACCCTTACCCTTACCCTTACCCTTACCCTTTCCCTTACCCTTGCTTTTACCCTTACCCTTACCCTTGCTTTTACCCTTAGGCTTACCCTTACCCTTACCCTTACCCTTACCCTTACCCTTACCCTTACCCTTACCCTTACCCTTACCCTTGCTTTTACCCTTAAGCTTACCCTTACCCTTACCCTTACCCTTACCCTTACCCTTACCCTTACCCTTACCCTTACCCTTACCCTTACCCTTACCCTTACCCTTACCCTTGCTTTTACCCTTAAGCTTACCCTTACCCTTACCCTTACCCTTACCCTTACCCATACCCTTACCCTTACCCTTACCCTTACCCTTACCCTTACCCTTACCCTTGCTTTTACCCTTAAGCTTACCCTTACCCTTACCCTTACCCTTACCCTTACCCTTACCCTTACCCTTACCCTTACCCTTACCCTTACCCTTACCCTTACCCTTACCCTTGCTTTTACCCTTAAGCTTACCCTTACCCTTACCCTTACCCTTACCCTTACCCTTACCCTTACCCTTACCCTTACCCTTACCCTTACCCTTACCCATACCCTTGCTTTTACCCTTAGGCTTACCCTTACCTTTACCCTTACCCTTACCCTCACCCTTACCCTTACCCTTACCCTTACCCTTGCTTTTACCCTTAAGCTTACCCTTACCCTTACCCTTACCCTTACCCTTACCCTTACCCTTACCCTTACCCTTACCCTTGCTTTTACCCTTAAGCTTACCCTTACCCTTACCCTTACCCTTACCCTTACCCTTGCTTTTACCCTTAGGCTTACCCTTACCCTTACCCTTACCCTTACCCTTACCCTTACCCTTACCCTTACCCTTACCCTTACCCTTACCCTTACCCTTACCCTTACCCTTACCCTTACCCTTTCCCTCACCTTTGCTTTTACCCTTAAGCTTACCCTTACCCTTACCCTTACCCTTACCCTTACCCTTACCCTTACCCTCACCCTTACCCTTACCCTTACCCTTACCCTTACCCTTACCCTTACCCTTACCCTTGCTTTTACCCTTAGGCTTACCCTTACCTTTACCCTTACCCTTACCCTTACCCTTACCCTTACCCTTACCCTTACCCTTGCTTTTACCCTTAAGCTTACCCTTACCCTTACCCTTACCCTTACCCTTGCTTTTACCCTTAAGCTTACCCTTACCCTTACCCTTACCCTTACCCTTACCCTTACCCTTACCCTTGCTTTTACCCTTAAGCTTACCCTTACCCTTACCCTTACCCTTACCCTTACCCTTACCCTTACCCTTACCCTTACCCTTGCTTTTACCCTTAAGCTTACCCTTACCCTTACCCTTATCCTTACCCTTACCCTTACCCTTACCCTTACCCTTACCCTTACCCTTACCCTTACCCTTACCCTTACCCTTACCCTTACCCTTACCCTTACCCTTGCTTTTACCCTTAGGCTTACCCTTACCTTTACCCTTACCCTTACCCTTACCCTTACCCTTACCCTTACCCTTACCCTTGCTTTTACCCTTAAGCTTACCCTTACCCTTACCCTTACCCTTACCCTTGCTTTTACCCTTAAGCTTACCCTTACCCTTACCCTTACCCTTACCCTTACCCTTACCCTTACCCTTGCTTTTACCCTTAAGCTTACCCTTACCCTTACCCTTACCCTTACCCTTACCCTTACCCTTACCCTTACCCTTACCCTTACCCTTACCCTTGCTTTTACCCTTAAGCTTACCCTTACCCTTACCCTTACCCTTATCCTTACCCTTACCCTTACCCTTACCCTTACCCTTACCCTTACCCTTACCCTTACCCTTACCCTTACCCTTACCCTTACCCTTACCCTTACCCTTGCTTTTACCCTTAGGCTTACCCTTACCATTACCCTTACCCTTACCTTTACCCTTACCCTTACCCTTACCCTTGCTTTTACCCTTAAGCTTACCCTTACCCTTACCCTTACCCTTACCCTTACCCTTACCCTTACCCTTGCTTTTACCCTTAAGCTTACCCTTACCCTAACCCTTACCCTTACCCTTACCCTTGCTTTTACCCTTAGGCTTACCCTTACCCTTACCCTTACCCTTACCCTTGCTTTTACCCTTAAGCTTACCCTTACACTTACCCTTACCCTTACCCTTACCCTTACCCTTACCCTTACCCTTACCCTTACCCTTACCCTCACCCTTACCCTTACCCTTGCTTTTACCCTTAGGCTTACCCTTACCTTTACCCTTACCCTTACCCTTACCCTTACCCTTACCCTTACTTTTACCCTTACCCTTACCCTTACCCTTACCCTTACCCTTACCCTTACCCTTACCCTTACCCTTGCTTTTACCCTTAAGCTTACCCTTACCCTTACCCTTACCCTTACCCTTACCCTTACCCTAACCCTTACCCTTGCTTTTACCCTTAAGCTTACCCTTACCCTTACCCTTACCCTTACCCTTACCCTCACCCTTACCCTTACCCTTACCCTTGCTTATACCCTTAAGCTTACCCTTACCCTTACCCTTACCCTTACCCTTACCCTTACCCTTACCCTTACCCTTACCCTTACCCTTACCCTTACCCTTACCCTTACCCTTACCCTTGCTTTTACCCTTAGGCTTACCCTTACCTTTACCCTTACCCTTACCCTTACCCTTACCCTTACCCTTACCCTTACCCTTACCCTTACCCTTACCCTTACCCTTGCTTTTACCCTTAAGCTTACCCTTACCCTTACCCTTACCCTTACCCTTACCCTAACCCTTACCCTTGCTTTTACCCTTTAGCTTACCCTTACCCTTACCCTTACCCTTACCCTTACCCTTACCCTTACCCTTACCCTTACCCTTACCCTTACCCTTACCCTTGCTTTTACCCTTAAGCTTACCCTTACCCTTACCCTTACCCTTACCCTTACCCTTACCCTTACCCTTACCCTTACCCTTACCCTAACCCTTACCCTTGCTTTTACCCTTAAGCTTACCCTTACCCTTACCCTTACCCTTACCCTTACCCTTGCTTTTACCCTTAGGCTTACCCTTACCTTTACCCTTACCCTTACCCTTACCCTTACCCTTACCCTTACCCTTACCCTTACCCTTACCCTTACCCTTACCCTTACCCTTACCCTTGCTTTTACCCTTAAGCTTACCCTTACCCTTACCCTTACCCTTACCCTTACCCTTACACTTACCCTTACCCTTACCCTTACCCTTACCCTTACCCTTACCCTTGCATTTACCCTTAGGCTTACCCTTACCTTTACCCTTACCCTTACCCTTACCCTTACCCTTACCCTTACCCTTACCCTTACCCTTACCCTTACCCTTACCCTTACCCTTGCTTTTACCCTTAAGCTTACCCTTACCCTTACCCTTACCCTTACCCTTACCCTTACCCTTGCTTTTACCCTAAAGCTTACCCTTACCCTTACCCTTACCCTTACCCTTACCCTTACCCTTACCCTTACCCTTACCCTTACCCTTGCTTTTACCCTTAAGCTTACCCTTACCCTTACCCTTACCCTTACCCTTACCCTCACCCTTACCCTTACCCTTGCTTTTACCCTTAAGCTTACCCTTACCCTTACCCTTACCCTTACCCTTACCCTTACCCTTACCCTTACCCTTACCCTTACCCTTACCCTTACCCTTGCTTTTACCCTTAGGCTTACCCTTACCTTTACCCTTACCCTTACCCTTACCCTTACCCTTACCCTTACCCTTGCTTTTACCCTTAAGCTTACCCTTACCCTTACCCTTACCCTTACCCTTACCCTTACCCTTACCCTTACCCTTACCCTTACCCTTACCCTTACCCTTACCCTTACCCTTACCCTTACCCTTACCCTTACCCTTACCCTTACCCTTACCCTTACCCTTACCCATACCCTTGCTTTTACCCTTAGGCTTACCCTTACCTTTACCCTTACCCTTACCCTCACCCTTACCCTTACCCTTACCCTTACCCTTGCTTTTACCCTTAAGCTTACCCTTACCCTTACCCTTACCCTTACCCTTACCCTTACCCTTACCCTTACCCTTGCTTTTACCCTTAAGCTTACCCTTACCCTTACCCTTACCCTTACCCTTACCCTTGCTTTTACCCTTAGGCTTACCCTTACCCTTACCCTTACCCATACCCTTACACTTACCCTTACCCTTACCCTTACCCTTACCCTTACCCTTACCCTTACCCTTACCCTTACCCTTACCCTTACCCTTACCCTTACCCTCACCTTTGCTTTTACCCTTAAGCTTACCCTTACCCTTACCCTTACCCTTACCCTTACCCTTACCCTTACCCTTACCCTTACCCTTACCCTTACCCTTACCCTTACCCTTACCCTTACCCTTGCTTTTACCCTTAGGCTTACCCTTACCTTTACCCTTACCCTTACCCTTACCCTTACCCTTACCCTTACCCTTACCCTTGCTTTTACCCTTAAGCTTACCCTTACCCTTACCCTTACCCTTACCCTTGCTTTTACCCTTAAGCTTACCCTTACCCTTACCCTTACCCTTACCCTTACCCTTACCCTTACCCTTACCCTTGCTTTTACCCTTAAGGTTACCCTTACCCTTACCCTTACCCTTACCCTTACCCTTACCCTTGCTTTTACCCTTAAGCTTACCCTTACCCTTACCCTTATCCTTACCCTTACCCTTACCCTTACCCTTACCCTTACCCTTACCCTTACCCTTACCCTTACCCTTACCCTTACCCTTACCCTTACCCTTGCTTTTACCCTTAGGCTTACCCTTACCTTTACCCTTACCCTTACCCTTACCCTTACCCTTACCCTTACCCTTACCCTTGCTTTTACCCTTAAGCTTACCCTTACCCTTACCCTTACCCTTACCCTTGCTTTTACCCTTAAGCTTACCCTTACCCTTACCCTTACCCTTACCCTTACCCTTACCCTTACCCTTGCTTTTACCCTTAAGCTTACCCTTACCCTTACCCTTACCCTTACCCTTACCCTTACCCTTACCCTTACCCTTACCCTTACCCTTGCTTTTACCCTTAAGCTTACCCTTACCCTTACCCTTATCCTTACCCTTACCCTTACCCTTACCCTTACCCTTACCCTTACCCTTACCCTTACCCTTACCCTTACCCTTACCCTTACCCTTACCCTTACCCTTGCTTTTACCCTTAGGCTTACCCTTACCTTTACCCTTACCCTTACCTTTACCCTTACCCTTACCCTTACCCTTGCTTTTACCCTTAAGCTTACCCTTACCCTTACCCTTACCCTTACCCTTACCCTTACCCTTGCTTTTACCCTTAAGCTTACCCTTACCCTAACCCTTACCCTTACCCTTACCCTTGCTTTTACCCTTAGGCTTACCCTTACCCTTACCCTTACCCTTACCCTTGCTTTTACCCTTAAGCTTACCCTTACACTTACCCTTACCCTTACCCTTACCCTTACCCTTACCCTTACCCTTACCCTTACCCTTACCCTTACCCTTACCCTTACCCTTGCTTTTACCCTTAGGCTTACCCTTACCTTTACCCTTACCCTTACCCTTACCCTTACCCTTACCCTTACCCTTACCCTTACCCTTACCCTTACCCTTACCCTTACCCTTACCCTTACCCTTACCCTTACCCTTACCCTTACCCTTGCTTTTACCCTTAAGCTTACCCTTACCCTTACCCTTACCCTTACCCTTACCCTTACCCTAACCCTTACCCTTGCTTTTACCCTTAAGCTTACCCTTACCCTTACCCTTACCCTTACCCTTACCCTTACCCTTACCCTTACCCTTACCCTCACCCTTACCCTTACCCTTACCCTTGCTTATACCCTTAAGCTTACCCTTACCCTTACCCTTACCCTTACCCTTACCCTTACCCTTACCCTTACCCTTACCCTTACCCTTACCCTTACCCTTACCCTTACCCTTACCCTTGCTTTTACCCTTAGGCTTACCCTTACCTTTACCCTTACCCTTACCCTTACCCTTACCCTTACCCTTACCCTTACCCTTACCCTTACCCTTACCCTTACCCTTACCCTTGCTTTTACCCTTAAGCTTACCCTTACCCTTACCCTTACCCTTACCCTTACCCTAACCCTTACCCTTGCTTTTACCCTTTAGCTTACCCTTACCCTTACCCTTACCCTTACCCTTACCCTTACCCTTACCCTTACCCTTACCCTTACCCTTACCCTTACTCTTACCCTTGCTTTTACCCTTAAGCTTACCCTTACCCTTACCCTTACCCTTACCCTTACCCTTACCCTTACCCTTACCCTAACCCTTACCCTTGCTTTTACCCTTAAGCTTACCCTTACCCTTACCCTTACCCTTACCCTTACCCTTGCTTTTACCCTTAGGCTTACCCTTACCTTTACCCTTACCCTTACCCTTACCCTTACCCTTACCCTTACCCTCACCCTTACCCTTACCCTTACCCTTACCCTTACCCTTGCTTTTACCCTTAAGCTTACCCTTACCCTTACCCTTACCCTTACCCTTACCCTTACACTTACCCTTACCCTTACCCTTACCCTTACCCTTACCCTTACCCTTGCATTTACCCTTAGGCTTACCCTTACCTTTACCCTTACCCTTACCCTTACCCTTACCCTTACCCTTACCCTTACCCTTACCCTTACCCTTACCCTTGCTTTTACCCTTAAGCTAACCCTTACCCTTACCCTTACCCTTACCCTTACCCTTACCCTTACCCTTGCTTTTACCCTAAAGCTTACCCTTACCCTTACCCTTACCCTTACCCTTACCCTTACCCTTACCCTTACCCTTACCCTTACCCTTGCTTTTACCCTTAAGCTTACCCTTACCCTTACCCTTACCCTTACCCTTACCCTTACCCTCACCCTTACCCTTACCCTTGCTTTTACCCTTAAGCTTACCCTTACCCTTACCCTTACCCTTACCCTTACCCTTACCCTTACCCTTACCCTTACCCTTACCCTTACCCTTACCCTTACCCTTGCTTTTACCCTTAGGCTTACCCTTACCTTTACCCTTACCCTTACCCTTACCCTTACCCTTACCCTTACCCTTGCTTTTACCCTTAAGCTTACCCTTACCCTTACCCTTACCCTTACCCTTACCCTTACCCTTACCCTTACCCTTACCCTTACCCTTACCCTTACCCTTACCCTTACCCTTACCCTTACCCTTGCTTTTACCCTTAGGCTTACCCTTACCTTTATCCTTACCCTCACCCTTACCCTTACCCTTACCCTTACCCTTGCTTTTACCCTTAAGCTTACCCTTACCCTTACCCTTTCCCTTACCCTTACCCTTACCCTTGCTTTTACATTTAAGCTTACCCTTACCCTTACCCTTACCCTTACCCTTACCCTTACCCTTGCTTTTACCCTTAGGCTTACCCTTACCCTTACCCTTACCCTTACCCTTGCTTTTACCCTTAAGCTTACCCTTACCCTTACCCTTACCCTTACCCTTACCCTTACCCTTACCCTTACCCTTACCCTTACCCTTACCCTTACCCTTACCCTTACCCTTACCCTTACCTTTACCCTTACCCTTACCCTTACCCTTACCCTTACCCTTACCCTTACCCTTACCCTTACCCTTGCTTTTACCCTTAAGCTTACCCTTACCCTTACCCTTACCCTTACCCTTACCCTTGCTTTTACACTTAGGCTTACCCTTACCCTTACCCTTACCCTTACCCTTGCTTTTACCCTCAAGCTTATCCTTACCCTTACCCTTACTCTTACCCTTACCCTTACCCTTACCCTTACCCTTGCTTTTACCCTTAGGCTTACCCTTACCTTTACCCTTACCCTTACCATTACCCTTACCCTTACCCTTACCCTTACCCTTACCTTTACCCTTACCCTTGCTTTTACCCTTAAGCTTACCCTTACCCTTACCCTTACCCTTACCCTTACCCTTACCCTTACCCTTACCCTTACCCTTGCTTTTACCCTTAAGCTTACCCTTACCCTTACCCTTACCCTTACCCTTACCCCTACCCTTACCCTTACCCTTACCCTTACCCTTGCTTTTACCCTTAAGCTTACCCTTACCCTTACCCTTACCCTTAAGCTTACCCTTACCCTTACCCTTACCCTTACCCTTACCCTTACCCTTACCCTTACCCTTGCTTTTACCCTTAAGCTTACCCTTACCCTTACCCTTACCCTTACCCTTACCCTTGCTTTTACCCTTACCCTTATCCTTACCCTTAAGCTTACCCTTACCCTTACCCTTACCCTTACCCTTACCCTTACCTTTACCCTTACCCTTACCCTTACCCTTGCTTTTACCCTTAAGCTTGCCCTTACCCTTACCCTTACCCTTACCCTTACCCTTGCTTTTACCCTTAGGCTTACCCTTACCTTTACCCTTACCCATACCCTTACCCTTACCCTTACCCTTACCCTTACCCTTACCCTTGCTTTTACCCTTAAGCTTACCCTTACCCTTACCCTTACCCTTACCCTTACCCTTACCCTTACCCTTACCCTCACCCTTGCTTTTACCCTTAAGCTTACCCTCACCCTTACCCTTACCCTTACCCTTACCCTTACCCTTACCCTTACCCTTACCCTTACCCTTACCCTTACCCTTACCCTTACCCTTACCCTTACCCTTACCCTTACCCTTACCCTTACCCTTACCTTTACCCTTGCTTTTACCCTTAAGCTTACCCTTACCCTTACCCTTACCCTTACCCTTACCCTTACCCTTACCCTTACCCTTACCCTTACCCTTACCCTTACCCTTACCCTTACCCTTACCCTTACCCTTACCCTTGCTTTTACCCTTAGGCTTACCCTTACCTTTACCCTTACCCTTACCCTCACCCTTACCCTTACCCTTACCCTTGCTTTTACCCTTAAGCTTACCCTTACCCTTACCCTTACCCTTACCCTTACCCTTACCCTTGCTTTTACCCTTAAGCTTACCCTTACCCTTACCCTTACCCTTACCCTTACCCTTACCCTTGCTTTTACCCTTAGGCTTACCCTTACCCTTACCCTTACCCTTACCCTTACCCTTACCCTTGCTTTTACCCTTAAGCTTACCCTTACCCTTACCCTTACACTTACCCTTACCCTTACCCTTACCCTTACCCTTACCCTTACCCTTGCTTTTACCCTTAGGCTTACCCTTACCTTTACCCTTACCCTTACCCTTACCCTTACCCTTACCCTTACCCTTACCCTTACCCTTGCTTTTACCCTTAAGCTTACCCTTACCCTTACCCTTACCCTTACCCTTGCTTTTACCCTTAAGCTTACCCTTACCCTTACCCTTACCCTTACCCTTACCCTTACCCTTACCCTTGCTTTTACCCTTAAGCTTACCCTTACCCTTACCCTTACCCTTACCCTTACCCTTACCCTTACCCTTACCCTTACCCTTACCCTTACCCTTACCCTTGCTTTTACCCTTAAGCTTACCCTTACCCTTACCCTTATCCTTACCCTTACCCTTACCCTTACCCTTACCCTTACCCTTACCCTTACCCTTACCCTTACCCTTACCCTTACCCTTACCCTTACCCTTACCCTTACCCTTGCTTTTACCCTTAGGCTTACCCTTACCTTTACCCTTACCCTTACCTTTACCCTTACCCTTACCCTTACCCTTGCTTTTACCCTTAAGCTTACCCTTACCCTTACCCTTACCCTTACCCTTACCCTTACCCTTGCTTTTACGCTTAAGCTTACCCTTACCCTAACCCTTACCCTTACCCTTACCCTTGCTTTTACCCTTAGGCTTACCCTTACCCTTACCCTTACCCTTACCCTTGCTTTTACCCTTAAGCTTACCCTTACACTTACCCTTACCCTTACCCTTACCCTTACCCTTACCCTTACCCTTACCCTTGCTTTTACCCTTAGGCTTACCCTTACCTTTACCCTTACCCTTACCCTTACCCTTACCCTTACCCTTACCCTTACCCTTACCCTTACCCTTACCCTTACCCTTACCCTTACCCTTACCCTTACCCTTACCCTTGCTTTTACCCTTAAGCTTACCCTTACCCTTACCCTTACCCTTACCCTTACCCTAACCCTTACCCTTGCTTTTACCCTTAAGCTTACCCTTACCCTTACCCTTACCCTTACCCTTACCCTCACCCTTACCCTTACCCTTACCCTTGCTTATACCCTTAAGCTTACCCTTACCCTTACCCTTACCCTTACCCTTACCCTTACCCTTACCCTTACCCTTACCCTTACCCTTACCCTTACCCTTCCTTTTACCCTTAGGCTTACCCTTACCTTTACCCTTACCCTTACCCTTACCCTTACCCTTACCCTTACCCTTACCCTTACCCTTACCCTTACCCTTACCCTTACCCTTACCCTTGCTTTTACCCTTAAGCTTACCCTTACCCTTACCCTTACCCTTACCCTTACCCTAACCCTTACCCTTGCTTTTACCCTTTAGCTTACCCTTACCCTTACCCTTACCCTTACCCTTACCCTTACCCTTACCCTTACCCTTACCCTTACCCTTACCCTTACCCTTACTCTTACCCTTGCTTTTACCCTTAAGCTTACCCTTACCCTTACCCTTACCCTTACCCTTACCCTTACCCTTACCCTTACCCTAACCCTTACCCTTGCTTTTACCCTTAAGCTTACCCTTACCCTTACCCTTACCCTTACCCTTACCCTTGCTTTTACCCTTAGGCTTACCCTTACCTTTACCCTTACCCTTACCCTTACCCTTACCCTTACCCTTACCCTTACCCTTACCCTTACCCTTACCCTTACCCTTACCCTTACCCTTGCTTTTACCCTTAAGCTTACCCTTACCCTTACCCTTACCCTTACCCTTACCCTTACACTTACCCTTACCCTTACCCTTACCCTTACCCTTACCCTTACCCTTGCATTTACCCTTAGGCTTACCCTTACCTTTACCCTTACCCTTACCCTTACCCTTACCCTTACCCTTACCCTTACCCTTACCCTTACCCTTACCCTTGCTTTTACCCTTAAGCTTACCCTTACCCTTACCCTTACCCTTACCCTTACCCTTACCCTTACCCTTGCTTTTACCCTAAAGCTTACCCTTACCCTTACCCTTACCCTTACCCTTACCCTTACCCTTACCCTTACCCTTACCCTTACCCTTGCTTTTACCCTTAAGCTTACCCTTACCCTTACCCTTACCCTTACCCTTACCCTTACCCTCACCCTTACCCTTACCCTTGCTTTTACCCTTAAGCTTACCCTTACCCTTACCCTTACCCTTACCCTTACCCTTACCCTTACCCTTACTCTTACCCTTACCCTTACCCTTACCCTTACCCTTACCCTTACCCTTGCTTTTACCCTTAGGCTTACCCTTACCTTTACCCTTACCCTTACCCTCACCCTTACCCTTACCCTTACCCTTGCTTTTACCCTTAAGCTTACCCTTACCCTTACCCTTACCCTTACCCTTACCCTTACCCTTACCCTTACCCTTACCCTTACCCTTACCCTTACCCTTACCCTTACCCTTGCTTTTACCCTTAGGCTTACCCTTACCTTTATCCTTACCCTCACCCTTACCCTTACCCTTACCCTTACCCTTACCCTTGCTTTTAACCTTAAGCTTACCCTTACCCTTACCCTTTCCCTTACCCTTACCCTTACCCTTGCTTTTACATTTAAGCTTACCCTTACCTTTACCCTTACCCTTACCCTTACCCTTGCTTTTACCCTTAGGCTTATCCTTACCCTTACCCTTACCCTTACCCTTGCTTTTACCCTTAAGCTTACCCTTACCCTTACCCTTACCCTTACCCTTACCCTTACCCTTACCTTTACCCTTACCCTTACCCTTACCCTTACCCTTACCCTTACCCTTACCCTTACCCTTACCCTTGCTTTTACCCTTAAGCTTACCCTTACCCTTACCCTTACCCTTACCCTTACCCTTGCTTTTACACTTAGGCTTACCCTTACCCTTACCCTTACCCTTACCCTTGCTTTTACCCTCAAGCTTACCCTTACCCTTACCCTTACTCTTACCCTTACCCTTACCCTTACCCTTACCCTTGCTTTTACCCTTAGGCTTACCCTTACCTTTACCCTTACCCTTACCCTTACCCTTACCCTTACCCTTACCCTTACCCTTACCCTTACCCTTACCCTTGCTTTTACCCTTAAGCTTACCCTTACCCTTACCCTTACCCTTACCCTTACCCTTACCCTTACCCTTACCCTTACCCTTGCTTTTACCCTTAAGCTTACCCTTACCCTTACCCTTACCCTTACCCTTACCCCTACCCTTACCCTTACCCTTACCCTTACCCTTGCTTTTACCCTTAAGCTTACCCTTACCCTTACCCTTACCCTTAAGCTTACCCTTACCCTTACCCTTACCCTTACCCTTACCCTTACCCTTACCCTTACCCTTGCTTTTACCCTTAAGCTTACCCTTACCCTTACCCTTACCCTTACCCTTACCCTTGCTTTTACCCTTACCCTTATCCTTACCCTTAAGCTTACCCTTACCCTTACCCTTACCCTTACCCTTACCCTTACCTTTACCCTTACCCTTACCCTTACCCTTGCTTTTACCCTTAAGCTTGCCCTTACCCTTACCCTTACCCTTACCCTTACCCTTGCTTTTACCCTTAGGCTTACCCTTACCTTTACCCTTACCCATACCCTTACCCTTACCCTTACCCTTACCCTTACCCTTACCCTTGCTTTTACCCTTAAGCTTACCCTTACCCTTACCCTTACCCTTACCCTTACCCTTACCCTTACCCTTACCCTCACCCTTGCTTTTACCCTTAAGCTTACCCTCACCCTTACCCTTACCCTTACCCTTACCCTTACCCTTACCCTTACCCTTACCCTTACCCTTACCCTTACCCTTACCCTTACCCTTACCCTTACCCTTACCCTTACCCTTACCCTTACCCTTACCCTTACCCTTACCCTTACCTTTACCCTTGCTTTTACCCTTAAGCTTACCCTTACCCTTACCCTTACCCTTACCCTTACCCTTACCCTTACCCTTACCCTTACCCTTACCCTTACCCTTACCCTTACCCTTACCCTTACCCTTACCCTTGCTTTTACCCTTAGGCTTACCCTTACCTTTACCCTTACCCTTACCCTCACCCTTACCCTTACCCTTACCCTTACCCTTGCTTTTACCCTTAAGCTTACCCTTACCCTTACCCTTACCCTTACCCTTACCCTTACCCTTGCTTTTACCCTTAAGCTTACCCTTACCCTTACCCTTACCCTTACCCTTACCCTTACCCTTGCTTTTACCCTTAGGCTTACCCTTACCCTTACCCTTACCCTTACCCTTACCCTTACCCTTGCTTTTACCCTTAAGCTTACCCTTACCCTTACCCTTACACTTACCCTTACCCTTACCCTTACCCTTACCCTTACCCTTACCCTTACCCTAACCCTTACCCTTACCCTTGCTTTTACCCTTAGGCTTACCCTTACCTTTACCCTTACCCTTACCCTTACCCTTAAGCTTACCCTTACCCTTACCCTTACCCTTACCCTTACCCTTACCCTTACCCTTACCCTTACCCTTACCCTTACCCTTGCTTTTACCCTTAAGCTTACCCTTACCCTTACCCTTACACTTACCCTTACCCTTACCCTTACCCTTACCCTTACCCTTACCCTTACCCTTACCCTTACCCTAACCCTTACCCTTACCCTTGCTTTTACCCTTAGGCTTACCTTTACCTTTACCCTTACCCTTACCCTTACCCTTACCCTTACCCTTACCCTTACCCTTACCCTTACCCTTACCCTTACCCTTACCCTAGCTTTTACCCTTAAGCTTACCCTTACCCTTACCCTTACCCTTACCCTTACCCTTACCCTTACCCTCACCCTTGCTTTTACCCTTAAGCTTACCCTTACCCTTACCCTTACCCTTACCCTCACCCTTACCCTTACCCTTACCCTTGCTTTTACCCTTAAGCTTACCCTTACCCTTACCCTTACCCTTACCCTTACCCTTACCCTTACCCTTACCCTTACCCTTACCCTTACCCTTGCTTTTACCCTTAAGCTTACCCTTACCCTTACCCTTACCCTTACCCTTACCCTTACCCTTACCCTTACCCTTACCCTTACCCTTACCCTTACCCTTACCCTTACCCTTACCCTTACCCTTACCCTTACCCTTGCTTTTACCCTTAGGCTTACCCTTACCTTTACCCTTACCCTTACCCTCACCCTTACCCTTACCCTTACCCTTGCTTTAACCCTTAAGCTTACCCTTACCCCCACCCTTACCCTTACCCTTACCCTTGCTTTTACCCTTAAGCTTACCCTTACCCTTACCCTTACCCTTACCCTTACCCTTGTTTTACCCTTAGGCTTACCCTTACCCTTACCCTTACCCTTGCTTTTACCCTTAAGCTTACCCTTACCCTTACCCTTACCCTTACCCTTACCCTTACCCTTACCCTTACCCTTACCCTTACCTTTACCCTTACCCTTGCTTTTACCCTTAGGCTTACCCTAACCTTTACCCTTACCCTTACCCTTACCCTTACCCTTGCTTTTACCCTTAAGCTTACCCTTACCCTTACCCTTACCCTTACCCTTACCCTTACCCTTACCCTTACCCTTACCTTTACCCTTACCCTTGCTTTTACCCTTAGGCTTACCCTAACCTTTACCCTTACCCTTACCCTTACCCTTACCCTTACCCTTACCCTTACCCTTACCCTTACCCTTACCCTTACCCTTGCTTTTACCCTTAAGCTTACCCTTACCCTTACCCTTACCCTTACCCTTACCCTTACCCTTACCCTTGCTTTTACCCTTAAGCTTACCCTTACCCTTACCCTTACCCTCACCCTTACCCTTACCCTTACCCTTGCTTATACCCTTAAGCTTACCCTTACCCTTACCCTTACCCTTACCCTTACCCTTACCCTTACCCTTACCCTTACCCTTAGCCTAACCCTTACCCTTGCTTTTACCCTCAAGCTTACCCTTACCCTTACCCTTACCCTTACCCTAACCCTAACCCTTGCTTTTACCCTTAAGCTTACCCTTACCCTTACCCTTACCCTTACCCTTACCCTTACCCTTACCCTTACCCTTACCCTTACCCTTACCCTTACCCTTGCCCTTGCTTTTACCCTTAAGCTTACCCTTACCCTTACCCTTACCCTTACCCTTACCCTTACCCTTACCCTTACCCTTACCCTTACCCTCACCCTTGCTTTTACCCTTAAGCTTACCCTTACCCTTACCCTTACCCTTACCCTTACCCTTACCCTTACCCTTACCCTTACCCTCACCCTTACCCTTGCATTTACCCTAAGGCTTACCCTTACCTTTACCCTTACCCTTACCCTTACCCTTGCTTTTACCCTTAAGCTTACACTTACCCTTACCCTTACCCTTACCCTTACCCTTACCCTTGCTTTTACCCTTAAGCTTACCCTTACCCTTACCCTTACCCTTACCCTTTCCCTTACCCTTGCTTTTACCCTTACCCTTACCCTTGCTTTTACCCTTAGGCTTACCCTTACCCTTACCCTTACCCTTACCCTTACCCTTACCCTTACCCTTACCCTTACCCTTACCCTTACCCTTACCCTTACCCTTACCCTTGCTTTTACCCTTAAGCTTACCCTTACCCTTACCCTTACCCTTACCCTTACCCTTACCCTTACCCTTACCCTTACCCTTACCCTTACCCTTACCCTTACCCTTACCCTTACCCTTGCTTTTACCCTTAAGCTTACCCTTACCCTTACCCTTACCCTTACCCTTACCCATACCCTTACCCTTACCCTTACCCTTACCCTTACCCTTACCCTTACCCTTGCTTTTACCCTTAAGCTTACCCTTACCCTTACCCTTACCCTTACCCTTACCCTTACCCTTACCCTTACCCTTACCCTTACCCTTACCCTTACCCTTACCCTTGCTTTTACCCTTAAGCTTACCCTTACCCTTACCCTTACCCTTACCCTTACCCTTACCCTTACCTTTACCCTTACCCTTACCCTTACCCTTACCCATACCCTTGCTTTTACCCTTAGGCTTACCCTTACCTTTACCCTTACCCTTACCCTCACCCTTACTCTTACCCTTACCCTTACCCTTGCTTTTACCCTTAAGCTTACCCTTACCCTTACCCTTACCCTTACCCTTACCCTTACCCTTGCTTTTACCCTTAAGCTTACCCTTACCCTTACGCTTACCCTTACCCTGACCCTTGCTTTTACCCTTAGGCTTACCCTTACCCTTACCCTTACCCTTACCCTTACCCTTACCCTTACCCTTACCCTTACCCTTACCCTTACCCTTACCCTCACCTTTGCTTTTACCCTTGAGCTTACCCTTACCCTTACCCTTACCCTTACCCTTACCCTTACCCTTACCCTTACCCTTACCCTTACCCTTACCCTTACCCTTACCCTTACCCTTACCCTTGCTTTTACCCTTAGGCTTACCCTTACCTTTACCCTTACCCTTACCCTTACCCTTACCCTTACCCTTACCCTTGCTTTTACCCTTAAGCTTACCCTTACCCTTACCCTTACCCTTACCCTTGCTTTTACCCTTAAGCTTACCCTTACCCTTACCCTTACCCTTACCCTTACCCTTACCCTTACCCTTACCCTTGCTTTTACCCTTAAGCTTACCCTTACCCTTACCCTTACCCTTACCCTTACCCTTACCCTTACCCTTACCCTTGCTTTTACCCTTAAGCTTACCCTTACCCTTACCCTTATCCTTACCCTTAGCCTTACCCTTACCCTTACCCTTACCCTTACCCTTACCCGTACCCTTACCCTTACCCTTACCCTTACCCTTGCTTTTACCCTTAGGCTTACCCTTACCTTTACCCTTACCCTTACCTTTACCATTACCCTTACCCTTACCCTTGCTTTTACCCTTAAGCTTACCCTTACCCTTACCCTTACCCTTACCCTTACCCTTGCTTTTACCCTTAAGCTTACCCTTACCCTTACCCTTACCCTTACCCTTACCCTTGCTTTTACCCTTAGGCTTACCCTTACCCTTCCTTACCCTTACCCTTACCCTTACCCTTACCCTTACCCTAACCCTTACCCTTGCTTTTACCCTTTAGCTTACCCTTACCCTTACCCTTACCCTTACCCTAACCCTTACCCTTACCCTTACCCTTACCCTTACCCTTACCCTTACCCTTACCCTTACCCTTACCCTTACCCTTACCCTTACCCTTACCCTTACCCTTGCTTTTACCCTTAAGCTTACCCTTACCCTTACCCTTACCCTTACCCTTACCCTTACCCTTACCCTTACCCTTACCCTTACCCTTGCTTTTACCCTTAAGCTTACCCTTACCCTTACCCTTACCCTTACCCATACCCTTGATTTTACCCTTAGGCATACCCTTACCTTTACCCTTACCCTTACCCTTACCCTTACCCTTACCCTTACCCTTACCCTTACCCTTACCCTTACCCTTACCCTTACCCTTGCTTTTACCCTTAAGCTTACCCTTACCCTTACCCTTACCCTTACCCTTACCCTTACCCTTACCCTTGCTATTACCCTTAAGCTTACCCTTACCCTTACCCTTACCCTTACCCTTACCCTTGCTTTTACCCTTAGGCTTACCCTTACCCTTACCCTTGCTTTTACCCTTAAGCTTACCCTTACCCTTACCCTTACTCTTACCCTTACCCTTACCCTTACCCTTACCCTTACCCTTACCCTTACCCTTACCCTTACCCTTACCCTTGCTTTTACCCTTAGGCTTACCCTTACCTTTACCCTTACCCTAACCCTTACCCTTACCCTTACCCTTACCCTTACCCTTACCCTTACCCTTGCTTTTACCCTTAAGCTTACCCTTACCCTTACCCTTACACTTACCCTTAACCTTACCCTTACCCTTGCTTTTACCCTTAAGCTTACCCTTACCCTTACCCTTACCCTTACCCTTACCCTTACCCTTACCCTTACCCTTGCTTTTACCCTTAAGCTTACCCTTACCCTTACCCTTACCCTTACCCTTACCCTAACCCTTACCCTTGCTTTTACCCTTAAGCTTACCCTTACCCTTACCCTTACCCTTACCCTTACCCTTACCTTTACCCTTACCCTTACCCTTACCCTTACCCTTACCCTTACCCTTACCCTTACCCTTACCCTTACCCTTACCCTTACCCTTACCCTTGCTTTTACCCTTAAGCTTACCCTTACCCTTACTCTTACCCTTACCCTTACCCTTACCCTTACCCTTACCCTTGCTTTTACCCTTAAGCTTACCCTTACCCTTACCCTTACCCTTACCCTTACCCTTACCCTTACCCTTACCCTTGCTTTTACCCTTAGGCTTACCCTTACCTTTACCCTTACCCTTACCCTTACCCTTACCCTTACCCTTACCCTTACCCTTACCCTTGCTTTTACCCTTAAGCTTACCCTTACCCTTACCCTTACCCTTACCCTTACCCTTACCCTTACCCTTGCTTTTACCCTTAAGCTTACCCTTACCCTTACCCTTACCCTTACCCTTACCCTTACCCTTGCTTTTACCCTTAGGCTTACCCTTACCCTTACCCTTACCCTTACCCTTGCTTTTACCCTTAAGCTTACCCTCACCCTTACCCTTACTCTTACCCTTACCCTTACCCTTACCCTTTCCCTTACCCTTACCCTTACCCTTACCCTTACCCTTACCCTTACCCTTACCCTTACCCTTACCCTTGCTTATACCCTTAGGCTTACCCTTACCTTTACCCTTACCCTAACCCTTACCCTTACCCTTACCCTTACCCTTACCCTTGCTTTTACCCTTAAGCTTACCCTTACCCTTACCCTTACCCTTACCCTTACCCTTACCCTTACCCTTGCTTTTACCCTTAAGCTTACCCTTACCCTTACCCTTACCCTTACCCTTACCCTTACCCTTACCCTTACCCTTACCCTTACCCTTACCCTTACCCTTACCCTTACCCTTGCTTTTACCCTTAAGCTTACCCTTACCCTTACCCTTACCCTTACCCTTACCCTTACCCTTACCCTTACCCTTATCCTTGCTTTTACCCTTAGGCTTACCCTTACCTTTACCCTTACCCTTACCCTTACCCTTACCCTTACCCTTACCCTTGCTTTTACCCTTGAGCTTACCCTTACCCTTACCCTTACCCTTACCCTTAAGCTTACCCTTACCCTTACCCTTACCCTTGCCCTTACCCTTACCCTTACCCTTACCCTTACCCTTACCCTTACCCTTACCCTTGCTTTTACCCTTAAGCTTACCCTTACCCTTACCCTTACCCTTACCCTTACCCTTGCTTTTACCCTTAAGCTTACCCTTACCCTTACCCTTACCCTTACCCTTAAGCTTTCCCTTACCCTTACCCTTACCCTTACCCTTACCCTTACCCTTACCCTTACCCTTACCCTTACCCTTACCCTTACCCTTACCCTTACCCTTACCCTTACCCTTACCCTTACCCTTGCTTTTACCCTTAAGCTTACCCTTACCCTTACCCTTACCCTTACCCTTGCTTTTACCCTTAAGCTTACCCTTACCCTTACCCTTACCCTTGCTTTTACCCTTAAGCTTACCCTTACCCTTACCCTTACCCTTACCCTTACCCTTACCCTTACCCTTACCCTTACCCTTACCCTTACCCTTACCCTTATCCTTGCTTTTACCCTCAGGCTTACCCTTACCTTTACCCTTACCCTTACCCTTACCCTTACCCTTACCCTTACCCTTGCTTTTACCCTTAAGCTTACCCTTACCCTTACCCTTACCCTTACCCTTAAGCTTTCCCTTACCCTTACCCTTACCCTTACCCTTACCCTTACCCTTACCCTTACCCTTACCCTTACCCTTACCCTTACCCTTACCCTTACCCTTAAGCTTACCCTTACCCTTACCCTTACCCTTACCCTCACCCTTACCCTTACCCTTGCTTTTACCCTTAAGCTTACCCTTACCCTTACCCTTACCCTTACCCTTAAGCTTACCCTTACCCTTACCCTTACCCTTACCCTTACCCTTGCTTTTACCCTTAAGCTTACCCTTACCCTTACCCTTACCCTTACCCTTAAGCTTACCCTTACCCTTACCCTTACCCTTACCCTTACCCTTACCCTTACCCTTACCCTTACCCTTACCCTTACCCTTACCCTTACCCTTGCTTTTACCCTTAAGCTTACCCTTACCCTTACCCTTACCCTTACCCTTGCTTTTACCCTTAAGCTTACCCTTACCCTTACCCTTACCCTTAAGCTTACCCTTACCCTTACCCTTACCCTTACCCTTACCCTTACCCTTACCCTTACCCTTACCCTTACCCTTGCTTTTACCCTTAAGCTTACCCTTACCCTTACCCTTAACCTTACCCTTACCCTTACCCTTACCCTTACCCTTACCCTTGCTTTTACCCTTAGGCTTACCCTTACCTTTACCCTTACCCTCACCCTTACCCTTACCCTTACCCTTACCCTTACCCTTACCTTTACCCTTACCCTTGCTTTTACCCTTAAGCTTACCCTTACCCTTACCCTTACCCTTACCCTTACCCTTACCCTTACCCTTACTCTTGCTTTTACCCTTAAGCTTACCCTTACCCTTACCCTTACCCTTACCCTTACCCTTGCTTTTACCCTTAGGCTTACCCTTACCCTTTCCCTTACCCTTACCCTTGCTTTTCCCCTTAAGCTTACCCTTACCCTTACCCTTACCCTTACCCTTACCCTTACCCTTACCCTTACCCTTACCCTTACCCTTACCCTTACCCTTACCCTAACCCTTACCCTTACCCTTACCCTTACCCTTACCCTTACCCTTGCTTTTACCCTTAGGCTTACCCTTACCTTTACCCTTACCCTTACCCTTACCCTTGCTTTTACCCTTCAGCTTACCCTTACCCTTACCCTTACCCTTACCCTTACCCTTAACCTTACCCTTACCCTTACCCTTGCTTTTACCCTTAAGCTTACCCTTACCCTTACCCTTACCCTTACCCTTACCCTCACCCTTACCCTTACCCTTACCCTTACCCTTACCCTCACCCTTGCTTTTACCCTTAAGCTTACCCTTACCCTTACCCTTACCCTTACCCTTACCCTTACCCTTACCCTTACCCTTGCTTTTACCCTTAAGCTTACCCTTACCCTTACCCTCAACCTTACCCTTACCCTTGCTTTTACCCTTAGGCTTACCCTTACCCTTACCCTTACCCTTACCCTTGCTTTTACCCTTAAGCTTACCCTTACCCTTACCTTTACCCTTACTCTTACCCTTACCCTTACCCTTACCCTTACCCTTGCTTTTACCCTTAGGCTTACCCTTACCTTTACCCTTACCCTTACCCTTACCCTTACCCTTACCCTTACCCTTACCCTTACCCTTACCCTTACCCTTACCCTTACCCTTACCCTTACCCTTGCTTTTACCCTTAAGCTAACCCTTACCCTTACCCTTACCCTTACCTTTACCCTTACCCTTAACCTTACCCTTACCCTTGCTTTTACCCTTAAGCTCACCCTTACCCTTACCCTTACCCTTACCCTTACACTTACCCTTACCCTGACCCTTACCCTTGCTTTTACCCTTAAGCTTACCCTTACCCTTACCCTTACCCTTACCCTTAAGCTTACCCTTACCTTTACCCTTACCCTTACCCTTACCCTTACCCTTGCTTTTACCCTTAAGCTTACCCTTACCCTTACCCTTACCCTTACCCTTACCCTTGCTTTTACCCTTAAGCTTACCCTTACCCTTACCCTTACCCTTAAGCTTACCCTTACCCTTACCCTTACCCTTACCCTTACCCTTACCCTTACCCTTGCTTTTACCCTTAAGCTTACCCTTACCCTTACCCTTACCCTTACCCTAACCCTTACCCTTAACCTTACCCTTACCCTTACCCTTACCCTTACCCTTACCCTTGCTTTTACCCTTAGGCTTACCCTTACCTTTACCCTTACCATTACCCTTACCCTTACCCTTACCCTTACCCTTACCCTTGCTTTTACCCTTAAGCTTACCCTTACCCTTACCCTTACCCTTACCCTTACCCTTACCCTTACCCTTACCCTTACCCTTACCCTTGCTTTTACCCTTAAGCTTACCCTTACCCTTACCCTTACCCTTACCCTTACCCTTACCCTTACCCTTACCCTTACCCTTACCCTTGCTTTTACCCTTAAGCTTACCCTTACCCTTACCCTTACTCTTACCCTTACCCTTACCCTTACCCTTACCCTTGCTTTTACCCTTAAGCTTACCCTTACCCTTACCTTTACCCTTACCCTTACCCTTACCCTTATCCTTACCCTTACCCTTACCCTTACCATTACCCTTACCCTTGCTTTTACCCTTAGGCTTACCCTTACCTTTAGCCTTACCCTTACCCTTACCCTTACCCTTACCCTTACCCTTACCCTTACCCTTGCTTTTACCCTTAAGCTTACCCTTACCCTTACCCTTACCCTTACCCTTACCCTTGCTTTTACCCTTAGGCTTACCCTTACCCTTAACCTTACCCTTACCCTTGCTTTTACCCTTAAGCTTACCCTTACCCTTACCCTTACCCTTACTCTTACCCTTACCCTTACCCTTACCCTTACCCTTGCTTTTACCCTTAGGCTTACCCTTACCTTTACCCTTACCCTTACCCTTACCCTTACCCTTACCCTTACCCTTACCCTTACCCTTACCCTTACCCTTGCTTTTACCCTTAAGCTTACCCTTACCCTTACCCTTACCCTTACCCTTACCCTTACCCTTACCCTTACCCTTACCCTTACCCTTACTCTTGCTTTTACCCTTAAGCTCACCCTTACCCTTACCCTTACCCTTACCCTTACCCTTACCCTTACCCTTACTCTTACCCTTACCCTTGCTTTTACCCTTAAGCTCACCCTTACCCTTACCCTTACCCTTACCCTTAAGCTTACCCTTACCCTTACCCTTACCCTTACCCTTACCCTTACCCTTACCCTTGCTTTTACCCTTAAGCTTACCCTTAACCTTACCCTTACCCTTACCCTTACCCTTACCCTTGCTTTTACCCTTAAGCTTACCCTTACCCTTACCCTTACCCTTACCCTTAAGCTTACCCTTACCCTTACCCTTACCCTTACCCTTACCCTTACCCTTACCCTTACCCTTACCCTTACCCTTGCTTTTACCCTTAAGCTTACACTTACCCTCACCCTTACCCTTACCTTTACCCTTACCCTTACCCTTACCCTTACCCTTACCCTTACCCTTACCCTTGCTTTTACCCTTAGGCTTACCCTTACATTTACCCTTACCATTACCCTTACCCTTACCCTTACCCTTACCCTTACCCTTACCCTTACCCTTACCCTTGCTTTTACCCTTAAGCTTACCCTTACCCTTACCCTTACCCTTACCCTTACCCTTACCCTTACCCTTACCCTTACCCTTACCCTTACCCTTACCCTTACCCTTACCCTTAAGCTTACCCTTACCCTTACCCTTACCCTTACCCTTACCCTTGCTTTTACCCTTAAGCTTACCCTTACCCTTACCCTTACCCTTACCCTTAAGCTTACCCTTACCCTTACCCTTACCCTTACCCTTACCCTTACCCTTACCCTTACCCTTACCCTTACCCTTGCTTTTACCCTTAAGCTTACCCTTACCCTTACCCTTACCCTTACCCTTGCTTTTACCCTTAAGCTTACCCTTACCCTTACCCTTACCCTTACCCTTAAGCTTACCCTTACCCTTACCCTTACCCTTACCCTTAAGCTTACCCTTACCCTTACCCTTACCCTTAAGCTTACCCTTACCCTTACCCTTACCCTTACCCTTACCCTTACCCTTACCCTTACCCTTACGCTTACCCTTACCCTTGCTTTTACCCTTAAGCTTACACTTACCCTCACCCTTACCCTTACCTTTACCCTTACCCTTACCCTTACCCTTACCCTTACCCTTACCCTTACCCTTGCTTTTACCCTTAGGCTTACCCTTACATTTACCCTTACCATTACCCTTACCCTTACCCTTACCCTTACCCTTACCCTTACCCTTACCCTTACCCTTGCTTTTACCCTTAAGCTTACCCTTACCCTTACCCTTACCCTTACCCTTACCCTTACCCTTACCCTTACCCTTACCCTTACCCTTACCCTTACCCTTACCCTTACCCTTACCCTTACCCTTAAGCTTACCCTTACCCTTACCCTTACCCTTACCCTTACCCTTGCTTTTACCCTTAAGCTTACCCTTACCCTTACCCTTACCCTTACCCTTAAGCTTACCCTTACCCTTACCCTTACCCTTACCCTTACCCTTACCCTTACCCTTACCCTTACCCTTACCCTTGCTTTTACCCTTAAGCTTACCCTTACCCTTACCCTTACCCTTACCCTTAAGCTTACCCTTACCCTTACCCTTACCCTTACCCTTACCCTTACCCTTACCCTTACCCTTACCCTTACCCTTACCCTTACCCTTACCCTTGCTTTTACCCTTAAGCTTACCCTTACCCTTACCCTTACCCTTACCCTTGCTTTTACCCTTAAGCTTACCCTTACCCTTACCCTTACCCTTAAGCTTACCCTTACCCTTACCCTTACCCTTACCCTTACCCTTACCCTTACCCTTACCCTTACCCTTACCCTTGCTTTTACCCTTAAGCTTACCCTTACCCTTACCCTTAACCTTACCCTTACCCTTACCCTTACCCTTACCCTTACCCTTGCTTTTACCCTTAGGCTTACCCTTACCTTTACCCTTACCCTCACCCTTACCCTTACCCTTACCCTTACCCTTACCCTTACCTTTACCCTTACCCTTGCTTTTACCCTTAAGCTTACCCTTACCCTTACCCTTACCCTTACCCTTACCCTTACCCTTACCCTTACTCTTGCTTTTACCCTTAGGCTTACCCTTACCCTTACCCTTACCCTTACCCTTACCCTTGCTTTTACCCTTAGGCTTACCCTTACCCTTTCCCTTACCCTTACCCTTGCTTTTACCCTTAAGCTTACCCTTACCCTTACCCTTACCCTTACCCTTACCCTCACCCTTACCCTTACCCTTACCCTTACCCTTACCCTCACCCTTGCTTTTACCCTTAAGCTTACCCTTACCCTTACCCTTACCCATACCCTTACCCTTACCCTTACCCTTACCCTTGCTTTTACCCTTAAGCTTACCCTTACCCTTACCCTTAACCTTACCCTTACCCTTGCTTTTACCCTTAGGCTTACCCTTACCCTTACCCTTACCCTTACCCTTGCTTTTACTCTTAAGCTTACCCTTACCCTTACCTTTACCCTTACTCTTACCCTTACCCTTACCCTTACCCTTACCCTTGCTTTTACCCTTAGGCTTACCCTTACCTTTACCCTTACCCTTACCCTTACCCTTACCCTTACCCTTACCCTTACCCTTACCCTTACCCTTACCCTTACCCTTACCCTTACCCTTGCTTTTACCCTTAAGCTAACCCTTACCCTTACCCTTACCCTTACCTTTACCCTTACCCTTAACCTTACCCTTACCCTTGCTTTTACCCTTAAGCTAACCCTTACCCTTACCCTTACCCTTACCCTTACACTTACCCTTACCCTGACCCTTACCCTTGCTTTTACCCTTAAGCTTACCCTTACCCTTACCCTTACCCTTACCCTTAAGCTTACCCTTACCTTTACCCTTACCCTTACCCTTACCCTTACCCTTGCTTTTACCCTTAAGCTTACCCTTACCCTTACCCTTACCCTTACCCTTACCCTTGCTTTTACCCTTAAGCTTACCCTTACCCTTACCCTTACCCTTAAGCTTACCCTTACCCTTACCCTTACCCTTACCCTTACCCTTACCCTTACCCTTGCTTTTACCCTTAAGCTTACCCTTACCCTTACCCTTACCCTTACCCTTACCCTAACCCTTACCCTTAACCTTACCCTTACCCTTACCCTTACCCTTACCCTTACCCTTGCTTTTACCCTTAGGCTTACCCTTACCTTTACCCTTACCATTACCCTTACCCTTACCCTTACCCTTACCCTTACCCTTGCTTTTACCCTTAAGCTTACCCTTACCCTTACCCTTACCCTTACCCTTACCCTTACCCTTACCCTTACCCTTACCCTTACCCTTACCCTTGCTTTTACCCTTAAGCTTACCCTTACCCTTACCCTTACCCTTACCCTTACCCTTACCCTTACCCTTACCCTTACCCTTACCCTTGCTTTTACCCTTAAGCTTACCCTTACCCTTACCCTTACTCTTACCCTTACCCTTACCCTTACCCTTACCCTTGCTTTTACCCTTAAGCTTACCCTTACCCTTACCTTTACCCTTACCCTTACCCTTACCCTTACCCTTACCCTTACCCTTACCCTTACCATTACCCTTACCCTTGCTTTTACCCTTAGGCTTACCCTTACCTTTAGCCTTACCCTTACCCTTACCCTTACCCTTACCCTTACCCTTACCCTTACCCTTGCTTTTACCCTTAAGCTTACCCTTACCCTTACCCTTACCCTTACACTTACCCTTACCCTTACCCTTGCTTTTACCCTTAAGCTTACCCTTACCCTTACCCTTATCCTTACACTTACCCTTGCTTTTACCCTTAGGCTTACCCTTACCCTTACCCTTACCCTTACCCTTAAGCTTACCCTTACCCTTACCCTTACCCTTACCCTTACCCTTACCCTTACCCTTACCCTTACCCTTACCCTTACCCTTACCCTTGCTTTTACCCTTAAGCTTACCCTTACCCTTACCCTTACCCTTACCCTTACCCTTACCCTTACCCTTACCCTTACCCTTGCTTTGACCCTTAGGCTTACCCTTACCTTTACCCTTACCCTTACCCTTACCCTTACCCTTACCCTTACCCTTACCCTTACCCTTACCCTTACCCTTACCCTTACCCTTACCCTTACCCTTACCCTTACCCTTACCCTTACCCTTACCCTTACCCTTACCCTTACCCTTACCCTTGCTTTTACCCTTAAGCTTACCCTTACCCTTACCCTTACCCTTACCCTTACCCTTACCCTTACCCTTACCCTTGCTTTTACCCTTAAGCTTACCCTTACCCTTACCCTTACCCTTACCCTTACCCTTGCTTTTACCCTTAGGCTTACACTTACCCTTACCCTTACCCTTACCCTTGCTTTTACCCTTAAGCTTACCCTTACCCTTACCCTTACCCTTACCCTTACCCTTACCCTTACCCTTACCCTTACCCTTACCCTTACCCTTACCCTTACACTTACCCTTACCCTTACCCTTACCCTTACCCTTGCTTTTACCCTTAGGCTTAACCTTACCTTTACCCTTACCCTTACCCTTACCCTTAACCTTACCCTTACCCTTACCCTTACCCTTACCCTTACCTTGCTTTTACCCTTAAGCTTACCCTTACCCTTACCCTTACCCTTACCCTTACCCTTACCCTTGCTTTTACCCTTAAGCTTACCCTTACCCTTACCCTTACCCTTACCCTCACCCTTACCCTTACCCTTACCCTTGCTTATACCCTTAAGCTTACCCTTACCCTTACCCTTACCCTTAACCTTACCCTAACCCTTACCCTTGCTTTTACCCTTAAGCTTACCCTTACCCTTACCCTTACCCTTACCCTTACCCTTGCTTTTACCCTTAAGCTTACCCTTACCCTTACCCTTACCCTTAAGCTTACCCTTACCCTTACCCTCACCCTTACCCTTACCCTTACCCTTACCCTTACCCCTACCCTTACCCTTACCCTTACCCTTACCCTTACCCTTACCCTTGCTTTTACCCTTAAGCTTACCCTTACCCTTACCCTTACCCTTACCCTTAAGCTTACCCTTACCCTTACCCTTACCCTTACCCTTACCCTTAACCTTACCCTTGCTTTTACCCTTAAGCTTACCCTTACCCTTACCCTTACGCTTACCCTTAAGCTTACCCTTACCCTTACCCTTACCCTTACCCTTACCCTTACCCTTGCTTTTACCCTTAAGCTTACCCTTACCCTTACCCTTACCCTTACCCTTAAGCTTACCCTTACCCTTACCATAACCCTTACCCTTACCCTTACCCTTACCCTTACCCTTACCCTTGCTTTTACCCTTAAGCTTACCCTTACCCTTACCCTTACCCTTACCCTTACCCTTGCTTTTACCCTTAAGCTTACCCTTACCCTTACCCTTACCCTTAAGCTTACCCTTACCCTTACCCTTACCCTTACCCTTACCCTTACCCTTACCCTTACCCTTACCCTTACCCTTACCCTTGCTTTTACCCTTAAGCTTACCCTTACCCTTACCCTTACCCTTACCCTTACCCTTACCCTTACCCTTACCCTTACCCTTACCCTTACCCTTACCCTTACCCTTACCCTTACCCTTACCCTTACCCTCACCCTTACCCTTACCCTTACCCTTACCCTTACCCTTACCCTTGCTTTTACCCTTAGGCTTACCCTTACCTTTACCCTTACCCTTACCCTTACCCTTACCCTTACCCTTACCCTTACCCTTACCCTTGCTTTTACCCTTAAGCTTACCCTTACCCTTACCCTTACCCTTACCCTTACCCTTACCCTTAACCTTGCTTTTACCCTTAAGCTTACCCTTACCCTTACCCTTACCCTTACCCTTACCCTTGCTTTTACCCTTAGGCTTACCCTTACCCTTACCCTTACCCTTACCCTTGCTTTTACCCTTAAGCTTACCCTTACCCTTACCCTTACCCTTACCCTTACCCTTACCCTTACCCTTACCCTTACCCTTACCCTTACCCTTACCCTTACCCTTACCCTTACCCTTACCCTTACCCTTACCCTTACCCTTACCCTTACCCTTGCTTTTACCCTTAGGCTTACCCTTACCTTTACCCTTACCCTTACCCTTACCCTTACCCTTACCCTTGCTTTTACCCTTAAGCTTACCCTTACCCTTACCCTTACCCTTACCCTTACCCTTACCCTTACCCTTACCCTTTCCCTTACCCTTGCTTTTACCCTTAAGCTTACCCTTACCCTTACCCTTACCCTTACCCTTACCCTTACCCTTACCCTCACCCTTGCTTTTACCCTTAAGCTTACCCTTACCCTTACCCTTACCCTTACCCTTGCTTTTACCCTTAAGCTTACCCTTACCCTTACCCTTACCCTTACCCTTGCTTTTACCCTTAGGCTTACCCTTACCCTTACCCTTACCCTTACCCTTGCTTTTACCCTTAAGCTTACCCTTACCCTTACCCTTACCCTTACTCTTACCCTTACCCTTACCCTTACCCTTACCCTTGCTTTTACCCTTAGGCTTACCCTTACCCTTACCCTTACCCTTACCCTTACCCTTACCCTTACCCTTACCCTTACCCTTACCCTTACGCTTGCTTTTACCCTTAAGCTTACCCTTACCCTTACCCTTACCCTTACCCTTAAGCTTACCCTTACCCTTACCCTTACCCTTACCCTTACCCTTACCCTTACCCTTACCCTTGCTTTTACCCTTAAGCTTACCCTTACCCTTACCCTAAGTAAGGGTAAGGGTAAGGGTAAGGGTAAGGGTAAGGGTAAGGGTAAGGGTAAGGGTAACGGTAAGGGTAAGGGTAAGGGTAAGGGTAAGGGTAAGCTTAAGGGTAAAAGCAAGGGTAAGGGTAAGGGTAAGGGTAAGGGTAAGGGTAAGGGTAAGGGTAAGGGTAAGGGTAAGCTTAAGGGTAAGGGTAAGGGTAAGGGTAAGGGTAAGCCTAAGGGTAAAAGCAAGGGTAAGGGTAAGGGTAAGGGTAAGGGTAAGGGTAAGCTTAAGGGTAAAAGCAAGGGTAAGGGTAAGGCTAAGGGTAAGGGTAAGGGTAAGGGTAAGGGTAAGCTTAAGGGTAAAAGCAAGGGTAAGGGTAAGGGTAAGGGTAAGGGTAAGGGTAAGGGTAAGGGTAAAGGTGAGGGTAAGCCTAAGGGTAAAAGCAAGGGTAAGGGTAAGGGTAAGGGTAAGGGTAAGGGTAAGGGTAAGGGTAGGGGTTAAGTTAAGGGTAAGGGTAAGCTTAAGGGTAAAAGCAAGGGTAAGGGTAAGGGTAAGGGTAAGGGTAAGGGTAAGGGTAAGGGTAAGGGTAAGCTTAAGGGTAAAAGCAAGGGTAAGGGTAAGGGTAAGGGTAAGGGTAAGGGTAAGGGTAAGGGTAAGGGTAAGGGTAAGGGTAAGGGTAAGGGTAAGGGTAAGGGTAAGGGTAAGGGTAAGCTTAAGGGTAAAAGCAAGGGTAAGGGTAAGGGTAAGGGTAAGGGTAAGGGTAAGGGTAAGGGTAATGGTAAGGGTTAATGTAAGGGTAAGCCTAAGGGTAAAAGCAAGGGTAAGGGTAAGGGTAAGGGTAAGGGTAAGGGTAAGGGTAAAGGTAAGGGTAAGGGTGAGGGTAAGGGTAAGCTTAAGGGTAAAAGCAAGGGTAAGGGTAAGGGTAAGGGTAAGGGTAAGGGTAAGGGTAAGGGTAAGGGTAAGCTTAAGGGTAAGGGTAAGGGTAAGGGTAAGGGTAAGCTTAAGGGTAAAAGCAAGGGTAAGGGTAAGGGTAAGGGTAAGGGTAAGGGTAAGGGTAAGCTTAAGGGTAAAAGCAAGGGTAAGGGTAAGGGTAAGGGTAAGGGTAAGGGTAAGGGTAAGGGTAAGCTTAAGGGTAAGGGTAAGGGTAAGGGTAAGGGTAAGCTTAAGGGTAAAAGCAAGGGTAAGGGTAAGAGTAAGGGTAAGGGTAAGGGTAAGGGTAAGGGTAAGGGTAAGGGTGAGCTTAAGGGTAAAAGCAAGGGTAAGGGTAAGGGTAAGGGTAAGGGTAAGGGTAAGGGTAAGGGTAAGGGTATGGGTAAGGGTAAGGGTAAGGGTAAGGGTAAGGGTAAGGGTAAGGGTAAGGGTAAGGGTAAGGGTAAGGGTAAGGGTAAGGGTAAGGGTAAGGGTAAGGGTAAGGGTAAGGGTAAGGGTAAGGGTAAGGGTAAGGGTAAGGGTAAGGGTAAGGGTAAAGGTAAGGGTAAGCCTAAGGGTAAAAGCAAGGGTAAGGGTAAGGGTAAGGGTAAGGGTAAGAGTAAGGGTAAGGGTAAGGGTAAGGGTAAGCTTAAGGGTAAAAGCAAGGGTAAGGGTAAGGGTAAGGGTAAGGGTAAGCCTAAGGGTAAAAGCAAGGGTAAGGGTAAGGGTAAGGGTAAGGGTAAGGGTAAGGGTAAGGGTAAGGGTAAGGGTAAGGGTAAGGGTAAGGGTAAGGGTAAGGGTAAGCTTAAGGGTAAAAGCAAGGGTAAGGGTAAGGGTAAGCCTAAGGGTAAAAGCAAGGGTAAGGGTAAGGGTAAGGGTAAGGGTAAGGGTAAGCTTAAGGGTAAAAGCAAGGGTAAGGGTAAAGGTAAGGGTAAGGGTAAGGGTAAGGGTAAGGGTAAGCTTAAGGGTAAAAGCAAGGGTAAGGGTAAGGGTAAGGGTAAGGGTAAGGGTAAGGGTAAGGGTAAAGGTAAGGGTAAGCCTAAGGGTAAAAGCAAGGGTAAGGGTAAGGGTAAGGGTAAGGGTAAGGGTAAGGGTAAGGGTAAGGGTAAGGGTAAGCTTAAGGGTAAAAGCAAGGGTAAGGGTAAGGGTAAGGGTAAGGGTAAGGGTAAGGGTAAGGGTAAGGGTAAGGGTAAGGGTAAGGGTAAGGGTAAGGGTAAGCTTAAGGGTAAGGGTAAGGGTAAGGGTAAGGGTAAGCTTAAGGGTAAAAGCAAGGGTAAGGGTAAGGGTAAGGGTAAGGGTAAGCTTAAGGGTAAAAGCAAGGGTTAGGGTAAGGGTAAGGGTAAGGGTAAGGGTAAGGGTAAGGGTAAGGGTAAGGGTAAGGGTAAGCTTAAGGGTAAGGGTAAGGGTAAGGGTAAGGGTAAGCTTAAGGGTAAAAGCAAGGGTAAGGGTAAGGGTAAGGGTAAGGGTAAGGGTAAGCTTAAGGGTAAGGGTAAGGGTAAGGGTAAGGGTAAGGGTAAGGGTAAGGGTAAGGGTAAGGGTAAGGGTAAGGGTAAGGGTAAGGGTAAGGGTAAGCTTAAGGGTAAAAGCAAGGGTAAGGGTAAGGGTAAGGGTAAGGGTAAGGGTAAGGGTAAGGGTAAGGGTAATGGTAAGGGTAAATGTAAGGGTAAGCCTAAGGGTAAAAGCAAGGGTAAGGGTAAGGGTAAGGGTAAGGGTAAGGGTAAGGGTAAGGGTAAAGGTAAGGGTAAGGGTGAGGGTAAGTGTAAGCTTAAGGGTAAAAGCAAGGGTAAGGGTAAGGGTAAGGGTAAGGGTAAGGGTAAGGGTAAGGGTAAGGGTAAGGGTAAGCTTAAGGGTAAGGGTAAGGGTAAGGGTAAGGGTAAGCTTAAGGGTAAAAGCAAGGGTAAGGGTAAGGGTAAGGGTAAGGGTAAGGGTAAGGGTAAGCTTAAGGGTAAAAGCAAGGGTAAGGGTAAGGGTAAGGGTAAGGGTAAGGGTAAGGGTAAGGGTAAGCTTAAGGGTAAGGGTAAGGGTAAGGGTAAGGGTAAGCTTAAGGGTAAAAGCAAGGGTAAGGGTAAGAGTAAGGGTAAGGGTAAGGGTAAGGGTAAGGGTAAGGGTAAGGGTAAGGGTGAGCTTAAGGGTAAAAGCAAGAGTAAGGGTAAGGGTAAGGGTAAGGGTAAGGGTAAGGGTAGGGGTAAGGGTAAGGGTAAGGGTAAGGGTAAGCTTAAGGGTAAAAGCAAGGGTAAGGGTAAGGGTAAGGGTAAGGGTAAGGGTAAGGGTAAGGGTAAGGGTAAGGGTAAGGGTAAAGGTAAGGGTAAGCCTAAGGGTAAAAGCAAGGGTAAGGGTAAGGGTAAGGGTAAGGGTAAGAGTAAGGGTAAGGGTAAGGGTAAGGGTAAGCTTAAGGGTAAAAGCAAGGGTAAGGGTAAGGTTAAGGGTAAGGGTAAGCCTAAGGGTAAAAGCAAGGGTAAGGGTAAGGGTAAGGGTAAGGGTAAGGGTAAGGGTAAGCTTAAGGGTAAAAGCAAGGGTAAGGGTAAGGGTAAGGGTAAGGGTAAGGGTAAGGGTAAGGGTAAGGGTAAGCTTAAGGGTAAAAGCAAGGGTGAGGGTAAGGGTAAGGGTAAGGGTAAGGGTAAGGGTAAGGGTAAGGGTAAGGGTAAGGGTAAGCTTAAGGGTAAAAGCAAGGGTAAGGGTAAGGGTAAGGGTAAGGGTAAGGGTAAGGGTAGGGGTAAGGGTAAGGGTAAGGGTAAGGGTAAGCTTAAGGGTAAAAGCAAGGGTAAGGGTAAGGGTAAGGGTAAGGGTAAGGGTAAAGGTAAGGGTAAGCCTAAGGGTAAAAGCAAGGGTAAGGGTAAGGGTAAGGGTAAGGGTAAGGGTAAGGGTAAGGGTAAGGGTAAGGGTAAGGGTAAGGGTAAGGGTAAGGGTAAGGGTAAGGGTAAGGGTAAGGGTAAGGGTAAGGGTAAGGGTAAGGATAAGGGTAAGGGTAAGGGTGAGCTTAAGGGTAAAAGCAAGGGTAAGGGTAAGGGTAAGCCTAAGGGTAAAAGCAAGGGTAAGGGTAAGCTTAAGGGTAAAAGCAAGGGTAAGGGTAAGGGTAAGGGTAAGGGTAAGGGTAAGGGTAAGGGTAAGCTTAAGGGTAAAAGCAAGGGTAAGGGTAAGGGTAAGGGTAAGGGTAAGGGTAAGGGTAAGGGTAAGGGTAAGGGTAAAGGTAAGGGTAAGCCTAAGGGTAAAAGCAAGGGTAAGGGTAACGGTAAGGGTAAGGGTAAGGGTAAGGGTAAGGGTAAGGGTAAGCTTAAGGGTAAAAGCAAGGGTAAGAGTAAGGGTAAGGGTAAGGGTAAGGGTAAGGGTAAGGGTAAGGGTAAGGGTAAGGGTAAGGGTAAGGGTAAGCTTAAGGGTAAGGGTAAGGGTAAGGGTAAGGGTAAACTTAAGGGTAAAAGCAAGGGTAAGGGTAAGGGTAAGGGTAAGGGTAAGCTTAAGGGTAAAAGCAAGGGTAAGGGTAAGGGTAAGGGTAAGGGTAAGGGTAAGGGTAAGGGTAAGGTTAAGGGTAAGCTTAAAGGTAAGGGTAAGGGTAAGGGTAAGGGTAAGCTTAAGGGTAAAAGCAAGGGTAAGTGTAAGGGTAAGGGTAAGGGTAAGGGTAAGCTTAAGGGTAAGGGTAAGGGTAAGCTTAAGGGTAAAAGCAAGGGTAAGGTTAAGGGTAAGGGTAAGGGTAAGGGTAAGGGTAAGGGTAAGCTTAAGGGTAAGGGTAAGGATAAGGGTAAGGGTAAGCTTAAGGGTAAAAGCAAGGGTAAGGGTAAGGGTAAGGGTGAGGGTAAGGGTAAGGGTAAGGGTAAGGGTAAGGGTAAGGGTAAGGGTAAGGGTAAGGGTAAGGGTAAGGGTAAGGGTAAGGGTAAGCTTAAGGGTAAGGGTAAGGGTAAGGGTAAGCTTAAGGGTAAAAGCAAGGGTAAGGGTAAGGGTAAGGGTAAGGGTAAGGGTAAGGGTAAGGGTAAGCTTAAGGGTAAAAGCAAGGGTAAGGGTAAGGGTAAGGGTAAGGGTAACGGTAAGGGTAAGGGTAAGGGTAAGGGTAAGCTTAAGGGTAAGGGTAAGGGTAAGGGTAAGCTTAAGGGTAAAAGCAAGGGTAAGGGTAAGGGTAAGGGTAAGGGTAAGGGTAAAGGTAAGGGTAAGCCTAAGGGTAAAAGCAAGGGTAAGGGTAAGGGTAAGGGTAAGGGTAAGGGTAAGGGTAAGGGTAAGGGTAAGGGTAAGGGTAAGGGTAAGGGTAAGGGTAAGGGTAAGGGTAAGGGTAAGCTTAAGGGTAAAAGCAAGGGTAAGGGTAAGGGTAAGGGTAAGGGTAAGGGTAAGGGTAAGGGTAAGGGTAAGGGTAAGGGTAAGGGTAAGGGTAAGGGTAAGGGTAAGCTTAAGGGTAAAAGCAATGGTAAGGGTAAGGGTAAGGGTAAGGGTAAGGGTAAGGGTAAGGGTAAGGGTAAACTTAAGGGTAAAAGCAAGGGTAAAAGCAAGGGTAAGGGTAAGGGTAAGGGTAAGGGTAAGGGTTAGGGTAAGGGTAAAGGTAAGGGTAAGGGTAAGGGTAAGGGTAAGGGTAAGGGTAAGGGTAAGGGTAAGGGTAAGGGTAAGAGTAAGGGTAAGGGTGAGGGTAAGCTTAAGGGTAAAAGCAAGGGTAAGGGTAAGGGTAAGGGTAAGGGTAAGGGTAAGGGTAAGGGTAAGGGTAAGGGTAAGGGTAAGGGTAAGGGTAAGGGTAAGGGTAAGGGTAAGATTAAGGGTAAGGGTAAGGGTAAGCTTAAGGGTAAAAGCAAGGGTAAGGGTAAGGGTAAGGGTAAGGGTAAGCCTAAGGGTAAAAGCAAGGGTAAGGGTAAGGTTAAGGGTGAGGGTAAGGGTAAGCTTAAGGGTAAAAGCAAGGGTAAGGGTAAGGGTAAGGGTAAGGGTAAGGGTAAGCTTAAGGGTAAAAGCAAGGGTAAGGGTAAGGGTGAGGGTAAGGGTAAGGGTAAGGGTAAGGGTAAGGGTAAAGGTAAGGGTAAGCCTAAGAGTAAAAGCAAGGGTAAGGGTAAGGGTAAGGGTAAGGGTAAGGGTAAGGGTAAGGGTAAGGGTAAGGGTAAGGGTAAGGGTAAGGGTAAGGGTAAGCTTAAGGGTAAAAGCAAGGGTAAGGATAAGGGTAAGGGTAAGGGTAAGGGTAAGGGTAAGGGTAAGGGTAAGGGTAAGGGTAAGGGTAAGCTTAAGGGTAAAAGCAAGGGTAAGGGTAAGGGTAGGGGTAAGGGTAAGGGTAAGGGTAAGAGTAAGGGTAAGGGTAAGGGTAAGCTTAAGGGTAAAAGCAAGGAGAAGGGTTAGGGTAAGGGTAAGGGTAAGGGTAAGGGTAAGCTTAAGGGTAAAAGCAAGGGTAAGGGTAAGGGTAAGGGTAAGGGTAAGGGTAAGGGTAAGGGTAAAGGTAAAGGTAAGCCTAAGGGTAAAAGCAAGGGTAAGGGTAAGGGTAAGGGTAAGGGTAAGGGTAAGGGTAAGGGTAAGGGTAAGGGTAAGGGTAAGCTTAAGGGTATAAGCAAGGGTAAGGGTAAGGGTAAGGGTAAGGGTGAGGGTAAGGGTAAGGGTAAGGGTAAGGGTAAGCTTAAGGGTAAAAGCAAGGGTAAGGGTAAGGGTAAGGGTAAGGGTAAGGGTAAGGGTAAGGGTAAGCTTAAGGGTAAAAGCAAGGGTAAGGGTAAGGGTAAGGGTAAGGGTAAGGGTAAGGGTAAGGGTAAGGGTAAGGGTAAGGGTAAGGGTAAGGGTAAGGGTAAGGGTAAGGGTAAGGGTAAAGGTAAGGTTAAGCCTAAGGGTAAAAGCAAGGGTAAGGGTAAGGGTAAGGGTAAGGGTAAGGGTAAGGGTAAGGGTAAGGGTAAGGGTAAGGGTAAGGGTAAGGGTAAGGGTAAGGGTAAGGGTAAGGGTAAGGGTAAGGGTAAGGGTAAGGGTAAGGGTAAGCTTAAGGGTAAAAGCAAGGGTAAGGGTAAGGGTGAGGGTAAGGGTAAGCCTAAGGGTAAAAGCAAGGGTAAGGGTAAGGGTAAGGGTAAGGGTAAGGGTAAGCTTAAGGGTAAAAGCAAGGGTAAGGGTAAGGGTAAGGGTAAGGGTAAGGGTAAGGGTAAGGGTAAGCTTAAGGGTAAAAGCAAGGGTAAGGGTAAGGGTAAGGGTAAGGGTAAGGGTAGGGGTAAGGGTAAGGGTAAAGGTAAGGGTAAGCCTAAGGGTCAAAGCAAGGGTAAGGGTAAGGGTAAGGGTAAGGGAAAGGGGTAAGGGTAAGGGTAAGGGTAAGCTTAAGGGTAAAAGCAAGGGTAAGGGTAAGGGTAAGGGTAAGGGTAAGGGTAAGGGTAAGGGTGAGGGTAAGGGTAAGGGTAAGGGTAAGGGTAAGGGTAAGCTTAAGGGTAAGGGTAAGGGTAAGGGTAAGGGTAAGCCTAAGGGTAAAAGCAAGGGTAAGTGTAAGGGTAAGGGTAAGGGTAAGGGTAAGCTTAAGGGTAAAAGCAAGGGTAAGGGTAAGGGTAAGGGTAAGGGTAAGGGTAAGGGTAAGCTTAAGGGTAAAAGCAAGGGTCAGGGTAAGGGTAAGGGTAAGGGTAAGGGTAAGGGTAAGGGTAAGGGTAAGGCTAAAGGTAAGGGTAAGCCTAAGGGTAAAAGCAAGGGTAAGGGTAAGGGTAAGGGTAAGGGTAAGGGTTAGGGTAAGGGTAAGGGTTAGGGTAAAGGTTAGGGTAAGCTTAAGGGTAAAAGCAAGGGTAAGGGTAAGGGTAAGGGTAAGGGTAAGAGTAAGGGTAAGGGTAAGGGTAAGCTTAAGGGTAAAAGCAAGGGTAAGGGTAAGGGTAAGGGTAAGGGTAAGGGTAAGGGTAAGGGTAAGGGTAAGGGTAAGGGTATGGGTAAGGGTAAGGGTAAGCTTAAGGGTAAAAGCAAGGGTAAGGGTAAGGGTAAGGGTAAGGGTAAGGGAAAGGGTAAGGGTAAGGGTAAGGGTAAGGGTAAGCTTAAGGGTAAAAGCAAGGGAAAGGGTAAGGGTAAGGGTAAGGGTAAGGGTAAGGGTAAGGGTAATGGTAAGGGTAAAGGTAAGGGTAAGCCTAAGGGTAAAAGCAAGGGTAAGGGTAAGGGTAAGGGTAAGGGTAAGGGTAAGGTTAAGGGTAAGGGTTAGGGTAAGGGTAAGGGTAATGGTAAGGGTAAGCTTAAGGGTAAAAGCAAGGGTAAGGGTAAGGGTAAGGGTAAGGGTAAGGGTAAGGGTAAGGGTAAGCTTAAGGGTAAGGGTAAGTGTAAGCTTAAGGGTAAATGCAAGGGTAAGGGTAGGGGTAAGGGTAAGCTTAAGGGTAAAAGAAAGGGTAAGGGTAAGGGTAAGGGTAAGGGTAAGGGTAAGGGTAAGGGTAAGCTTAAGGGTAAGGGTAAGGGTAAGGGTAAGGGTAAGCTTAAGGGTAAAAGCAAGGGTAAGGGTCAGGGTAAGGGTAAGTGTAAGGGTAAGGGTAAGGATAAGGGTAAGGGTGAGCTTAAGGGTAAAAGCAAGGGTAAGGGTAAGGTTAAGGGTAAGGGTAAGGGTAAGGGTAAGGGTAAGGGTTAGCTTAAGGGTAAAAGCAAGGGTAAGGGTAAGGGTAAGGGTAAGGGTAAGGGTAAGGGTAAGGGTAAGGGTAAGGGTAAGGGTAAGGGTAAAGGTAAGGGTAAGCCTAAGGGTAAAAGCAAGGGTAAGGGTAAGGGTAAGGGTAAGGGTAAGAGTAAGGGTAAGGGTAAGGGTAAGGGTAAGCTTAAGGGTAAAAGCAAGGGTAAGGGTAAGGGTAAGGGTAAGGGTAAGCCTAAGGGTAAAAGCAAGGGTAAGGGTCAGGGTAAGGGTAAGGGTAAGGGTAAGCTTAAGGGTAAAAGCAAGGGTAAGGGTAAGGGTAAGGGTAAGGGTAAGGGTAAGGGTAAGGGTAAGCTTAAGGGTAAAAGCAAGGGTGAGGGTAAGGGTAAGGGTAAGGGTAAGGGTAAGGGTAAGGGTAAGGGTAAGGGTAAGCTTAAGGGTAAAAGCAAGGGTAAGGGTAAGGGTAAGGGTAAGGGTAAGGGTAAGGGTAATGGTAAGGGTAAGCTTAAGGGTAAAAGCAAGGGTGAGGGTAAGGGTAAGGGTAAGGGTAAGGGTAAAGGTAAGGGTAAGCCTAAGGGTAAAAGCAAGGGTAAGGGTAAGGGTAAGGGTAAGGGTAAGGGTTAGGGTAAATGTAAGGGTAAGGGTAAGGGTAAGGGTAAGGGTAAGGGTAAGGGTAAGGGTAAGGGTAAGGGTAAGGGTAAGGGTAAGGGTAAGGGTAAGGGTAAGCTTAAGGGTAAAAGCAAGGGTAAGGGTAAGGGAAAGGGTAAGGGTAAGCCTAAGGGTAAAAGCAAGGGTAAGGGTAAGGGTAAGGGTAAGGGTAAGCTTAAGGGTAAAAGCAAGAGTAAGGGTAAGGGTAAGGGTGAGGGTAAGGGTAAGGGTAAGCTTAAGGGTAAAAGCAAGGGTAAGGGTAAAGGTAAGGGTAAGGGTAAGGGTAAGGGTAAGGGTAAGGTAAGGGTAAGGGTAAAGGTAAGGGTAAGCCTAAGGGTAAAAGCAAGGGTAAGGGTAAGGGTAAGGGTAAGGGTAAGGGTAAGGTTAAGGGTAAGGGTAAGGGTAAGCTTAAGGGTAAAAGCAAGGGTAAGGGTAAGGGTAAGGGTAAGGGTAAGGGTAAGGGTAAGGGTAAGGGTAAGGGTAAGGGTAAGGGTAAGCTTAAGGGTAAGGGTAAGGGTAAGGGTAAGGGTAAGCTTAAGGGTAAAAGCAAGGGTAAGGGTAAGGGTAAGGGTAAGGGTAAGCTTAAGGGTGAAAGCAAGGGTAAGGGTAAGGGTAAGGGTAAGGGTAAGGGTAAGGGTAAGGGTAAGGGTAAGGGTAAGGGTAAGGGTAAGGGTAAGGGTAAGCCTAAGGGTAAGGGTAAGGGTAAGGGTAAGGGTAAGCTTAAGGGTAAAAGTAAGGGTAAGGGTAAGGGTAAGGGTAAGGGTAAGGGTAAGGGTAAGCTTAAGGGTAAGGGTAAGGGTAAGGGTAAGGGTAAGCTTAAGGGTAAAAGCAAGAGTAAGGGTAAGGGTGAGGGTAAGGGTAAGGGTAAGGGTAAGGGTAAGCTTAAGGGTAAGGGTAAGGGTAAGGGTAAGGGTAAGCTTAAGGGTAAAAGCAAGGGTAAGGGTAAGGGTAAGGGTAAGGGTAAGGGTAAGGGTAAGGGTAAGGGTAAGGGTAAGGGTAAGGGTAAGGGTAAGGGAAAGCTTAAGGGTAAGGGTAAGGGTAAGGGTAAGGGTAAGCTTTAGGGTAAAAGCAAGGGTAAGGGTAAGGGTAAGGGTAAGGGTAAGGGTAAGGGTAAGCTTAAGGGTAAAAGCAAGGGTAAGGGTAAGGGTAAGGGTAAGGGTAAGGGTAAGGGTAAGGGTAAGGGTAAGGGTAAGGGTAAGGGTAAGCTTAAGGGTAAGGGTAAGGGTAAGGGTAAGGGTAAGATTAAGGGTAAATCAAGGGTAAGGGTAAGGGTAAGGGTAAGGGTAAGGGTAAAGGTAAGGGTAAGCCTAAGGGTAAAAGCAAGGATAAGGGTAAGGGTAAGGGTAAGGGTAAGGGTAAGGGTAAGGGTAAGGGTAAGGGTAAGGGTAAGGGTAAGGGTAAGGGTAAGCTTAAGGGTAAAAGCAAGGGTAAGGGTAAGGGTAAGGGTAAGGGTAAGGGTAAGGGTAAGGGTAAGGGTAAGGGTAAGGGTAAGCTTAAGGGTAAAAGCAAGGGTAAGGGTAAGGGTAAGGGTAAGGGTAAGGGTTAGGGTAAGGGTAAAGGTGAGGGTAAGCCTAAGGGTAAAAGCAAGGGTGAGGGTAAGGGTAAGGGTAAGGGTAAGGGTAAGGGTAAGGGTAAGGGTAAGGGTAAGGGTAAGGGTAAGGGTAAGGGTAAGGGTAAGGGTAAGGGTAAGAGTAAGGGTAAGGGTAAGGGTAAGCTTAAGGGTAAAAGCAAGGGTAAGGGTAAGGGTAAGGGTAAGGGTAAGCCTAAGGGTGAAAGCAAGGGTAAGGGTAAGGGTAAGGGTAAGGGTAAGCTTAAGGGTAAAAGCAAGGGTAAGGGTAAGGGTAAGGGTAAGGGTAAGGGTAAGGGTAAGGGTAAGCTTAAGGGTAAAAGCAAGGGTAAGGGTAAGGGTAAGGGTAAGGGTAAGGGTAAGGGTAAAGGTAAGGGTAAGCCTAAGGGTAAAAGCAAGGGTAAGGGTAAGGGTAAGGGTAAGGGTAAGGGTAAGGGTAAGGATAAGCTTAAGGGTAAAAGCAAGGGTAAGGGTAAGGGTAAGGGTAAGGGTAAGGGTAAGGGTAAGGGTAAGGGTAAGGGTAAGGGTAAGGGTAAGGGTAAGGGTAAGGGTAAGGGTAAGGGTAAGGGTAAGGGTAAGCTTAAGGGTAAAAGCAAGGGTAAGGGTAAGGGTAAGGGTAAGGGTGAGGGTAAGGGTAAGGGTAAGGGTAAGGGTAAGGGTAAAGGTAAGGGTAAGGGTAAGGGTAAGGGTAAGGGTAAGGGTAAGCTTAAGGGTAAAAGCAAGGGTAAGGGTAAGGGTAAGGGTAAGGGTAAGGGTAAGGGTAAGCTTAAGGGTAAAAGCAAGGGTGAGGGTAAGGGTAAGGGTAAGGGTAAGGGTAAAGGTAAGGGTAAGCCTAAGGGTAAAAGCAAGGGTAAGGGTAAGGGTAAGGGTAAGGGTAAGGGTAAGGGTAAGGGTAAGGGTAAGGGTAAGGGTAAGGGTAAGGGTAAGGGTAAGGGTAAGGGTAAGAGTAAGGGTAAGGGTAAGGGTAAGCTTAAGGGTAAAAGCAAGGGTATGGGTAAGGGTAAGGGTAAGGGTAAGCCTAAGGGTAAAAGCAAGGGTAAGGGTAAGGGTAAGGGTAAGGGTAAGGGTAAGCTTAAGGGTAAAAGCAAGGGTAAGGGTAAGGGTAAGGGTAAGGGTAAGGGTAAGGGTAAGCTTAAGGGTAAAAGCAAGGGTAAGGGTAAGGGTAAGGGTAAGGGTAAGGGTAAGGGTAAGGGTAAGGGTAAGGGTAAAGGTAAGGGTAAGCCTAAGGGTAAAAGCAAGGGTAAGGGTAGGGGTAAGGGTAAGGGTAAGGGTAAGCTTAAGGGTAAAAGCAAGGGTAAGGGTAAGGGTAAGGGTAAGGGTAAGGGTAAGGGTAAGGGTAAGGGTAAGGGTAAGGGTAAGGGTAAGGGTAAGGGTAAGGGTAAGGGTAAGCTTAAGGGTAAAAGCAAGGGTAAGGGTAAGGGTAAGGGTAAGGGTAAGGGTAAGGGTAAGGGTAAGGGTAAGGGTAAGGGTAAGCTAAAGGGTAAAAGCAAGGGTAAGGGTTAGGGTAAGGGTAAGGGTAAGGGTAAGGGTAAGGGTAAGCTTAAGGGTAAAAGCAAGGGTAAGGGTAAGGGTAAGGGTAAGGGTAAGGGTAAGGGTAAGGGTAAGGGTAAGGGTAAAGGTAAGGGTAAGCCTAAGGGTAAAAGCAAGGGTAAGGGTAAGGGTAAGGGTGAGGGTAAGGGTAAGGGTAAGGGTAAGGGTAAGGGTAAGGGTAAGGGTAAGGGTAAGGGTAAGCTTAAGGGTATAAGCAAGTGTAAGGGTAAGGGTAAGGGTGAGGGTAAGGGTAAGGGTAAGGGTAAGGGTAAGGGTAAGCTTAAGGGTAAAAGCAAGGGTAAGGGTAAGGGTAAGGGTAAGGGTAAGGGTAAGGGTAAGGGTAAGCTTAAGGGTAAAAGCAAGGGTAAGGGTAAGGGTAAGGGTAAGGGTAAGGGTAAGGGTAAGGGTAAGGGTAAGGGTAAGGGTAAAGGTAAGGGTAAGGGTAAGGGTAAAGGTAAGGGTAAGCCTAAGGGTAAAAGCAAGGGTAAGGGTAAGGGTAAGGGTAAGGGTAAGGGTAAGGGTAAGGGTAAGGGTAAGGGTAAGGGTAAGGGTAAGGGTAAGTGTAAGGGTAAGCTTAAGGGTAAAAGCAAGGGTAAGGGTAAGGGTAAGGGTAAGGGTAAGCCTAAGGGTAAAAGCAAGGGTAAGGGTAAGGGTAAGGGTAAGGGTAAGGGTAAGCTTAAGGGTAAAAGCAAGGGTAAGGGTAAGGGTAAGGGTAAGGGTAAGGGTAAGGGTAAGCTTAAGGGTAAAAGCAAGGGTAAGGGTAAGGGTAAGGGTAAGGGTAAGGGTAAGGGTAAAGGTAAGGGTAAGGGTAAGGGTAAGGGTAAGGGTAAGGGTAAGGGTAAGGGTAAGGGTAAGGGTAAGCTTAAGGGTAAAAGCAAGGGTAAGGGTAAGGGTAAGGGTAAGGGTAAGGGTAAGGGTAAGGGTAAGGGTAAGCTTAAGGGTAAAAGCAAGGGTAAGGGTAAGGGTAAGGGTAAGGGTAAGCCTAAGGGTAAAAGCAAGGGTAAGGGTAAGGGTAAGGGTAAGGGTAAGGGTAAGGGTAAGGGTAAGGGTAAGGGTAAGGGTAAGGGTAAGTGTAAGGGTAAGCTTAAGGGTAAAAGCAAGGGTAAGGGTAAGGGTAAGGGTAAGGGTAAGCCTAAGGGTAAAAGCAAGGGTAAGGGTAAGGGTAAGGGTAAGGGTAAGGGTAAGCCTAAGGGTAAAAGCAAGGGTAAGGTTAAGGGTAAGGGTAAGGGTAAGGGTAAGGGTAAGGGTAAGGGTAAGGGTAAGGGTAAGAGTAAGGGTAAGGGTAAGGGTAAGGGTAAGGGTAAGGGTAAGCTTAAGGGTAAAAGCAAGGGTAAGGGTAAGGGTAAGGGTAAGGGTAAGGGTAAGGGTAAGGGTAAGCTTAAGGGTAAAAGCAAGTGTAAGGGTAAGGGTAAGCGTAAGGGTAAGGGTAAGGGTAAGGGTAAGGGTAAGCTTAAGGGTAAAAGCAAGGGTAAGGGTAAGGGTAAGGGTAAGGGTAAGCTTAAGGGTAAAAGCAAGGGTAAGGGTAAGGGTAAGGGTAAGGGTAAGGGTAAGGGTAAAGGTAAGGGTAAGCCTAAGGGTAAAAGCAAGGGTAAGGGTAAGGGTAAGGGTAAGGGTAAGGGTAAGGGTAAGGGTAAGGGTAAGGGTAAGGGTAAGGGTAAGGGTAAGGGTAAGGGTAAGGGTAAGGGTAAGGGTAAGGGTAAGGGTAAGGGTAAGGGTAAGCTTAAGGGTAAGGGTAAGGGTAAGGGTAAGCCTAAGGGTAAAAGCAAGGGTAAGGGTAAGGGTAAGGGTAAGGGTAAGGGTAAGCTTAAGGGTAAAAGCAAGGGTAAGGGTAAGGGTAAGGGTAAGGGTAAGCTTAAGGGTAAAAGCAAGGGTAAGGGTAAGGGTAAGGGTAAGGGTAAGGGTAAGGGTAAAGGTAAGGGTAAGCCTAAGGGTAAAAGCAAGGGTATGGGTAAGGGTAAGGGTAAGGGTAAGGGTAAGGGTAAGGGTAAGGGTAAGGGTAAGGGTAAGGGTAAGGGTAAGGGTAAGGGTAAGCTTAAGGGTAAAAGCAAGGGTAAGGGTAAGGGTAAGGGTAAGGGTAAGGGTAAGGGTAAGGGTAAGGGTAAGCTTAAGGGTAAAAGCAAGGGTAAGGGTAAGGGTAAGGGTAAGGGTAAGGGTGAGGGTAAGGGTAAGGGTAAGGGTAAGGGTAAGGGTAAGGGTAAGGGTAAGGGTGAGGGTAAGGGTAAGGGTAAGCTTAAGGGTAAAAGCAAGGGTAAGGGTAAGGGTAAGGGTAAGGGTAAGGGTAAGGGTAAGGGTAAGGGTAAGGGTAAGGGTAAGGGTAAGCTTAAGGGTAAAAGCAAGGGTAAGGGTAAGGGTAAGGGTAAGGGTAAGGGTAAGGGTAAGGGTAAGGGTAAGGGTAAGCCTAAGGGTAAGAGCAAGGGTAAGGGTAAGGGTAAAAGCAAGGGTAAGGGTAAGGGTAAGGGTAAGGGTAAGGGTAAGGGTAAGGGTAAGGGTAAGGGTAAGGGTAAGGGTAAGGGTAAGGGTAAGGGTAAGGGTAAGCTTAAGGGTAAAAGCAAGGGTAAGGGTAAGGGTAAGGGTAAGGGTAAGTGTAAGCTTAAGGGTAAAAGCAAGGGTAAGGGTAAGGGTAAGGGTAAAGGTAAGGGTAAGCCTTAGGGTAAAAGCAAGGGTAAGGGTTAGGGTAAGGGTAAGGGTAAGGGTAAGGGTAAGGGTAAGGGTAAGGGTAAGGGTAAGGGTAAGGGTAAGGGTAAGCTTAAGGGTAAAAGCAAGGGTAAGGGTAAGGGTAAGGGTAAGGGTAAGGGTAAGGGTAAGGGTAAGGGTAAGGGTAAGGGTAAGCTTAAGGGTAAAAGCAAGGGTAAGGGTAAGGGTAAGGGTAAGGGTAAGGGTAAGGGTAAGGGTAAGGGTAAGGGTAAGGGTAAGGGTAAGCTTAAGGGTAAAAGCAAGGGAAAGGGTTAGGGTAAGGGTAAGGGTAAGGGTAAGGGTAAGGGTAAGCTTGAGGGTAAAAGCAAGGGTAAGGGTAAGGGTAAGGGTAAGGGTGAAGGTAAGGGTAAAAGCAAGGGTAAGGGTAAGGGTAAGGGTAAGGGTAAGGGTAAGGGTAAGGGTAAGGGTAAGCTTAAGGGTATAAGCAAGGGTAAGGGTAAGGGTAAGGGTGAGGGTAAGGGTAAGGGTAAGGGTAAGCTTAAGGGTAAAAGCAAGGGTAAGGGTAAGGGTAAGGGTAAGGGTAAGGGTAAGGGTAAGGGTAAGCTTAAGGGTAAAAGCAAGGGTAAGGGTAAGGGTAAGGGTAAGGGTAAGGGTAAGGGTAAGGGTAAGGGTAAGGGTAAGGGTAAGGGTAAAGGTTAGGGTAAGCCTAAGGGTAAAAGCAAGTGTAAGGGTAAAGGTAAGGGTAAGGGTAAGGGTAAGGGTAAGGGTAAGGGTAAGGGTAAGGGTAAGGGTAAGGGTAAGGGTAAGCTTAAGGGTAAAAGCAAGGGTAAGGGTAAGGGTAAGGGTAAGGGTAAGCCTAAGGGTAAAACAAGGGTAAGGGTAAGGGTAAGGGTAAGGGTAAGGGTAAGCTTAAGAGTAAAAGCAAGGGTAAGGGTAAGGGTAAGGGTGAGGGTAAGGGTAAGCTTAAGGGTTAAAGCAAGGGTAAGGGTAAGGGTAAGGGTAAGGGTAAGGGTAAGGGTAAAGGTAAGGGTAAGCCTAAGGGTAAAAGCAAGGGTAAGGGTAAGGGTAAGGGTAAGGGTAAGGGTAAGGGTAAGGGTAAGGGTAAGGGTAAGGGTAAGGGTAAGGGTAAGCTTAAGGGTAAAAGCAAGGGTAAGGGTAAGGGTAAGGGTAAGGGTAAGGGTAAGGGTAAGGGTAAGGGTAAGGGTAAGGGTAAGGGTAAGGGTAAGCTTAAGGGTAAAAGCAAGGGTAAGCGTAAGGGTAAGGGTGAGGGTAAGGGTAAGGGTAAGGGTAAGGGTAAGCTTAAGGGTAAAAGCAAGGGTAAGGGTAAGGGTAAGGGTAAGGGTAAGGGTAAGGGTAAGCTTAAGGGTAAAAGCAAGGGTAAGGGTAAGGGTAAGGGTAAGGGTAAGGGTAAGGGTAAGGGTAAGGGTAAGGGTAAGGGTAAGGGTAAGGGTAAAGGTAAGGGTAAGCCTAAGGGTAAAAGCAAGGGTAAGGGTAAGGGTTAGGGTAAGGGTAAGGGTAAGGGTAAGGGTAAGGGTAAGGGTAAGGGTAAGGGTAAGGGTAAGGGTAAGTGTAAGGGTAAGGGTAAGGGTAAGCTTAAGGGTAAAAGCAAGGGTAAGGGTAAGGGTAAGGGTAAGGGTAAGGGTAAGGGTAAGGGTAAGGGTAAGGGTAAGGGTAAGGGTAAGGGTAAGGGTAAGGGTAAGGGTAAGTGTAAGGGTAAGCTTAAGGGTAAGGGTAAGGGTAAGGGTAAAGGTAAGGGTAAGACTAAGGGTAAAAGCAAGGGTAAGGGTAAGGGTTAGGGTAAGGGTAAGGGTAAGGGTAAGGGTGAGGGCAAGGGTAAGGGTAAGTGTAAGGGTAAGGGTAAGGGTAAGGGTAAGGGTAAGGGTAAGGGTAAGGGTAAGGGTAAGGGTAAGGGTAAGGGTAAGGGTAAGGGTAAGGGTAAGGGTAAGGGTAAGGGTAAGGGTAAGGGTAAGGGTAAGCTTAAGGGTAAGGGTAAGGGTAAGGGTAAGGGTAAGCCTAAGGGTAAAAGCAAGGGTAAGGGTAAGGGTAAGGGTAAGGGTAAGGGTAAGCTTAAGGGTAAAAGCAAGGGTAAGGGTAAGGGAAAGGGTAAGGGTAAGGGTAAGGGTAAGCTTAAGGGTAAAAGCAAGGGTAAGGGTAAGGGTAAGGGTAAGGGTAAGGGTAAGGGTAAGGGTAAAGGTAAGGGTAAGCCTAAGGGTAAAAGCAAGGGTAAGGGTAAGGGTAAGGGTAAGGGTGAGGGTAAGGGTAAGGGTAAGGGTGAGGGTAAGGGTAAGGGTAAGCTTAAGGGTAAAAGCAAGGGTAAGGGTAAGGGTAAGGGTAAGGGTAAGGGTAAGGGTAAGGGTAAGGGTAAGGGTAAGGGTAAGGGTAAGGGTAAGGGTAAGGGTAAGGGTAAGGGTAAGGGTAAGGGTAAGGGTAAGGGTAAGGGTAAGGGTAAGCTTAAGGGTAAAAGCAAGGGTGAGGGTAAGGGTAAGGGTAAGGGTAAGGGTAAGGGTAAGGGTAAGGGTAAGGGTAAGGGTAAGGGTAAGCTTAAGGGTAAAAGCAAGGGTAAGGGTAAGGGTAAGGGTAAGGGTAAGGGTAAGGGTAAGGGTAAGGGTAAGGGTAAGGGTAAGGGTAAAGGTAACGGCAAGCCTAAGGGTAAAAGCAAGGGTAAGGGTAAGGGTAAGGGTAAGGGTAAGGGTAAGGGTAAGCTTAAGGGTAAAAGCAAGGGTAAGGGTAAGGGTAAGGGTAAGGGTAAGGGTAAGGGCAAGGGTAAGGGTAAGGGTAAGCTTAAGGGTAAGGATAACGGTAAGGGTAAAAGCAAGGGTAAGGGTAAGGGTAAGGGTAAGGGTAAGGGTAAGCTTAAGGGTAAAAGCAAGGGTGAGGGTAAGGGTAAGGGTAAGGGTAAGGGTAAGGGTAAGGGTAAGGGTAAGCTTAAGGGTAAGGGTAAGGGTAAGGGTAAGGGTAAGCTTAAGGGTAAAAGCAAGGGTAAGGGTAAGGGTAAGGGTAAGGGTAAGGGTAAGGGTAAGGGTGAGGGTAAGGGTAAGGGTAAGGGTAAGGGTAAGGGTAAAGGTAAGCTTAAGGGTAAAAGCAAGGGTAAGGGTAAGGGTAAGGGTAAGGGTAAGGGTAAGGGTAAGGGTAAGGGTAAGGGTAAGGGTAAGCTTAAGGGTAAAAGCAAGGGTAAGGGTAAGGGTAAGGGTAAGGGTAAGGGTAAGGGTAAGGGTAAGGGTAAGGGTAAGGGTAAGGGTAAGGGTAAGGGTAAGGGTAAAGGTAAGGGTAAGCCTAAGGGTAAAAGCAAGGGTAAGGGTAAGGGTAAGGGTAAGGGTAAGAGTAAGGGTAAGGGTAAGGGTAAGGGTAAGCTTAAAGGTAAAAGCAAGGGTAAGGGTAAGGGTAAGGGTAAGGGTAAGCCTAAGGGTAAAAGCAAGGGTAAGGGTAAGGGTAAGGGTAAGGGTAAGGGAAAGCTTAAGGGTAAAAGCAAGGGTAAGGGTAAGGGTAAGGGTAAGGGTAAGGGTAAGGGTAAGGGTAAGGGTAAGGGTAAGGGTAAGCTTAAGGGTAAAAGCAAGGGTGAGGGTAAGGGTAAGGGTAAGGGTAAGGGTAAGGGTAAGGGTAAGGGTAAGCTTAAGGGTAAAAGCAAGGGTAAGGGTAAGGGTAAGGGTAAGGGTAAGGGTAAGGGTAAGGGTAAGGGTAAGGGTAAGGGTAAAGGTAAGGGTAAGGGTAAGGGTAAGGGTAAGGGTAAGGGTAAGGGTAAGGGTAAGGGTAAGGGTAAGGGTAAGGGTAAGGGTAAGGGTAAGGGTAAGGGTAAGGGTAAGCTTAAGGGTAAAAGCAAGGGTAAGGGTAAGGGTAAGGGTAAGGGTAAGCCTAAGGGTAAAAGCAAGGGTAAGGGTAAGGGTAAGGGTAAGGGTAAGGGTAAGCTTAAAGGTAAAAGCAAGGGTAAGGGTAAGGGTAAGGGAAAGGGTAAGGGTAAGGGTAAGCTTAAGGGTAAAAGCAAGGGTAAGGGTAAGGGTAAGGGTAAGGGTAAGGGTAAGGGTAAGGGTAAAGGTAAGGGTAAGCCTAAGGGTAAAAGCAAGGGTAAGGGTAAGGGTAAGGGTAAGGGTAAGGGTAAGGGTAAGGGTAAGGGTAAGGGTAAGGGTAAGGGTAAGCTTAAGGGTAAAAGCAAGGGTAAGGGTAAGGGTAAGGGTAAGGGTAAGGGTAAGGGTAAGGGTAAGGGTAAGGGTAAGGGTAAGGGTAAGGGTAAGCTTAAGGGTAAGGGTAGGGGTAAGGGTAAGGGTAAGCTCAAGGGTAAAAGCAAGGGTAAGGGTAAGGGTAAGGGTAAGGGTAAGGGTAAGCTTAAGGGTAAAAGCAAGGGTAAGGGTAAGGGTAAGGGTAAGGGTAAGGGTAAGGGTAAGGGTAAGGGTAAGGGTAAGGGTAAGGGTAAGCTTAAGGGTAATGGTAAGGGTAAGGGTAAGGGTAAGCTTAAGGGTAAAAGCAAGGGTAAGGGTAAGGGTAAGGGTAAGGGTAAGGGTAAGGGTAAGGGTAAGGGTAAGGGTAAGGGTAAGCTTAAGGGTAAGGGTAAGGGTAAGGGTAAGCTTAAGGGTAAAAGCAAGGGTAAGGGTAAGGGTAAGGGTAAGGGTAAGGGTAAGCTTAAGGGTAAGGGTAAGGGTAAGGGTAAGGGTAAGCTTAAGGGTAAAAGCAAGGGTAAGTGTAAGGGTAAGGGTAAGGGTAAGGGTAAGGGTAAGGGTAAGGGTAAGGGTAAGGGTAAGGGTAAGGGTAAGCTTAAGGGTAAGGGTAAGGGTAAGGGTAAGGGTAAGCTTAAGGGTAAAAGCAAGGGTAAGGGTAAGGGTAAGGGTAAATGTAAGCTTAAGGGTAAAAGCAAGGGTAAGGGTAATGGTAAGGGTAAGGGTAAGGGTAAGGGTAAGGGTAAGGGTAAGCTTAAGGGTAAGGGTAAGGGTAAGGGTAAGGGTAAGCTTAAGGGTAAAAGCAAGGGTAAGGGTAAGGGTAAGGGTAAGGGTAAGGGTAAGGGTAAGGGTAAGGGTAAGGGTAAGCTTAAGGGTAAAAGTAAGGGTAAGGGTAAGGGTAAGGGTAGGGGTAAGGGTAAGGGTAAGGGTAAGGGTAAGGGTAAGCTTAAGGGTAAAAGCAAGGGTAAGGGTAAGGGTAAGGGTAAGGGTAAGGGTAAGGGTAAGGGTGAGGGTAAGGGTAAAGGTAAGGGTAAGCCTAAGGGTAAAAGCAAGGGTAAGGGTAAGGGTAAGGGTAAGGGTAAGGGTAAGGGTAAGGGTAAGGGTAAGGGTAAGGGTAAGGGTAAGGGTAAGGGTAAGGGTAAGGGTGAGGGTAAGCTTAAGGGTAAAAGCAAGGGTAAGGGTAAGGGTAAGGGTAAGGGTAAGCCTAAGGGTAAAAGCAAGGGTAAGGGTAAGGGTAAGGGTAAGGGTAAGGGTAAGCTTAAGGGTAAAAGCAAGGGTAAGGGTAAGGGTAAGGGTAAGGGTAAGGGTAAGGGTAAGCTTAAGGGTAAAAGCAAGGGTGAGGGTAAGGGTGAGGGTAAGGGTAAGGGTAAGGGTAAGGGTAAGGGTAAGGGTAAGGGTAAGGGTAAGGGTAAGCTTAAGGGTAAAAGCAAGGGTAAGGGTAAGGGTAAGGGTAAGGGTAAGGGTAAGGGTAAGCTTAAGGGTAAAAGCAAGGGTAAGGGTAAGGGTAAGGGTAAGGGTAAGGGTAAGGGTAAGGGTAAGGGTAAAGGTAAGGGTAAGCCTAAGGGTAAAAGCAAGGGTAAGGGTAAGGGTAAGGGTAAGGGTAAGGGTAAGGGTAAGGGTAAGGGTAAGGGTAAGGGTAAGGGTAAGGGTAAGGGTAAGGGTAAGGGTAAGGGTAAGGGTAAGGGTAAGGGTAAGGGTAAGGGTAAGGGTAAGGGTAAGGGTAAGCTTAAGGGTAAAAGCAAGGGTAAGGGTAAGGGTAAGGGTAAGGGTAAGCCTAAGGGTAAAAGCAAGGGTAAGGGTAAGGGTAAGGGTAAGGGTAAGGGTAAGCTTAACGGTAAAAGCAAGGGTAAGGGTAAGGGTTAGGGTAAGGGTAAGGGTAAGGGTAAGCTTAAGGGTAAAAGCGAGGGTAAGGGTAAGGGTAAGGGTAAGGGTAAGGGTAAAGGTAAGGGTAAGCCTAAGGGTAAAAGCAAGGGTAAGGGTAAGGGTAAGGGTAAGGGTAAGGGTAAGGGTAAGGGTAAGGGTAAGGGTAAGGGTAAGGGCAAGGGTAAGCTTAAGGGTAAAAGCAAGGGTAAGGGTAAGGGTAAGGGTAAGGGTAAGGGTAAGGGTAAGGGTAAGGGTAAGGGTAAGGGTAAGGGTAAGGGTAAGCTTAAGGGTAAAAGCAAGGGTAAGGGTAAGGGTAAGGGTAAGGGTAAGGGTAAGGGTAAGGGTAAGGGTAAGGGTAAGGGTAAGGGTAAGCTTTAGGGTAAAAGCAAGGGTAAGGGTAAGGGTAAGGGTAAGGGTAAGGGTAAGGGTAAGGGTAAGGGTAAGGGTAAGCTTAAGGGTAAAAGCAAGGGTAAGGGTAAGGGTAAGGGTAAGGGTAAGGGTAAGGATAAGGGTAAGGGTAAGGGTAAAGGTAAGGGTAAGCCTAAGGGTAAATGCAAGGGTAAGGGTAAGGGTAAGGGTAAGGGTAAGGGTAAGTGTAAGGGTAAGGGTAAGGGTAAGGGTAAGGGTAAGGGTAAGCTTAAGGGTAAAAGCAAGGGTAAGGGTAAGGGTAAGGGTAAGGGTAAGGGTAAGGGTAAGGGTAAGGGTAAGGGTAAGGGTAAGGGTAAGGGTAAGGGTAAGGTTAAGCTTAAGGGTAAGGAAAAGGGTAAGGGTAAGGGTAAGCTTAAGGGTAAAAGCAAGGGTAAGGGTAAGGGTAAGGGTAAGGGTAAGGGTAAGCTTAAGGGTAAAAGCAAGGGTAAGGGTAAGGGTAAGGGTAAGGGTAAGGGTAAGGGTAAGGGTAAGGGTAAGCTTGAGGGTAAAAGCAAGGGTAAGGGTAAGGGTAAGGGTAAGGGTAAGGGTAAGGGTAAGGGTAAGGGTAAGGGTAAGGGTAAGGGTAAGGGTAAGGGTAAGGGTAAGGGTAAGGGTAAGGGTAAGGGTAAGGGTAAGGGTAAGGGTAAGGGTAAGGGTAAGGGTAAGGGTATGGGTAAGCTTAAGGGTAAAAGCAAGGGTAAGGGTAAGGGTAAGGGTAAGGGTAAGGGTAAAGGTAAGGGTAAGGGTGAGGGTAAGGGTAAGCTTAAGGGTAAAAGCAAGGGAAAGGGTAAGGGTAAAGGTAAGGGAAAGGGTAAGGGTAAGGGTAAGGGTAAGGGTAAGGGTAAGCTTAAGGGTAAAAGCAAGGGTAAGTGTAAGGGTAAGGGTAAGGGTAAGGGTAAGGGTGAGGGTAAAGGTAAGGGTAAGCCTAAGGGTAAAAGCAAGGGTAAGGGTAAGGGTAAGGGTAAGGGTAAGGGTAAGGGTAAGGGTAAGGGTAAGGGTAAGGGTAAGGGTAAGGGTAAGGATAAGGGTAAGCTCAAGGGTAAAAGCAAGGGTAAGGGTAAGGGTAAGGGTAAGGGTAAGGGTAAGGGTAAGGGTAAGGGTAAGCTTAAGGGTAAAAGCAAGGGTAAGGGTAAGGGTAAGGGTAAGGGTAAGGGTAAGGGTAAGGGTAAGGGTAAGGGTAAGGGTAAGGGTAAGGGTAAGGGTAAGGGTAAGGGTAAGCTTAAGGGTAAAAGCAAGGGTAAGGGTAAGGGTAAGGGTAAGGGTAAGGGTAAGGGTAAGGGTAAGGGTAAGCTTAAGGGCAAAAGCAAGGGTAAGGGTAAGGGTAAGGGTAAGGGTAAAGGTAAGGGTAAGGGTAAGGGTAAGGGTAAGGGTAAGGGTAAGCTTAAGGGTAAAAGCAAGGGTAAGGGTAAGGGTAAGGGTAAGGGTAAGGGTAAGGGTAAGGGTAAGGGTAAAGGTAAGGGTAAGCCTAAGGGTAAAAGCAAGGGTAAGGGTAAGGGTAAGGGTTAGGGTAAGGGTAAGGGTAAGAGTAAGGGTAAGGGTAAGGGTAAGGGTAAGGGTAAGGGTAAGGGTAAGGGTAAGCTTAAGGGTAAAAGCAAGGGTAAGGGTAAGGGTAAGGGTAAGGGTAAGGGTAAGGGTAAGGGTAAGGGTAAGGGTAAGCTTAAGGGTAAGGGTAAGGGTAAGGGTAAGCTTAAGGGTAAAAGCAAGGGTAAGGGTAAGGGTAAGGGTAAGCTTAAGGGTAAAAGCAAGGGTAAGGGTAAGGGTAAGGGTAAGGGTAAGGGTAAGGGTAAGGGTAAGGGTAAGGGTAAGCTTAAGGGTAAGGGTAAGGGTAAGGGTAAGGGTAAGCTTAAGGGTAAAAGCAAGGGTTAGGGTAAGGGTAAGGGTAAGGGTAAGGGTAAGGGTAAGGGTAAGGGTAAGGGTAAGGGTAAGGGTAAGCTTAAGGGTAAAAGCAAGGGTAAGGGTAAGGGTAAGGGTAAGGGTAAGGGTAAGGGTAAGGGTAAGGGTAAGCTTAAGGGTAAAAGCAAGGGTAAGGGTAAGGGTAAGGGTAAGGGTAAGGGTAAGGGTAAGGGTAAAGGTAAGGGTAAGCCTAAGGGTAAAAGCAAGGGTAAGGGTAAGGGTAAGGGTAAGGTTAAGGGTAAGGGTAAGGGTAAGGGTAAGGGTAAGAGTAAGCTTAAGGGTAAAAGCAAGGGAAAGGGTAGGGGTAAGGGTAAGGGTAAGGGTAAGGGTAAGGGTAAGGGTAAGGGTAAGCTTAAGGGTAAGGGTAAGGCCAAGGGTAAGCTTAAGGGTAAAAGCAAGGGTAAGGGTAAGGGTAAGGGTAAGGGTAAGGGTAAGGGTAAGGGTAAGGGTAAGGGTAAGGGTAAGGGTAAGCTTAAGGGTAAGGGTAAGGGTAAGGGTAAGGGTAAGCTTAAGGGTAAAAGCAAGGGTTAGGGTAAGGGTAAGGGTAAGGGTAAGGGTAAGGGTAAGGGTAAGGGTAAGGGTAAGGGTAAGGGTAAGCTTAAGGGTAAAAGCAAGGGTAAGGGTGAGGGTAAGGGTAAGGGTAAGGGTAAGGGTAAGGGTAAGCTTAAGGGACAAAGCAAGGACAAGGGTAAGGGTAAGGGTAAGAGTAAGGGTAAGGGTAAGGGTAAGGGTAAGTGTAAGGGTAAGCTTAAGGGTAAAAGCAAGGGTAAGGGTAAGGGTAAGGGTAAGGGTAAGCCTAAGGGTAAAAGCAAGGGTAAGGGTAAGGGTAAGGGTAAGGGTAAGGGTAAGCTTAAGGGTAAAAGCAAGGGTAAGGGTAAGGGTAAGGGTAAGGGTAAGGGTAAGGGTAAGGGTAAGGGTAAGGGTAAGGGTAAGGGTAAGGGTAAGGGTAAGGGTAAGGGTAAGGGTAAGGGTAAGCTTAAGGGTAAGGGTAAGGGTAAGGGTAAGGGTAAGCTTAAGGGTAAAAGCAAGGGTAAGGGTAAGGGTAAGGGTAAGGGTAAGGGTAAGGGTAAGGGTAAGGGTAAGGGTAAGGGTAAGGGTAAGCTTAAGGGTAAAAGCAAGGGTAAGGGTGAGGGTAAGGGTAAGGGTAAGGGTAAGGGTAAGGGTAAGCTTAAGGGTAAAAGCAAGGGTAAGGGTAAAGGTAAGGGTAAGGGTAAGGGTAAGGGTAAGGGTAAGGGTAAGGGTAAGGGTAAGGGTAAGCCTAAGGGTAAAAGCAAGGGTAAGGGTGAGGGTAAGGGTAAGGGTAAGGGTAAGCTTAAGGGTAAAAGCAAGGGTAAGGGTAAGGGTAAGGGTAAGGGTAAGGGTAAGGGTAAGGGTAAGGGTAAGGGTAAGGGTATGCTTAAGGGTAAAAGCAAGGGTAAGGGTAAGGGTAAGGGTAAGGGTAAGGGTAAGGGTAAGGTTAAGCTTAAGGGTAAAAGCAAGGGTAGGGGTAAGGGTAAGGGTAAGGGTAAGGGTAAGTGTAAGGGTAAGGGTAAGCTTAAGGGTAAAAGCAAGGGTAAGGGTAAGGGTAAGGGTAAGGGTAAGGGTAAGGGTAAGGGTAAGGGTAAGGGTAAGGGTAAGGGTAAGGATAAGGGTAAGGGTAAGGGTAAGCTTAAGGGTAAAAGCAAGGGTAAGGGTAAGGGTAAGGGTAAGGGTAAGGGTAAGGGTAAGGGTAAGGGTAAGGGTAAGGGTAAGGGTAAGGGTGAGCTTAAGGGTAAAAGCAAGGGTAAGGGTAAGGGTAAGGGTAAGGGTAAGGGTAAGGGTAAGGGTAAGGGTAAGGGTAAGGGTAAGGGTAAGGGTAAGCTTAAGGGTAAGGGTAAGGGTAAGGGTAAGGGTAAGCTTAAGGGTAAAAGCAAGGGTAAAGGTAAGGGTAAGGGTAAGGGTAAGGGTAAGCTTAAGGGTAAAAGCAAGGGTAAGGGTAAGGGTAAGGGTAAGGGTAAGGGTAAGGGTAAGGGTAAGGGTAAGGGTAAGGGTAAGCTTAAGGGTAAGGGTAAGGGTAAGGGTAAGGGTAAGCTTAAGGGTAAAAGCAAGGGTAAGGGTAAGGGTAAGGGTAAGGGTAAGCGTAAGGGTAAGGGTAAGGGTAAGGGTAAGGGTAAGGGTAAGGGTAAGCTTGAGGGTAAAAGCAAGGGTAAGGGTAAGGGTAAGGGTAAGGGTAAGGGTAAGGGTAAGGGTAAGGGTAAGGGTAAGCTTAAGGGTAAATGCAAGGGTAAGGGTAAGGGTAAGGGTAAGGGTAAGGGTAAGGGTAAGGGTAAGGGTAACGGTAAGGGTAAGCCTAAGGGTAAAAGCAAGGGTAAGGGTAAGGGTAAGGGTAAGGGTAAGGGTAAGGGTAAGGGTAAGGGTAAGGGTAAGGGTTAGGGTAAGGGTAAGGGTAAGGGTAAGCTTAAGGGTAAAAGCAAGGGTAAGGGTAAGGGTAAGGGTAAGGGTAAGCCAAAGGGTAAAAGCAAGGGTAAGGGTAAGGGTAAGGGTAAGGGTAAGGGTAAGGGTAAGGGTAAGCTTAAGGGTAAAAGCAAGGGTAAGGGTAAGGGTAAGTGTTAGGGTAAGGGTAAGGGTAAGCTTAAGGGTAAAAGCAAGGGTGAGGGTAAGGGTAAGGGTAAGGGTAAGGGTAAGGATAAGGGTAAGGGTAAGGGTAAGGGTAAGGGTAAGCTTAAGGGTAAAAGCAAGGGTAAGGGTAAGGGTAAGGGTAAAGGTAAGGGTAAGGGTAAGGGTAAGCTTAAGGGTAAAAGCAAGGGTAAGGGTAAGGGTAAGGGTAAGGGTAAGGGTAAGGGTAAGGGTAAGGGTAAGGGTAAGGGTAAAGTTAAGGGTAAGCCTAAGGGTAAAAGCAAGGGTTAGGGTAAGGGTAAGGGTAAGCGTAAGGGTAAGGGTAAGGGTAAGGGTAAGGGTAAGGGTAAGGGTAAGCTTAAGGGTAAAAGCAAGGGTTAGGGTAAGGGTAAGGGTAAGGGTAAGGGTAAGGGTAAGGGTAAGGGTAAGGGTAAGGGTAAGGGTAAGCTTAAGGGTAAAAGCAAGGGTAAGGGTAAGGGTAAGGGTAAGGGTAAGGGTAAGGGTAAGGGTAAGGGTAAGCTTAAGGGTAAAAGCAAGGGTAAGGGTAAGGGTAAGGGTAAGGGTAAGGGTAAGGGTAAGGGTAAAGGTAAGGGTAAGCCTAAGGGTAAAAGCAAGGGTAAGGGTAAGGGTAAGGGTAAGGTTAAGGGTAAGGGTAAGGGTAAGGGTAAGGGTAAGAGTAAGCTTAAGGGTAAAAGCAAGGGAAAGGGTAAGGGTAAGGGTAAGGGTAAGGGTAAGGGTAAGGGTAAGGGTAAGGGTAAGCTTAAGGGTAAGGGTAAGGCCAAGGGTAAGCTTAAGGGTAAAAGCAAGGGTAAGGGTAAGGGTAAGGGTAAGGGTAAGGGTAAGGGTAAGGGTAAGGGTAAGGGTAAGGGTAAGGGTAAGCTTAAGGGTAAGGGTAAGGGTAAGGGTAAGGGTAAGCTTAAGGGTAAAAGCAAGGGTTAGGGTAAGGGTAAGGGTAAGGGTAAGGGTAAGGGTAAGGGTAAGGGTAAGGGTAAGGGTAAGGGTAAGCTTAAGGGTAAAAGCAAGGGTAAGGGTGAGGGTAAGGGTAAGGGTAAGGGTAAGGGTAAGGGTAAGCTTAAGGGACAAAGCAAGGACAAGGGTAAGGGTAAGGGTAAGAGTAAGGGTAAGGGTAAGGGTAAGGGTAAGTGTAAGGGTAAGCTTAAGGGTAAAAGCAAGGGTAAGGGTAAGGGTAAGGGTAAGGGTAAGCCTAAGGGTAAAAGCAAGGGTAAGGGTAAGGGTAAGGGTAAGGGTAAGGGTAAGCTTAAGGGTAAAAGCAAGGGTAAGGGTAAGGGTAAGGGTAAGGGTAAGGGTAAGGGTAAGGGTAAGGGTAAGGGTAAGGGTAAGGGTAAGGGTAAGGGTAAGGGTAAGGGTAAGGGTAAGGGTAAGCTTAAGGGTAAGGGTAAGGGTAAGGGTAAGGGTAAGCTTAAGGGTAAAAGCAAGGGTAAGGGTAAGGGTAAGGGTAAGGGTAAGGGTAAGGGTAAGGGTAAGGGTAAGGGTAAGGGTAAGGGTAAGCTTAAGGGTAAAAGCAAGGGCAAGGGTGAGGGTAAGGGTAAGGGTAAGGGTAAGGGTAAGGGTAAGCTTAAGGGTAAAAGCAAGGGTAAGGGTAAAGGTAAGGGTAAGGGTAAGGGTAAGGGTAAGGGTAAGGGTAAGGGTAAGGGTAAGCCTAAGGGTAAAAGCAAGGGTAAGGGTGAGGGTAAGGGTAAGGGTAAGGGTAAGCTTAAGGGTAAAAGCAAGGGTAAGGGTAAGGGTAAGGGTAAGGGTAAGGGTAAGGGTAAGGGTAAGGGTAAGGGTAAGGGTAAGGGTATGCTTAAGGGTAAAAGCAAGGGTAAGGGTAAGGGTAAGGGTAAGGGTAAGGGTAAGGGTAAGGTTAAGCTTAAGGGTAAAAGCAAGGGTAGGGGTAAGGGTAAGGGTAAGGGTAAGGGTAAGTGTAAGGGTAAGGGTAAGCTTAAGGGTAAAAGCAAGGGTAAGGGTAAGGGTAAGGGTAAGGGTAAGGGTAAGGGTAAGGGTAAGGGTAAGGGTAAGGGTAAGGGTAAGGGTAAGGGTAAGGGTAAGGGTAAGGGTAAGGGTAAGCTTAAGGGTAAAAGCAAGGGTAAGGGTAAGGGTAAGGGTAAGGGTAAGGGTAAGGGTAAGGGTAAGGGTAAGGGTAAGGGTAAGGGTAAGGGTAAGGGTGAGCTTAAGGGTAAAAGCAAGGGTAAGGGTAAGGGTAAGGGTAAGGGTAAGGGTAAGGGTAAGGGTAAGGGTAAGGGTAAGGGTAAGGGTAAGGGTAAGCTTAAGGGTAAGGGTAAGGGTAAGGGTAAGGGTAAGCTTAAGGGTAAAAGCAAGGGTAAAGGTAAGGGTAAGGGTAAGGGTAAGGGTAAGCTTAAGGGTAAAAGCAAGGGTAAGGGTAAGGGTAAGGGTAAGCGTAAGGGTAAGGGTAAGGGTAAGGGTAAGGGTAAGGGTAAGCTTAAGGGTAAGGGTAAGGGTAAGGGTAAGGGTAAGCTTAAGGGTAAAAGCAAGGGTAAGGGTAAGGGTAAGGGTAAGGGTAAGCGTAAGGGTAAGGGTAAGGGTAAGGGTAAGGGTAAGGGTAAGGGTAAGCTTGAGGGTAAAAGCAAGGGTAAGGGTAAGGGTAAGGGTAAGGGTAAGGGTAAGGGTAAGGGTAAGGGTAAGCTTAAGGGTAAATGCAAGGGTAAGGGTAAGGGTAAGGGTAAGGGTAAGGGTAAGGGTAAGGGTAAGGGTAACGGTAAGGGTAAGCCTAAGGGTAAAAGCAAGGGTAAGGGTAAGGGTAAGGGTAAGGGTAAGGGTAAGGGTAAGGGTAAGGGTAAGGGTTAGGGTAAGGGTAAGGGTAAGGGTAAGCTTAAGGGTAAAAGCAAGGGTAAGGGTAAAGGTAAGGGTAAGGGTAAGCCAAAGGGTAAAAGCAAGGGTAAGGGTAAGGGTAAGGGTAAGGGTAAGGGTAAGGGTAAGGGTAAGCTTAAGGGTAAAAGCAAGGGTAAGGGTAAGGGTAAGTGTTAGGGTAAGGGTAAGGGTAAGCTTAAGGGTAAAAGCAAGGGTAAGGGTAAGGGTAAGGGTAAGGGTAAGGGTAAGGATAAGGGTAAGGGTAAGGGTAAGGGTAAGGGTAAGCTTAAGGGTAAAAGCAAGGGTAAGGGTAAGGGTAAGGGTAAAGGTAAGGGTAAGGGTAAGGGTAAGCTTAAGGGTAAAAGCAAGGGTAAGGGTAAGGGTAAGGGTAAGGGTAAGGGTAAGGGTAAGGGTAAGGGTAAGGGTAAGGGTAAAGTTAAGGGTAAGCCTAAGGGTAAAAGCAAGGGTTAGGGTAAGGGTAAGGGTAAGCGTAAGGGTAAGGGTAAGGGTAAGGGTAAGGGTAAGGGTAAGGGTAAGGGTAAGGGTAAGGGTAAGGGTGAGGGTAAGGGTAAGGGTAAGGGTAAGGGTAAGGGTAAGCTTAAGGGTAAAAGCAAGGGTAAGGGTAAGGGTAAGGGTAAGGGTAAGCCTAAGGGTAAAAGCAAGGGTAAGGGTAAGGGAAAGGGTAAGGGTAAGGGTAAGCTTAAGGGTAAAAGCAAGGGTAAGGGTAAGGGTAAGGGTAAGGGTAAGGGTAAGGGTAAGGGTAAGGGTAAGGGTAAGCTTAAGTGTAAAAGCAAGGCTAAGGGTAAGGGTAAGGGTAAGGGTAAGGGTAAGGGTAAGGGTAAGCTTAAGGGTAAAAGCAAGGGTAAGGGTAAGGGTAAGGGTAAGGGTAAGGGTAAGGGTGAGGGTAAGGGTAAGGGTAAGGGTAAGGGTAAGGGTAAGGGTAAAGGTAAGGGTAAGCCTAAGGGTAAAAGCAAGGGTTAGGGTAAGGGTAAGGGTAAGGGTAAGGGTAAGGGTAAGGGTAAGGGTAAGGGTAAGGGTAAGGGTAAGGGTAAGGGTAAGGGTAAGGGTAAGGGTAAGGGTAAGGGTAAGGGTAAGGGTAAGGGTAAGCTTAAGGGTAAAAGCAAGGGTAAGGGTAAGGGTGAGGGTAAGGGTAAGCCTAAGGGTAAAAGCAAGGGTAAGGGTAAGAGTAAGGGTAAGGGTAAGGGTAAGCTTAAGGGTAAAAGCAAGGGTATGGGTAAGGGTAAGGGTAAGGGTAAGGGTAAGGGTAAGCTTAAGGGTAAAAGCAAGGGTAAGGGTAAGGGTAAGGGTAAGGGTAAGGGTAAGGGTAAGGGTAAAGGTAAGGGTAAGCCTAAGGGTAAAAGCAAGGGTAAGGGTAAGGGTAAGGGTAAGGGTAAGGGTAAGGGTAAGGGTAAGCTTAAGGGTAAAAGCAAGGGTAAGGGTAAGGGTAAGGGTAAGGGTAAGGGTAAGGGTGAGGGTAAGCTTAAGGGTAAAAGCAAGGGTAAGGGTAAGGGTAAGGGTAAGGGTAAGGGTAAGGGTAAGGGTAAGGGTAAGGGTAAGGGTAAGGGTAAGGGTAAGCTTAAGGGTAAAAGCAAGGGTAAGGGTAAGGGTAAGGGTAAGGGTAAGGGTAAAGGTAAGGGTGAGCTTAAGGGTAAAAGCAATGGTAAGAGTAAGGGTAAGGGTAAGGGTAAGGGTAAGGGTAAGGGTAAGGGTAAGGGTAAGGGTAAAGGTAAGGGTAAGCCTAAGGGTAAAAGCAAGGGTAAGGGTAAGGGTAAGGGTAAGGGTAAGGGTAAGGGTAAGGGTAAGGGTAAGGGTAAGCTTAAGGGTAAAAGCAAGGGTAAGGGTAAGGGTAAGGGTAAGGGTAAGGGTAAGGGTAAGGGTAAGGGTAAGGGTAAGGGTAAGGGTAAGGGTAAGGGTAAGGGTAAGGGTAAGCTTAAGGGTAAGGATAAGGGTAAGGGTAAGCTTAAGGGTAAAAGCAAGGGTAAGGGTAAGGGTAAGGGTAAGGGTAAGCTTAAGGGTAAAAGCAAGGGTAAGGGTAAGGGTAAGGGTAAGGGTAAGGGTAAGGGTAAGGGTAAGGGTAAGGGTAAGGGTAAGGGTAAGGGTAAGGGTAAGGGTAAGCTTAAGGGTAAAAGCAAGGGTAAGGGTAAGGGTAAGGGTAAGGGTAAGCTTAAGGGTAAAAGCAAGGGAAGGGTAAGGGTAAGGGTAAGGGTAAGGGTAAGGGTAAGGGTAAGGGTAAGGGAAAGGGTAAGGGTAAGCTTAAGGGTAAAAGCAAGGGAAAGGGTATGGGTAAGGGTAAGGGTAAGGGTAAGAGTAAGGGTAAGCTTAAGGGTAAAAGCAAGGGTAAGGGTAAGGGTAAGGGTAAGGGTAAGGGTAAGGGTAAGGGTAAGGGTAAGGGTAAAGGTAAGGGTAAGCCTAAGGGTAAAAGCAAGGGTAAGGGTAAGGGTAAGGGTAAGGGTAAGGGTAAGGGTAAGGGTAAGGGTAAGGGTAAGGGTAAGGGTAAGGGTAAGAGTAAGGGTAAGCTTAAGGGTAAAAGCAAGGGTAAGGGTAAGGGTAAGGGTAAGGGTAAGCCTAAGGGTAAAAGCAAGGGTAAGGGTAAGGGTAAGGGTAAGGGTAAGGGTAAGCTTAAGGGTAAAAGCAAGGGTAAGGGTAAGGGTAAGGGTAAGGGTAAGGGTAAGGGTAAGCTTAAGGGTAAAAGCAAGGGTAAGGGTAAGGGTAAGGGTAAGGGTAAGGGTAAGGGTAAGGGTAAGGGTAAGGGTAAAGGTAAGGGTAAGCCTTAGGGTAAAAGCAAGGGTAAGGGTAAGGGTAAGGGTAAGGGTAAGGGTAAGGGTAAGGGTAAGGGTAAGGGTAAGGGTAAGGGTAAGGGTAAGGGTAAGGGTAAGCTGAAGGGTAAAAGCAAGGGTAAGGGTAAGGGTAAGGGTAAGGGTAAGGGTAAGGGTAAGCTTAAGGGTAAAAGCAAGGGTAAGGGTAAGGGTAAGGGTAAGGGTAAGGGTAAGGGTAAGGGTAAGGGTAAGGGTAAGGGTAAGGGTAAGGGTAAGGGTAAGCTTAAGGGTAAAAGTAAGGGTAAGGGTAAGGGTAAGGGTAAGGGTAAGGGTAAGGGTAAGGGTAAGGGTAAGGGTAAGCTTAAGGGTAAAAGCAAGGGTTAGGGTAAGGGTAAGGGTAAGGGTAAGGGTAAGGGTAAAGGTAAGGGTAAGCCTAAGGGTGAAAGCAAGGGTAAGGGTAAGGGTAAGGGTAAGGGTAAGGGTAAGGGTAAGGGTAAGGGTAAGGGTAAGCTTAAGGGTAAAAGCAAGGGTAAGGGTAAGGGTAAGGGTAAGGGTAAGGGTAAGGGTTAGGGTAAGGGTAAGGGTAAGGGTAAGCTTAAGGGTAAGGGTAAGGGTAAGGGTAAGGGTAAGGGTAAGCTTAAGGGTAAAAGCAAGAGTAAGGGTAAGGGTAAGGGTAAGGGTAAGGGTAAGGGTAAGGGTAAGCTTAAGGGTAAAAGCAAGGGTAAGGGTAAGGGTAAGGGTAAGGGTAAGGGTAAGGGTAAGGGTAAGGGTAAGGGTAAGGGTAAGGGTAAGCTTAAGGGTAAGGGTAAGGGTAAGGGTAAGCTTAAGGGTAAACGCAAGGGTAAGGGTAAGGGTAAGGGTAAGGGTAAGGGTAAGGGTAAGGGTAAGGGTAAGGGTAAGGGTAAGGATAAGGGTAAGGGTAAGGGTAAGCTTAAGGGTAAAAGCAAGGGTAGGGGTAAGGGTAAGGGTAAGGGTAAGGGTAAGGGTAAGGGTAAGCTTAAGGGTAAAAGCAAGGGTAAGGGTAAGGGTAAGGGTAAGGGTAAGGGTAAGGGTAAGGGTAAGGGTAAGGGTAAGGGTAAAGGTAAGGGTAAGCCTAAGGGTAAAAGCAAGGGTAAGGGTAAGGGTAAGGGTAAGGGTAAGGGTAAGGGTAAGGGTAAGGGTAAGGGTAAGGGTAAGGGTAAGGGTTATGGTAAGGGTAAGGGTAAGGGTAAGGGTAAGGGTAAGCTTAAGGGTAAAAGCAAGGGTAAAGGTAAGGGTAAGGGTAAGGGTAAGGGTAAGGGTAAGGGTAAGGGTAAGGGTAAGGGTAAGCTTAAGGGTAAGGCTAAGGGTAAGGGTAAGGGTAAGCTTAAGGGTAAAAGCAAGGGTAAGGGTAAGGGTAAGGGTAAGGGTAAGGGTAAGGGTAAGGGTGAGCTTAAGGGTAAATGCAAGTGTAAGGGTAAGGGTAAGGGTAAGCGTAAGGGTAGGGGTAAGGGTAAGGGTAAGGGTAAGGGTAAGGGTAAGCTTAAGGGTTAAAGCAAGGGTAAGGGTAAGGGTAAGGGTAAGGGTAAGGGTAAGGGTAAGGGTAAGGGTAAGGGTAAGGGTAAGGGTAAGGGTAATGGTAAAGGTAAGGGTAAGCCTAAGGGTAAAAGCAAGGGTAAGGGTAAGGGTAAGGGTAAGGGTAAGCTTAAGTGTAAAAGCAAGGGTAAGGGTAAGGGTAAGGGTAAGGGTAAGCTTAAGGGTAAAAGCAAGGGTAAGGGTAAGGGTAAGGGTAAGGATAAGGGTAAGGGTAAGGGTTAGGGTAAGGGTAAGGGTAAGGGTAAGGGTAAGGGTAAGGGTAAGGGTGAGGGTAAGGGTAAGGGTAAGGGTAAGCTTAAGGGTAAAAGCAAGGGTAAGGGTAAGGGTAAGGGTAAGGGTAAGGGTAAGGTTAAGGGTAAGGGAAAGGGAAAGGGTAAGGGTAAGGGTTAGGGTAAGGGTAAGGGTAAGGGTAAGGGTAAGCTTAAGGGTAAAAGCAAGGGTAAGGGTAAGGGTAAGGGTAAGGGTAAGGGTAAGCCTAAGGGTAAAAGCAAGGGTAAGGGTAAGGGTAAGGGTAAGGGTAAGGTTAAGGGTAAGGGTAAGGGTAAGCTTAAGGGTAAAAGCAAGGGTAAGGGTAAGGGTAAGGGTAAGGGTAAGCCTAAGGGTAAAAGCAAGGGTAAGGGTAAGGGTAAGGGTAAGGGTAAGGGTAAGGGTAAGCTTAAGGGTAAAAGCGAGGGTAAGGGTAAGGGTAAGGGTAAGGGTAAGGGTAAGGGTAAGGGTAAGGGTAAAGGTAAAGGGTAAGCCTTAGGGTAAAAGCAAGGGTAAGGGTAAGGGTAAGGGTAAGGGTAAGGGTAAGGGTGAGGGTAAGGGTAAGGGTAAGCTTAAGGGTAAAAGCAAGGGTAAGGGTAAGGGTAAGGGTAAGGGTAAGGGTAAAGGTAAGGGTAAGGGTAAGGGTAAGGGTAAGGGTAAGGGTAAGCTTAAGGGTAAGGGTAAGGGTAAGGGTAAGGGTAAGGGTAAGCTTAAGGGTAAAAGCAAGGGTAAGGGTAAGGGTAAGGGTAAGGGTAAGGGTAAGGGTAAGGGTAAGGGTAAGGGTAAGGGTAAGGGTAAGGGTAGGGGTAAGGGTAAGGGTAAGGGTAAGGGTAAGGGTAAGCTTAAGGGTAAAAGCAAGGGTAAAGGTAAGGGTACGGGTAAGGGTAAGGGTAAGGGTAAGGGTAAGGGTAAGGGTAAGGGTAACTGTAAGGGTAAGGGTAAGGGTAAGGGTAAGGGTAAGGGTAAGGGTAAGGGTAAGGGTAAGGGTAAGGGTAAGGGTAAATGTAAGGGTAAGGGTAAGGGTAAGGGTAAGGGTAAATGTAAGGGTAAGGGTAAGGGTAAGGGTAAGGGTAAGGGTAAGGGTAAGGGTAAGGGTAAGGGTAAGGGTAAGGGTAAGGGTAAGGGTAAGGGTAAGGGTAAGGGTAAGGGTAAGCTTAAGGGTAAAAGCAAGGGAAAGGGTAAGGGTAAGTGTAAGGGTAAAGGTAAATGTAAGCCTAAGGGTAAAAGCAAGGGTAAGGGTAAGGGTAAGGGTAAGGGTAAGGTTAAGGGTCAGGGTAAGGGTAAGGGTAAGTGTAAGGGTAAGGGTAAGGGTAAGGGTAAGCGTAAGGGTAAGGGTAAGGGTAAGGGTAAGGGTAAGGGTAAGGGTAAGGGTAAGGGTAAGGGTAAGCTTAAGGGTAAAAGCAAGGGTAAGGGTAAGGGTAAGGGTAAGCTTAAGTGTAAAAGCAAGGGTAAGGGTAAGGGTAAGGGTAAAAGCAAGGGTAAAAGCAAGGGTTAGGGTAAGGGTAAGGGTAAGGGTAAGGGTAAGGGTAAGGGTAAGGGTTAGGGTGAAGGTAAGGGTAAGGGTAAGGGTAAGGGTAAGGGTAAGGGTAAGGGTAAGGGTAAGGGTAAGGGTAAGGGTAAGGGTAAGGGTAAGGGTAAGGGTAAGGGTAAGGGTAAGGGTAAGGGTAAGGGTTAAAGCAAGGGTTAGGGTAAGGGTGAGGGTAAGGGTAAGGGTAAGGGTAAGGGTAAGGGTAAGGGTAAGGGTAAGGGTAAGGATAAGGGTAAGGGTAAGGGTAAGTGTAAGGGTAAGGGTAAGGGTAAGGGTAAGGGTAAGGGTAAGGGTAAGGGTAAGGGTAAGGGTAAGGGTAAGGGTAAGGGTAAAAGCAAGGGTAAGGGTAAGGGTAAGGGTAAGGGTAAGGGTAAGGGTAAAGGTAAGGGTAAGCCTAAGGGTAAAAGCAAGGGTAAGGGCAAGATTAAGGGTAAGGGTAAGGGTAAGGCTAAGGGTAAGGGTAAGGGTAAGCTTAAGGGTAAAATCGAGGGTAAGGGTAAGGGTAAGGATAAGGGTAAGGGTAAGGGTAAGGGTAAGGGTAAAGGTAAAGGGTAAGCCTTAGGGTAAAAGCAAGGGTAAGGGTAAGGGTAAGGGTAAGGGTAAGGGTAAGGGTGAGGGTAAGGGTAAGGGTAAGCTTAAGGGTAAAAGCAAGGGTAAGGGTAAGGGTAAGGGTAAGGGTAAGGGTAAGGGTAAGGGTAAGGGTAAGGGTAAGGGTAAGGGTAAGCTTAAGGGTAAGGGTAAGGGTAAGGGTAAGGGTAAGGGTAAGCTTAAGGGTAAAAGCAAGGGTAAGGGTAAGGGTAAGGGTAAGGGTAAGGGTAAGGGTAAGGGTAAGGGTAAGGGTAAGGGTAGGGGTAAGGGTAAGGGTAAGGGTAAGGGTAAGGGTAAGCTTAAGGGTAAAAGCAAGGGTAAAGGTAAGGGTACGGGTAAGGGTAAGGGTAAGGGTAAGGGTAAGGGTAAGGGTAAGGGTAACTGTAAGGGTAAGGGTAAGGGTAAGGGTAAGGGTAAGGGTAAGGGTAAGGGTAAGGGTAAGGGTAAGGGTAAGGGTAAGGGTAAGGGTAAGGGTAAGGGTAAGGGTAAGGGTAAGGGTAAGGGTAAATGTAAGGGTAAGGGTAAGGGTAAGGGTAAGGGTAAGGGTAAGGGTAAGGGTAAGGGTAAGGGTAAGGGTAAGGGTAAGGGTAAGGGTAAGGGTAAGGGTAAGGGTAAGGGTAAGGGTAAGGGTAAGGGTAAGGGTAAGCTTAAGGGTAAAAGCAAGGGAAAGGGTAAGGGTAAGTGTAAGGGTAAAGGTAAATGTAAGCCTAAGGGTAAAAGCAAGGGTAAGGGTAAGGGTAAGGGTAAGGTTAAGGGTCAGGGTAAGGGTAAGGGTAAGTGTAAGGGTAAGGGTAAGGGTAAGGGTAAGGGTAAGGGTAAGGGTAAGGGTAAGGGTAAGGGTAAGTGTAAGGGTAAGGGTAAGGGTAAGGGTAAGGGTAAGGGTAAGCTTAAGGGTAAAAGCAAGGGTAAGGGTAAGGGTAAGGGTAAGCTTAAGTGTAAAAGCAAGGGTAAGGGTAAGGGTAAGGGTAAAAGCAAGGGTAAAAGCAAGGGTTAGGGTAAGGGTAAGGGTAAGGGTAAGGGTAAGGGTAAGGGTAAGGGTAAGGGTAAGGGTAAGGGTAAAGGTAAGGGTAAGGGTAAGGGTAAGGGTAAGGGTAAGGGTAAGGGTAAGGGTAAGGGTAAGGGTAAGGGTAAGGGTAAGGGTAAGGGTAAGGGTAAGGGTAAGGGTAAGGGTTAAAGCAAGGGTTAGGGTAAGGGTGAGGGTAAGGGTAAGGGTAAGGGTAAGGGTAAGGGTAAGGGTAAGGGTAAGGGTAAGGGTAAGGATAAGGGTAAGGGTAAGGGTAAGTGTAAGGGTAAGGGTAAGGGTAAGGGTAAGCTTAAGGGTAAAATCGAGGGTAAGGGTAAGGGTAAGGATAAGGGTAAGGGTAAGGGTAAGGGTAAGGGTAAAGGTAAAGGGTAAGCCTTAGGGTAAAAGCAAGGGTAAGGGTAAGGGTAAGGGTAAGGGTAAGGGTAAGGGTGAGGGTAAGGGTAAGGGTAAGCTTAAGGGTAAAAGCAAGGGTAAGGGTAAGGGTAAGGGTAAGGGTAAGGGTAAGGGTAAGGGTAAGGGTAAGGGTAAGGGTAAGGGTAAGCTTAAGGGTAAGGGTAAGGGTAAGGGTAAGGGTAAGGGTAAGCTTAAGGGTAAAAGCAAGGGTAAGGGTAAGGGTAAGGGTAAGGGTAAGGGTAAGGGTAAGGGTAAGGGTAAGGGTAAGGGTAGGGGTAAGGGTAAGGGTAAGGGTAAGGGTAAGGGTAAGCTTAAGGGTAAAAGCAAGGGTAAAGGTAAGGGTACGGGTAAGGGTAAGGGTAAGGGTAAGGGTAAGGGTAAGGGTAAGGGTAACTGTAAGGGTAAGGGTAAGGGTAAGGGTAAGGGTAAGGGTAAGGGTAAGGGTAAGGGTAAGGGTAAGGGTAAGGGTAAGGGTAAGGGTAAGGGTAAGGGTAAGGGTAAGGGTAAATGTAAGGGTAAGGGTAAGGGTAAGGGTAAGGGTAAGGGTAAGGGTAAGGGTAAGGGTAAGGGTAAGGGTAAGGGTAAGGGTAAGGGTAAGGGTAAGGGTAAGGGTAAGGGTAAGGGTAAGGGTAAGGGTAAGGGTAAGCTTAAGGGTAAAAGCAAGGGAAAGGGTAAGGGTAAGTGTAAGGGTAAAGGTAAATGTAAGCCTAAGGGTAAAAGCAAGGGTAAGGGTAAGGGTAAGGGTAAGGTTAAGGGTCAGGGTAAGGGTAAGGGTAAGTGTAAGGGTAAGGGTAAGGGTAAGGGTAAGGGTAAGGGTAAGGGTAAGGGTAAGGGTAAGGGTAAGTGTAAGGGTAAGGGTAAGGGTAAGGGTAAGGGTAAGGGTAAGCTTAAGGGTAAAAGCAAGGGTAAGGGTAAGGGTAAGGGTAAGCTTAAGTGTAAAAGCAAGGGTAAGGGTAAGGGTAAGGGTAAAAGCAAGGGTAAAAGCAAGGGTTAGGGTAAGGGTAAGGGTAAGGGTAAGGGTAAGGGTAAGGGTAAGGGTAAGGGTAAGGGTAAGGGTAAAGGTAAGGGTAAGGGTAAGGGTAAGGGTAAGGGTAAGGGTAAGGGTAAGGGTAAGGGTAAGGGTAAGGGTAAGGGTAAGGGTAAGGGTAAGGGTAAGGGTAAGGGTAAGGGTAAGGGTTAAAGCAAGGGTTAGGGTAAGGGTGAGGGTAAGGGTAAGGGTAAGGGTAAGGGTAAGGGTAAGGGTAAGGGTAAGGGTAAGGGTAAGGATAAGGGTAAGGGTAAGGGTAAGTGTAAGGGTAAGGGTAAGGGTAAGGGTAAGGGTAAGGGTAAGGGTAAGGGTAAGGGTAAGGGTAAGGGTAAGGGTAAGGGTAAAAGCAAGGGTAAGGGTAAGGGTAAGGGTAAGGGTAAGGGTAAGGGTAAAGGTAAGGGTAAGCCTAAGGGTAAAAGCAAGGGTAAGGGCAAGATTAAGGGTAAGGGTAAGGGTAAGGCTAAGGGTAAGGGTAAGGGTAAGGGTAAGGGTAAGGGTAAGGGTAAAGGTAAGGGTAAGGGTAAGGGTAAGGGTAAGGGTAAGGGTAAGGGTAAGGGTAAGGGCAAGGGTAAGGGTAAGGGTAAGGGTAAGGGTAAGTGTAAGGGTAAGGGTAAGGGTAAGGGTAAGGGTAAGGGTAAGGGTAAGGGTAAGGGTAAGGGTAAGGGTAAGGGTAAGGGTAAGGGTAAGGGTAAGGGTAAGGGTAAGGGTAAGGGTAAGGGTAAGGGTAAGGGTAAGGGTAAGGGTAAGGGTAAGGGTAAGGGTAAGCTTAAGGGTAAAAGCAAGGGTAAGGGTTAGGGTAAGGGTAAGGGTAAGGGTAAGGGTAAGGGTAAGGGTAAGGGTAAGCGTAAGGGTGAGGGTAAGGGTAAGGGTAAGGGTAAGGGCAAGGGTAAGGGTAAGGGTAAGTGTAAGGGTAAGGGTAAGGGTAAGGGTAAGGGTAAGGGTAAGAGTAAGGGTAAGGGTAAGGGTAAGGGTAAGGGTAAGGGTAAGGGTAAGGGTAAGGGTAAGGGTAAGGGTAAGGGTAAGGGTAAGGGTAAGGGTAAGGGTAAGGGTAAGGGTAAGGGTAAGTGTAAGGGTAAGGGTAAGGGTAAGGGTAAGGGTAAGTGTAAGGGTAAGGGTAAGGCTTTTACCCTTAAGCTTACCCTTACCCTTACCCTTACCCTTACCCTTACCCTTACCCTTACCCTTACCCTTACCCTTACCCTTACCCTTACCCTTACCCTTACCCTTACCCTTACCCTTACCCTTACCCTTACCCTTACCCTTACCCTTACCCTTACCCTTACCCTTACCCTTACCCTTACCCTTACCCTTACCCTTACCCTTACCCTTACCCTTACCCTTACCCTTACCCTTACCCTTACCCTTACCCTTACCCTTACCCTTACCCTTACCCTTACCCTTACCCTTGCTTTTACCCTTAGGCTTACCCTTACCTTTACCCTTACCCTTACCCTTACCCTTACCCTTACCCTTACCCTTACCCTTACCCTTGCTTTTACCCTTAAGCTTACCCTTACCCTTACCCTTTCCCTTACCCTTACCCTTACCCTTACCCTTACCCTTACCCTTATTCTTACACTTACCCTTACCCTTACCCTTACCCTTACCCTTACCCTTACCCTAACCCTTACCCTTACCCTTACCCTTACCCTTACCCTTACCCTTATCCTTGCTTTTACCCTTAAGCTTACCCTTACCCTCACCCTTACCCTTACCCTTATCCTTACCCTTACCTTTACCCTTACCCTTACCCTTACCCTTACCCTTACCCTTACCCTTACCCTTACCCTTACCCTTACCCTTACCCTTACCCTCACCCTTAAACCTACCCTTACCCTTACCCTTACCCTTACCCTTACCCTTACCCTTACCTTTACCCTTACCCTTACCCTTACCCTTACCCTTACCCTTACCCTTACCCTTGCCCTTACCCTTGCTTTTACCCTTAGGCTTACCCTTACCTTTACCCTTACCCTTACCCTTACCCTTACCCTTACCCTTACCCTTACCCTTGCTTTTACCCTTGCCCTTACCCTTACCCTT
>CAUEHS010000685.1:0-89330 GCA_958510865.1 Myrrha octodecimguttata
CGAAACAACTGAGATACAGGGTGTTCTTCGTCAAATGACAGGTATAGTATCTTTCGAACCAATGCTCTGATTCGACTGAAATTTTCACCAATCATTCCTCTTCAAAATCCAGAATAACGATTCAAAAATAAAAAGTCTAACTTTCGAAACAACTGAGATACAGGGTGTTCTTCGTCAAATGACAAGTATAGTATCTTTCGAACCAATGCTCTGATTCGACTGAAATTTTCACCAATCATTCCTCTTCACAATCCAGAATAACGATTCAAAAATAAAAAGTCTAACTTTCGAAACAACTGAGATACAGGGTGTTCTTCGTCAAATGACAAGTATAGTATCTTTCGAACCAATGCTCTGATTCGACTGAAATTTTCACCAATCATTCCTCTTCACAATCCAGAATAACGATTCAAAAATAAAAAGTCTAACTTTCGAAACAACTGAGATACAGGGTGTTCTTCGTCAAATGACAGGTATAGTATCTTTCGAACCAATGCTCTGATTCGACTGAAATTTTCACCAATCATTCCTCTTCACAATCCAGAATAACGTTCCAAAAATAAAAAGTCTAACTTTCGAAACAACTGAGATACAGGGTGTTCTTCGTCAAATGACAAGTATAGTATCTTTCGAACCAATGCTCTGATTCGACTGAAATTTTCACCAATCATTCCTCTTCACAATCCTGAATAACGTTCCAAAAATAAAAAGTCTAACTTTCGAAACAACTGAGATACAGGGTGTTCTTCGTCAAATGACAAGTATAGTATCTTTCGAACCAATGCTCTGATTCGACTGAAATTTTCACCAATCATTCCTCTTCACAATCCAGAATAACGATTCAAAAATAAAAAGTCTAACTTTCGAAACAACTGAGATACAGGCTGTTCTTCGTCAAATGACAGGTATAGTATCTTTCGAACCAATGCTCTGATTCGACTGAAATTTTCACCAATCATTCCTCTTCACAATCCAGAATAACGTTCCAAAAATAAAAACTCTTACTTCCGAAACAACTGAGATACAGGGTGTTCTTCGTCAAATGACAGGTATAGTATCTTTCGAACCAATGCTCTGATTCGACTGAAATTTTCACCAATCATTCCTCTTCACAATCCAGAATAACGTTCCAAAAATAAAAACTCTAACTTTCGAAACAACTGAGATACAGGGTGTTCTTCGTCAAATGACAGGTATAGTATCTTTCGAACCAATGCTCTGATTCGACTGAAATTTTCAACAATCATTCCTCTTCAAAATCCAGAATAACGTTCCAAAAATAAAAAGTCTAACTTTCGAAACAACTGAGATACAGGGTGTTCTTCGTCAAATGACAGGTATAGTATCTTTCGAACCAATGCTCTGATTCGACTGAAATTTTCACCAATCATTCCTCTTCACAATCCAGAATAACGATTCAAAAATAAAAAGTCTAACTTTCGAAACAACTGAGATACAGGGTGTTCTTCGTCAAATGACAAGTATAGTATCTTTCGAACCAATGCTCTGATTCGACTGAAATTTTCACCAATCATTCCTCTTCACAATCCAGAATAACGATTCAAAAATAAAAAGTCTTACTTTCGAAACAACTGAGATACAGGGTGTTCTTCGTCAAATGACAGGTATAGTATCTTTCGAACCAATGCTCTGATTCGACTGAAATTTTCACCAATCATTCCTCTTCACAATCCAGAATAACGATTCAAAAATAAAAAGTCTAACTTTCGAAACAACTGAGATACAGGGTGTTCTTCGTCAAATGACAGGTATAGTATCTTTCGAACAAATGCTCTGATTCGACTGAAATTTTCACCAATCATTCCTCTTCACAATCCAGAATAACTTTCCAAAAATAAAAAGTCTTACTTTCGAAACAACTGAGATACAGGGTGTTCTTCGTCAAATGACAGGTATAGTATCTTTCGAACCAATGCTCTTATTCGACTGAAATTTTCACCAATCATTCCTCTTCACAATCCAGAATAACGTTCAAAAAATAAAGTCTTACTTTCGAAACAACTGAGATACAGGGTGTTCTTCGTCAAATGACAAGTATAGTATCTTTCGAACCAATGCTCTGATTCGACTGAAATTTTCACCAATCATTCCTCTTCACAATCCAGAATAACGATTCAAAATTAAAAAGTCTAACTTTCGAAACAACTGAGATACAGGGTGTTCTTCGTCAAATGACAGGTATAGTATCTTTCGAACCAATGCTCTGATTCGACTGAAATTTTCACCAATCATTCCTCTTCACAATCCAGAATAACGTTCCAAAAATAAAAACTCTAACTTTCGAAACAACTGAGATACAGGGTGTTCTTCGTCAAATGACAGGTATAGTATCTTTCGAACCAATGCTCTGATTCGACTGAAATTTTCACCAATCATTCCTCTTCACAATCCAGAATAACGTTCCAAAAATAAAAACTCTAACTTTCGAAACAACTGAGATACAGGGTGTTTTTCGTCAAATGACAGGTATAGTATCTTTCGCACCAATGCTCTGATTCGACTGAAATTTTCACCAATCATTCCTCTTCAAAATCCAGAATAACTTTCCAAAAATAAAAAGTCTAACTTTCGAAACAACTGAGATACAGGGTGTTCTTCGTTAAATGACAGGTATAGTATCTTTCGAACCAATGCTCTGATTCGACTGAAATTTTCACCAATCATTCCTCTTCACAATCCAGAATAACGTTCCAAAAATAAAAAGTCTAACTTTCGAAACAACTGAGATACAGGGTGTTCTTCGTCAAATGACAAGTATAGTATCTTTCGAACCAATGCTCTGATTCGACTGAAATTTTCACCAATCATTCCTCTTCACAATCCAGAATAACGTTCCAAAAATAAAAAGTCTAACTTTCGAAACAACTGAGATACAGGGTGTTCTTCGTCAAATGACAAGTATAGTATCTTTCGAACCAATGCTCTGATTCGACTGAAATTTTCACCAATCATTCCTCTTCACAATCCAGAATAACGTTCCAAAAATAAAAAGTCTAACTTTCGAAACAACTGAGATACAGGGTGTTCTTCGTCAAATGACAAGTATAGTATCTTTCGAACCAATGCTCTGATTCGACTGAAATTTTCACCAATCATTCCTCTTCACAATCCAGAATAACGTTCCAAAAATAAAAAGTCTAACTTTCGAAACAATTGAGATACAGGGTGTTCTTCGTCAAATGACAAGTATAGTATCTTTCGAACCAATGCTCTGATTCGACTGAAATTTTCACCAATCATTCCTCTTCACAATCCAGAATAACGTTCCAAAAATAAAAAGTCTAACTTTCGAAACAACTGAGATACAGGGTGTTCTTCGTCAAATGACAAGTATAGTATCTTTCGAACCAATGCTCTGATTCGACTGAAGTTTTCACCAATCATTCCTCTTCAAAATCCAGAATAACGTTCCAAAAATAAAAAGTCTAACTTTCGAAACAACTGAGATACAGGGTGTTCTTCGTCAAATGACAGGTATAGTATCTTTCGAACCAATGCTCTGATTCGACTGAAATTTTCACCAATCATTCCTCTTCACAATCCAGAATAATGTTTCAAAAATAAAAAGTCTAACTTCCGAAACAACTGAGATACAGGGTGTTCTTCGTCAAATGACAGGTATAGTATCTTTCGAACCAATGCTCTGATTCGACTGAAATTTTCACCAATCATTCCTCTTCACAATCCAGAATAACGTTTCAAAAATAAAAAGTCTAACTTTCGAAACAACTGAGATACAGGGTGTTCTTCGTCAAATGACAGGTATAGTATCTTTCGAACCAATGCTCTGATTCGACTGAAATTTTCACCAATCATTCCTCTTCAAAATCCAGAATAACGATTCAAAAATAAAAAGTCTAACTTTCGAAACAACTGAGATACAGGGTGTTCTTCGTCAAATGACAAGTATAGTATCTTTCGAACCAATGCTCTGATTGGACTGAAATTTTCACCAATCATTCCTCTTCACAATCCAGAATAACGATTCAAAAATAAAAAGTCTAACTTTCGAAACAACTGAGATACAGGGTGTTCTTCGTCAAATGACAAGTATAGTATCTTTCGAACCAATGCTCTGATTCGACTGAAATTTTCACCAATCATTCCTCTTCACAATCCAGAATAACCATTCAAAAATAAAAAGTCTAACTTTCGAAACAACTGAGATACAGGGTGTTCTTCGTCAAATGACAGGTATAGTATCTTTCGAACCAATGCTCTGATTCGACTGAAATTTTCACCAATAATTCCTCTTCACAATCCAGAATAACGATTCAAAATTAAAAAATCTAACTTTCGAAACAACTGAGATACAGGGTGTTCTTCGTCAAATGACAGGTATAGTATCTTTCGAACCAATGCTCTGATGCGACTGAAATTTTCACCAATCATTCCTCTTCACAATCCAGAATAACGTTCCAAAAATAAAAACTCTAACTTTCGAAACAACTGAGATACAGGGTGTTCTTCGTCAAATGACAGGTATAGTATCTTTCGAACCAATGCTCTGATTCGACTGAAATTTTCACCAATCATTCCTCTTCACAATCCAGAATAACGTTCCAAAAATAAAAACTCTAACTTTCGAAACAACTGAGATACAGGGTGTTTTTCGTCAAATGACAGGTATAGTATCTTTCGCACCAATGCTCTGATTTGACTGAAATTTTCACCAATCATTCCTCTTCAAAATCCAGAATAACTTTCCAAAAATAAAAAGTCTAACTTTCGAAACAACTGAGATACAGGGTGTTCTTCGTTAAATGACAGGTATAGTATCTTTCGAACCAATGCTCTGATTCGACTGAAATTTTCACCAATCATTCCTCTTCACAATCCAGAATAACGTTCCAAAAATAAAAAGTCTAACTTTCGAAACAACTGAGATACAGGGTGTTCTTCGTCAAATGACAAGTATAGTATCTTTCGAACCAATGCTCTGATTCGACTGAAATTTTCACCAATCATTCCTCTTCACAATCCAGAATAACGTTCCAAAAATAAAAAGTCTAACTTTCGAAACAACTGAGATACAGGGTGTTCTTCGTCAAATGACAAGTATAGTATCTTTCGAACCAATGCTCTGATTCGACTGAAATTTTCACCAATCATTCCTCTTCACAATCCAGAATAACGTTCCAAAAATAAAAAGTCTAACTTTCGAAACAACTGAGATACAGGGTGTTCTTCGTCAAATGACAAGTATAGTATCTTTCGAACCAATGCTCTGATTCGACTGAAATTTTCACCAATCATTCCTCTTCACAATCCAGAATAACGTTCCAAAAATAAAAAGTCTAACTTTCGAAACAACTGAGATACAGGGTGTTCTTCGTCAAATGACAAGTATAGTATCTTTCGAACCAATGCTCTGATTCGACTGAAATTTTCACCAATCATTCCTCTTCACAATCCAGAATAACGTTCCAAAAATAAAAAGTCTAACTTTCGAAACAACTGAGATACAGGGTGTTCTTCGTCAAATGACAAGTATAGTATCTTTCGAACCAATGCTCTGATTCGACTGAAGTTTTCACCAATCATTCCTCTTCAAAATCCAGAATAACGTTCCAAAAATAAAAAGTCTAACTTTCGAAACAACTGAGATACAGGGTGTTCTTCGTCAAATGACAGGTATAGTATCTTTCGAACCAATGCTCTGATTCGACTGAAATTTTCACCAATCATTCCTCTTCACAATCCAGAATAATGTTTCAAAAATAAAAAGTCTAACTTCCGAAACAACTGAGATACAGGGTGTTCTTCGTCAAATGACAGGTATAGTATCTTTCGAACCAATGCTCTGATTCGACTGAAATTTTCACCAATCATTCCTCTTCACAATCCAGAATAACGTTTCAAAAATAAAAAGTCTAACTTTCGAAACAACTGAGATACAGGGTGTTCTTCGTCAAATGACAGGTATAGTATCTTTCGAACCAATGCTCTGATTCGACTGAAATTTTCACCAATCATTCCTCTTCAAAATCCAGAATAACGATTCAGAAATAAAAAGTCTAACTTTCGAAACAACTGAGATACAGGGTGTTCTTCGTCGAATGACAAGTATAGTATCTTTCGAACCAATGCTCTGATTCGACTGAAATTTTCACCAATCATTCCTCTTCACAATCCAGAATAACGATTCAAAAATAAAAAGTCTAACTTTCGAAACAACTGAGATACAGGGTGTTCTTCGTCAAATGACAAGTATAGTATCTTTCGAACCAATGCTCTGATTCGACTGAAATTTTCACCAATCATTCCTCTTCACAATCCAGAATAACCATTCAAAAATAAAAAGTCTAACTTTCGAAACAACTGAGATACAGGGTGTTCTTCGTCAAATGACAGGTATAGTATCTTTCGAACCAATGCTCTGATTCGACTGAAATTTTCACCAATCATTCCTCTTCACAATCCAGAATAACCTTCCAAAAATAAAAAGTCTAACTTTCGAAACAACTGAGATACAGGGTGTTCTTCGTCAAATGACAAGTATAGTATCTTTCGAACCAATGCTCTGATTCGACTGAAATTTTCACCAATCATTCCTCTTCACAATCCAGAATAACGTTCCAAAAATAAAAAGTCTAACTTTCGAAACAACTGAGATACAGGGTGTTCTTCGTCAAATGACAAGTATAGTATCTTTCGAACCAATGCTCTGATTCGACTGAAATTTTCACCAATCATTCCTCTTCACAATCCAGAATAACGATTCAAAAATAAAAAGTCTAACTTCCGAAACAACTGAGATACAGGCTGTTCTTCGTCAAATGACAGGTATAGTATCTTTCGAACCAATGCTCTGATTCGACTGAAATTTTCACCAATCATTTCTCTTCACAATCCAGAATAACGTTCCAAAAATAAAAACTCTAACTTTCGAAACAACTGAGATACAGGGTGTTCTTCGTCAAATGACAGGTATAGTATCTTTCGAACCAGTGCTCTGATTCGACTGAAATTTTCACCAATCATTCCTCTTCACAATCCAGAATAACGTTCCAAAAATAAAAACTCTAACTTTCGAAACAACTGAGATACAGGGTGTTCTTCGTCAAATGACAGGTATAGTATCTTTCGAACCAATGCTCTGATTCGACTGAAATTTTCAACAATCATTCCTCTTCAAAATCCAGAATAACGTTTCAAAAATAAAAAGTCTAACTTTCGAAACAACTGCGATACAGGGTGTTCTTCGTCAAATGACAGGTATAGTATCTTTCGAACCAATGCTCTGATTCGACTGAAATTTTCACCAATCATTCCTCTTCACAATCCAGAATAACAATTCAAAAATAAAAAGTCTAACTTTCGAAACAACTGAGATACAGGGTGTTCTTCGTCAAATGACAAGTATAGTATCTTTCGAACCAATGCTCTGATTCGACTGAAATTTTCACCAATCATTCCTCTTCACAATCCAGAATAACGATTCAAAAATAAAAAGTCTTACTTTCGAAACAACTGAGATACAGGGTGTTCTTCGTCAAATGACAGGTATAGTATCTTTCGAACCAATGCTCTGATTCGACTGAAATTTTCACCAATCATTCCTCTTCACAATCCAGAATAACGATTCAAAAATAAAAAGTCTAACTTTCGAAACAACTGAGATACAGGGTGTTCTTCGTCAAATGACAGGTATAGTATCTTTCGAACAAATGCTCTGATTCGACTGAAATTTTCACACCCTGTATCCCAGTTGTTTCGAAAGTTAGACTTTTTATTTTTGAATCGTTATTCTGGATTGTGAAGAGGAATGATTGGTGAAAATTTCAGTCGAATCAGAGCATTGGTTCGAAAGATACTATACCTGTCATTTGACGAAGAACACCCTGTATCTCAGTTGTTTCGGAAGTTAGACTTTTTATTTTTGAAACATTATTCTGGATTGTGAAGAGGAATGATTGGTGAAAATTTCAGTCGAATCAGAGCATTGGTTCGAAAGATACTATACCTGTCATTTGACGAAGAACACCCTGTATCTCAGTTGTTTCGAAAGTTAGACTTTTTATTTTTGAATCGTTATTCTGGATTGTGAAGAGGAATGATTGGTGAAAATTTCAGTCGAATCAGAGCATTGGTTCGAAAGATACTATACCTGTCATTTGACGAAGAACACCCTGTATCTCAGTTGTTTCGGAAGTTAGACTTTTTATTTTTGGAACGTTATTCTGGATTGTGAAGAGGAATGATTGGTGAAAATTTCAGTCGAATCAGAGCATTGGTTCGAAAGATACTATACCTGTCATTTGACGAAGAACACCCTGTATCTCAGTTGTTTCGAAAGTTAGACTTTTTATTTTTGGAACGTTATTCTGGATTTTGAAGAGGAATGATTGGTGAAAATTTCAGTCGAATCAGAGCATTGGTTCGAAAGATACTATACTTGTCATTTGACGAAGAACACCCTGTATCTCAGTTGTTTCGAAAGTTAGACTTTTTATTTTTGAATCGTTATTCTGGATTGTGAAGAGGAATGATTGGTGAAAATTTCAGTCGAATCAGAGCATTGGTTCGAAAGATACTATACCTGTCATTTGACGAAGAACACCCTGTATCTCAGTTGTTTCGAAAGTTAGACTTTTTATTTTTGGAACGTTATTCTGGATTTTGAAGAGGAATGATTGGTGAAAATTTCAGTCGAATCAGAGCATTGGTTCGAAAGATACTATACCTGTCATTTGACGAAGAACACCCTGTATCTCAGTTGTTTCGAAAGTTAGACTTTTTATTTTTGAATCGTTATTCTGGATTGTGAAGAGGAATGATTGGTGAAAATTTCAGTCGAATCAGAGCATTGGTTCGAAAGATACTATACCTGTCATTTGACGAAGAACACCCTGTATCTCAGTTGTTTCGAAAGTTAGACTTTTTATTTTTGGAACGTTATTCTGGATTGTGAAGAGGAATGAATGGTGAAAATTTCAGTCGAATCAGAGCATTGGTTCGAAAGATACTATACCTGTCATTTGACGAAGAACACCCTGTATCTCAGTTGTTTCGAAAGTTAGACTTTTTATTTTTGAATCGTTATTCTGGATTGTGAAGAGGAATGATTGGTGAAAATTTCAGTCGAATCAGAGCATTGGTTCGAAAGATACTATACTTGTCATTTGACGAAGAATACCCTGTATCTCAGTTGTTTCGAAAGTTAGACTTTTTATTTTTGGAACGGTATTCTGGATTGTGAAGAGGAATGATTGGTGAAAATTTCAGTCGAATCAGAGCATTGGTTCGAAAGATACTATACCTGTCATTTGACGAAGAACACCCTGTATCTCAGTTGTTTCGAAAGTTAGACTTTTTATTTTTGAATCGTTATTCTGGATTTTGAAGAGGAATGATTGGTGAAAATTTCAGTCGACTCAGAGCATTGGTTCGAAAGATACTATACCTGTCATTTGACGAAGAACACCCTGTATCTCAGTTGTTTCGAAAGTTAGACTTTTTTATTTTTGAAACGTTATTCTGGATTGTGAAGAGGAATGATTGGTGAAAATTTCAGTCGCATCAGAGCATTGGTTCGAAAGATACTATACCTGTCATTTGACGAAGAACACCCTGTATCTCAGTTGTTTCGAAAGTTAGACTTTTTATTTTTGAATCGTTATTCTGGATTGTGAAGAGGAATGATTGGTGAAAATTTCAGTCGAATCAGAGCATTGGTTCGAAAGATACTATACCTGTCATTTGACGAAGAACACCCTGTATCTCAGTTGTTTCGGAAGTTAGACTTTTTATTTTTGAAACGTTATTCTGGATTGTGAAGAGGAATGATTGGTGAAAATTTCAGTCGAATCAGAGCATTGGTTCGAAAGATACTATACCTGTCATTTGACGAAGAACACCCTGTATCTCAGTTGTTTCGAAAGTTAGACTTTTTATTTTTGAATCGTTATTCTGGATTGTGAAGAGGAATGATTGGTGAAAATTTCAGTCGAATCAGAGCATTGGTTCGAAAGATACTATACCTGTCATTTGACGAAGAACACCCTGTATCTCAGTTGTTTCGAAAGTTAGACTTTTTATTTTTGGAACGTTATTCTGGATTTTGAAGAGGAATGATTGGTGAAAATTTCAGTCGAATCAGAGCATTGGTTCGAAAGATACTATACCTGTCATTTGACGAAGAACACCCTGTATCTCAGTTGTTTCGAAAGTTAGACTTTTTATTTTTGGAACGTTATTCTGGATTGTGAAGAGGAATGATTGGTGAAAATTTCAGTCGAATCAGAGCATTGGTTCGAAAGATACTATACCTGTCATTTGACGAAGAACACCCTGTATCTCAGTTGTTTCGAAAGTTAGACTTTTTATTTTTGGAACGTTATTCTGGATTTTGAAGAGGAATGATTGGTGAAAATTTCAGTCGAATCAGAGCATTGGTTCGAAAGATACTATACTTGTCATTTGACGAAGAACACCCTGTATCTCAGTTGTTTCGAAAGTTAGACTTTTTATTTTTGGAACGTTATTCTGGATTGTGAAGAGGAATGATTGGTGAAAATTTCAGTCGAATCAGAGCATTGGTTCGAAAGATACTATACCTGTCATTTGACGAAGAACACCCTGTTTCTCAGTTGTTTCGAAAGTTAGACTTTTTATTTTTGAAACGTTATTCTGGATTGTGAAGAGGAATGATTGGTGAAAATTTCAGTCGAATCAGAGCATTGGTTCGAAAGATACTATACCTGTCATTTGACGAAGAACACCCTGTATCTCAGTTGTTTCGAAAGTTAGACTTTTTATTTTTGGAACGTTATTCTGGATTTTGAAGAGGAATGATTGGTAAAAATTTCAGTCGAATCAGAGCATTGGTTCGAAAGATACTATACCTGTCATTTGACGAAGAACACCCTGTATCTCAGTTGTTTCGAAAGTAAGACTTTTTATTTTTGGAACGTTATTCTGGATTGTGAAGAGGAATGATTGGTGAAAATTTCAGTCGAATCTGAGCATTGGTTCGAAAGATACTTTACCTGTCATTTGACGAAGAACACCCTGTATCTCAGTTGTTTCGAAAGTTAGACTTTTTATTTTTCAATCGTTATTCTGGATTGTGAAGAGGAATGATTGGTGAAAATTTCAGTCGAATCAGAGCATTGGTTCGAAAGATACTATACTTGTCATTTGACGAAGAACACCCTGTATCTCAGTTGTTTCGAAAGTTAGACTTTTTATTTTTGGAACGTTATTCTGGATTGTGAAGAGGAATGATTGGTGAAAATTTCAGTCGAATCAGAGCATTGGTTCGAAAGATACTATACCTGTCATTTGACGAAGAACACCCTGTATCTCAGTTGTTTCGAAAGTTAGACTTTTTATTTTTGAATCGTTATTCTGGATTGTGAAGAGGAATGATTGGTGAAAATTTCAGTCGAATCAGAGCATTGGTTCGAAAGATACTATACTTGTCATTTGACGAAGAACACCCTGTATCTCAGTTGTTTCGAAAGTTAGACTTTTTATTTTTGAATCGTTATTCTGGATTGTGAAGAGGAATGATTGGTGAAAATTTCAGTCGAATCAGAGCATTGGTTCGAAAGATACTATACCTGTCATTTGACGAAGAACACCCTGTATCTCAGTTGTTTCGAAAGTTAGACTTTTTATTTTTGGAACGTTATTCTGGATTGTGAAGAGGAATGATTGGTGAATATTTCAGTCGAATCAGAGCATTGGTTCAAAAGATACTATACCTGTCATTTGACGAAAAACACCCTGTATCTCAGTTGTTTCGAAAGTTAGACTTTTTATTTTTGGAACGTTATTCTGGATTGTGAAGAGGAATGATTGGTGAAAATTTCAGTCGAATCAGAGCATTGGTTCGAAAGATACTATACCTGTCATTTGACGAAGAACACCCTGTATCTCAGTTGTTTCGAAAGTTAGACTTTTTATTTTTGAATCGTTATTCTGGATTTTGAAGAGGAATGATTGGTGAAAATTTCAGTCGAATCAGAGCATTGGTTCGAAAGATACTATACCTGTCATTTGACGAAGAACACCCTGTATCTCAGTTGTTTCGAAAGTTAGACTTTTTATTTTTGAAACGTTATTCTGGATTGTGAAGAGGAATGATTGGTGAAAATTTCAGTCGAATCAGAGCATTGGTTCGAAAGATACTATACCTGTCATTTGACGAAGAACACCCTGTATCTCAGTTGTTTCGGAAGTTAGACTTTTTATTTTTGAAATGTTATTCTGGATTGTGAAGAGGAATGATTGGTGAAAATTTCAGTCGAATCAGAGCATTGGTTCGAAAGATACTATACCTGTCATTTGACGAAGAACACCCTGTATCTCAGTTGTTTCGAAAGTTTGACTTTTTATTTTTGGAACGTTATTCTGGATTGTGAAGAGGAATGATTGGTGAAAATTTCAGTCGAATCAGAGCATTGGTTCGAAAGATACTATACCTGTCATTTGACGAAGAACACCCTGTATCTCAGTTGTTTCGAAAGTTAGACTTTTTATTTTTGGAACGTTATTCTGGATTGTGAAGAGGAATGATTGGTGAAAATTTCAGTCGAATCAGAGCATTGGTTCGAAAGATACTATACCTGTCATTTGACGAAGAACACCCTGTATCTCAGTTGTTTCGAAAGTTAGACTTTTTATTTTTGAATCGTTATTCTGGATTGTGAAGAGGAATGATTGGTGAAAATTTCAGTCGAATCAGAGCATTGGTTCGAAAGATACTATACTTGTCATTTGACGAAGAACACCCTGTATCTCAGTTGTTTCGAAAGTTAGACTTTTTATTTTTGGAACGTTATTCTGGATTGTGAAGAGGAATGATTGGTGAAAATTTCAGTCGAATCAGAGCATTGGTTCGAAAGATACTATACCTTTCATTTGACGAAGAACACCCTGTATCTCAGTTGTTTCGAAAGTTAGACTTTTTATTTTTGAATCGTTATTCTGGATTTTGAAGAGGAATGATTGGTGAAAATTTCAGTCGAATCAGAGCATTGGTTCGAAAGATACTATACCTGTCATTTGACGAAGAACACCCTGTATCTCAGTTGTTTCGAAAGTTAGACTTTTTATTTTTGAAACGTTATTCTGGATTGTGAAGAGGAATGATTGGTGAAAATTTCAGTCGAATCAGAGCATTGGTTCGAAAGATACTATACCTGTCATTTGACGAAGAACACCCTGTATCACAGTTGTTTCGGAAGTTAGACTTTTTATTTTTGAAACGTTATTCTGGATTGTGAAGAGGAATGATTGGTGAAAATTTCAGTCGAATCAGAGCATTGGTTCGAAAGATACTATACCTGTCATTTGACGAAGAACACCCTGTATCTCAGTTGTTTCGAAAGTTAGACTTTTTATTTTTGGAACGTTATTCTGGATTGTGAAGAGGAATGATTGGTGAAAATTTCAGTCGAATCAGAGCATTGGTTCGAAAGATACTATACCTGTCATTTGACGAAGAACACCCTGTATCTCAGTTGTTTCGAAAGTTAGACTTTTTATTTTTGAAACGTTATTCTGGATTGTGAAGAGGAATGATTGGTGAAAATTTCAGTCGAATCAGAGCATTGGTTCGAAAGATACTATACCTGTCATTTGACGAAGAACACCCTGTATCTCAGTTGTTTTGGAAGATAGACTTTTTATATTTGAAACGTTATTCTGGATTGTGAAGAGGAATGATTGGTGAAAATTTCAGTCGAATCAGAGCATTGGTTCGAAAGATACTATACCTGTCATTTGACGAAGAACACCCTGTATCTCAGTTGTTTCGAAAGTTAGACTTTTTATTTTTGGAATGTTATTCTGGATTTTGAAGAGAAATGATTGGTGAAAATTTCAGTCGAATAAGAGCATTGGTTCGAAAGATACTATACTTGTCATTTGACGAAGAACACCCTGTATCTCAGTTGTTTCGAAAGTTAGACTTTTTATTTTTGAAACGTTATTCTGGATTGTGAAGAGAAATGATTGGTGAAAATTTCAGTCGAATCAGAGCATTGGTTCGAAAGATACTATACCTGTCATTTGACGAAGAACACCCTGTATCTCAGTTGTTTCGAAAGTTAGACTTTTTATTTTTGAATCGTTATTCTGGATTGTGAAGAGGAATGATTGGTGAAAATTTCAGTCGAATCAGAGCATTGGTTCGAAAGATACTATACCTGTCATTTGACGAAGAACACCCTGTATCTCAGTTGTTTCGAAAGTTAGACTTTTTATTTTTGAATCGTTATTCTGGATTTTGAAGAGGAATGATTGGTGAAAATTTCAATCGAATCAGAGCATTGGTTCGAAAGATACTATACCTGTCATTCGACGAAGAACACCCTGTATCTCAGTTGTTTCGAAAGTTAGACTTTTTATTTTTGAAACGTTATTCTGGATTGTGAAGAGGAATGATTGGTGAAAATTTCAGTCGAATCAGAGCATTGGTTCGAAAGATACTATACCTGTCATTTGACGAAGAACACCCTGTATCACAGTTGTTTTGGAAGTTAGACTTTTTATTTTTGAAACGTTATTCTGGATTGTGAAGAGGAATGATTGGTGAAAATTTCAGTCGAATCAGAGCATTGGTTCGAAAGATACTATACCTGTCATTTGACGAAGAACACCCTGTATCTCAGTTGTTTCGAAAGTTAGACTTTTTATTTTTGGAACGTTATTCTGGATTGTGAAGAGGAATGATTGGTGAAAATTTCAGTCGAATCAGAGCATTGGTTCGAAAGATACTATACCTGTCATTTGACGAAGAACACCCTGTATCTCAGTTGTTTCGAAAGTTAGACTTTTTATTTTTGAAACGTTATTCTGGATTGTGAAGAGGAATGATTGGTGAAAATTTCAGTCGAATCAGAGCATTGGTTCGAAAGATACTATACCTGTCATTTGACGAAGAACACCCTGTATCTCAGTTGTTTCGGAAGATAGACTTTTTATATTTGAAACGTTATTCTGGATTGTGAAGAGGAATGATTGGTGAAAATTTCAGTCGAATCAGAGCATTGGTTCGAAAGATACTATACCTGTCATTTGACGAAGAACACCCTGTATCTCAGTTGTTTCGAAAGTAAGACTTTTTATTTTTGGCATGTTATTCTGGATTTTGAAGAGGAATGATTGGTGAAAATTTCAGTCGAATCAGAGCATTGGTTCGAAAGATACTATACTTGTCATTTGACGAAGAACACCCTGTATCTCAGTTGTTTCGAAAGTGAGACTTTTTATATTTGGAACGTTATTCTGGATTGTGAAGAGAAATGATTGGTGAAAATTTCAGTCGAATCAGAGCATTGGTTCGAAAGATACTATACCTGTCATTTGACGAAGAACACCCTGTATCTCAGTTGTTTCGAGAGTTAGACTTTTTATTTTTGAATCGTTATTCTGGATTGTGAAGAGGAATGATTGGTGAAAATTTCAGTCGAATCAGAGCATTGGTTGGAAAGATACTATACCTGTCATTTGACGAAGAACACCCTGTATCTCAGTTGTTTCGAAAGTTAGACTTTTTATTTTTGAATCGTTATTCTGGATTTTGAAGAGGAATGATTGGTGAAAATTTCAATCGAATCAGAGCATTGGTTCGAAAGATACTATACCTGTCATTCGACGAAGAACACCCTGTATCTCAGTTGTTTCGAAAGTTAGACTTTTTATTTTTGAAACGTTATTCTGGATTGTGAAGAGGAATGATTGGTGAAAATTTCAGTCGAATCAGAGCATTGGTTCGGAAGATACTATACCTGTCATTTGACGAAGAACACCCTGTATCTCAGTTGTTTCGGAAGTTAGACTTTTTATTTTTGAAACGTTATTCTGGATTGTGAAGAGGAATGATTGGTGAAAATTTCAGTCGAATCAGAGCATTGGTTCGAAAGATACTATACCTGTCATTTGACGAAGAACACCCTGTATCTCAGTTGTTTCGAAAGTTAGACTTTTTATTTTTGAAACGTTATTCTGGATTGTGAAGAGGAATGATTGGTGAAAATTTCAGTCGAATCAGAGCATTGGTTCGAAAGATACTATACCTGTCATTTGACGAAGAACACCCTGTATCTCAGTTGTTTCGAAAGTTAGACTTTTTATTTTTGAAACGTTATTCTGGATTGTGAAGAGGAATGATTGGTGAAAATTTCAGTCGAATCAGAGCATTGGTTCGAAGGATACTATACCTGTCATTTGACGAAGAACACCCTGTATCTCAGTTGTTTCGGAAGTTAGACTTTTTATTTTTGAAACGTTATTCTGGATTGTGAAGAGGAATGATTGGTGAAAATTTCAGTCGAATCAGAGCATTGGTTCGAAAGATACTATACCTGTCATTTGACGAAGAACACCCTGTATCTCAGTTGTTTCGAAAGTTAGACTTTTTATTTTTGAAACGTTATTCTGGATTTTAAAGAGGAATGATAGGTGAAAATTTCAGTCGAATCAGAGCATTGGTTCGAAAGATACTATACTTGTCATTTGACGAAGAACACCCTGTATCTCAGTTGTTTCGAAAGTTAGACTCTTTATTTTTGGAACGTTATTCTGGATTGTGAAGAGGAATGATTGGTGAAAATTTCAGTCGAATCAGAGCATTGGTTCGAAAGATACTATACCTGTCATTTGACGAAGAACACCCTGTATCTCAGTTGTTTCGAAAGTTAGACTTTTTATTTTTGGAAAGTTATTCTGGATTGTGAAGAGGAATGATTGGTGAAAATTTCAGTCGAATCAGAGCATTGGTTCGAAAGATACTATACCTGTCATTTGACGAAGAACACCCTGTATCTCAGTTGTTTCGAAAGTTAGACTTTTTATTTTTGAATCGTTATTCTGGATTGTGAAGAGGAATGATTGGTGAAAATTTCAGTCGAATCAGAGCATTGGTTCGAAAGATACTATACCTGTCATTTGAAGAAGAACACCCTGTATCTCAGTTGTTTCGGAAGTTAGACTTTTTATTTTTGAAACGTTATTCTGGATTGTGAAGAGGAATGATTGGTGAAAATTTCAGTCGAATCAGAGCATTGGTTCGAAAGATACTATACCTGTCATTTGACGAAGAACACCCTGTATCTCAGTTGTTTCGAAAGTTAGAATTTTTATTTTTGGAACGTTATTCTGGATTTTGAAGAGGAATGATTGGTGAAAATTTCAGTCGAATCAGAGCATTGGTTCGAAAGATACTATACTTGTCATTTGACGAAGAACACCCTGTATCTCAGTTGTTTCGAAAGTTAGACTTTTTATTTTTGGAACGTTATTCTGGATTGTGAAGAGGAATGATTGTTGAAAATTTCAGTCGAATCAGAGCATTGGTTCGAAAGATACTATACCTGTCATTTGACGAAGAACACCCTGTATCTCAGTTGTTTCGAAAGTTAGACTTTTTATTTTTGGAACGTTATTCTGGATTGTGAAGAGGAATGATTGGTGAAAATTTCAGTCGAATCAGAGCATTGGTTCGAAAGATACTATACCTTTCATTTGACGAAGAACACCCTGTATCTCAGTTGTTTCGAAAGTTAGACTTTTTATTTTTGAATCGTTATTCTGGATTTTGAAGAGGAATGATTGGTGAAAATTTCAGTCGAATCAGAGCATTGGTTCGAAAGATACTATACCTGTCATTTGACGAAGAACACCCTGTATCTCAGTTGTTTCGAAAGTTAGACTTTTTATTTTTGAAACGTTATTCTGGATTGTGAAGAGGAATGATTGGTGAAAATTTCAGTCGAATCAGAGCATTGGTTCGAAAGATACTATACCTGTCATTTGACGAAGAACACCCTGTATCACAGTTGTTTCGGAAGTTAGACTTTTTATTTTTGAAACGTTATTCTGGATTGTGAAGAGGAATGATTGGTGAAAATTTCAGTCGAATCAGAGCATTGGTTCGAAAGATACTATACCTGTCATTTGACGAAGAACACCCTGTATCTCAGTTGTTTCGAAAGTTAGACTTTTTATTTTTGGAACGTTATTCTGGATTGTGAAGAGGAATGATTGGTGAAAATTTCAGTCGAATCAGAGCATTGGTTCGAAAGATACTATACCTGTCATTTGACGAAGAACACCCTGTATCTCAGTTGTTTCGAAAGTTAGACTTTTTATTTTTGAAACGTTATTCTGGATTGTGAAGAGGAATGATTGGTGAAAATTTCAGTCGAATCAGAGCATTGGTTCGAAAGATACTATACCTGTCATTTGACGAAGAACACCCTGTATCTCAGTTGTTTTGGAAGATAGACTTTTTATATTTGAAACGTTATTCTGGATTGTGAAGAGGAATGATTGGTGAAAATTTCAGTCGAATCAGAGCATTGGTTCGAAAGATACTATACCTGTCATTTGACGAAGAACACCCTGTATCTCAGTTGTTTCGAAAGTTAGACTTTTTATTTTTGGAATGTTATTCTGGATTTTGAAGAGGAATGATTGGTGAAAATTTCAGTCGAATCAGAGCATTGGTTCGAAAGATACTATACTTGTCATTTGACGAAGAACACCCTGTATCTCAGTTGTTTCGAAAGTTAGACTTTTTATTTTTGGAACGTTATTATGGATTGTGAAGAGAAATGATTGGTGAAAATTTCAGTCGAATCAGAGCATTGGTTCGAAAGATACTATACCTGTCATTTGACGAAGAACACCCTGTATCTCAGTTGTTTCGAAAGTTAGACTTTTTATTTTTGAATCGTTATTCTGGATTGTGAAGAGGAATGATTGGTGAAAATTTCAGTCGAATCAGAGCATTGGTTCGAAAGATACTATACCTGTCATTTGACGAAGAACACCCTGTATCTCAGTTGTTTCGAAAGTTAGACTTTTTATTTTTGAATTGTTATTCTGGATTTTGAAGAGGAATGATTGGTGAAAATTTCAATCGAATCAGAGCATTGGTTCGAAAGATACTATACCTGTCATTCGACGAAGAACACCCTGTATCTCAGTTGTTTCGAAAGTTAGACTTTTTATTTTTGAAACGTTATTCTGGATTGTGAAGAGGAATGATTGGTGAAAATTTCAGTCGAATCAGAGCATTGGTTCGAAAGATACTATACCTGTCATTTGACGAAGAACACCCTGTATCACAGTTGTTTCGGAAGTTAGACTTTTTATTTTTGAAACGTTATTCTGGATTGTGAAGAGGAATGATTGGTGAAAATTTCAGTCGAATCAGAGCATTGGTTCGAAAGATACTATACCTGTCATTTGACGAAGAACACCCTGTATCTCAGTTGTTTCGAAAGTTAGACTTTTTATTTTTGGAACGTTATTCTGGATTGTGAAGAGGAATGATTGGTGAAAATTTCAGTCGAATCAGAGCATTGGTTCGAAAGATACTATACCTGTCATTTGACGAAGAACACCCTGTATCTCAGTTGTTTCGAAAGTTAGACTTTTTATTTTTGAAACGTTATTCTGGATTGTGAAGAGGAATGATTGGTGAAAATTTCAGTCGAATCAGAGCATTGGTTCGAAAGATACTATACCTGTCATTTGACGAAGAACACCCTGTATCTCAGTTGTTTCGGAAGATAGACTTTTTATATTTGAAACGTTATTCTGGATTGTGAAGAGGAATGATTGGTGAAAATTTCAGTCGAATCAGAGCATTGGTTCGAAAGATACTATACCTGTCATTTGACGAAGAACACCCTGTATCTCAGTTGTTTCGAAAGTTAGACTTTTTATTTTTGGAATGTTATTCTGGATTTTGAAGGGGAATGATTGGTGAAAATTTCAGTCGAATCAGAGCATTGGTTCGAAAGATACTATACTTGTCATTTGACGAAGAACACCCTGTATCTCAGTTGTTTCGAAAGTTAGACTTTTTATTTTTGGAACGTTATTCTGGATTGTGAAGAGAAATGATTGGTGAAAATTTCAGTCGAATCAGAGCATTGGTTCGAAAGATACTATACCTGTCATTTGACGAAGAACACCCTGTATCTCAGTTGTTTCGAAAGTTAGACTTTTTATTTTTGAATCGTTATTCTGGATTGTGAAGAGGAATGATTGGTGAAAATTTCAGTCGAATCAGAGCATTGGTTGGAAAGATACTATACCTGTCATTTGACGAAGAACACCCTGTATGTCAGTTGTTTCGAAAGTTAGACTTTTTATTTTTGAATCGTTATTCTGGATTTTGAAGAGGAATGATTGGTGAAAATTTCAATCGAATCAGAGCATTGGTTCGAAAGATACTATACCTGTCATTCGACGAAGAACACCCTGTATCTCAGTTGTTTCGAAAGTTAGACTTTTTATTTTTGAAACGTTATTCTGGATTGTGAAGAGGAATGATTGGTGAAAATTTCAGTCGAATCAGAGCATTGGTTCGAAAGATACTATACCTGTCATTTGAGGAAGAACACCCTGTATCTCAGTTGTTTCGAAAGTTAGACTTTTTATTTTTGAAACGTTATTCTGGATTGTGAAGGGGAATGATTGGTGAAAATTTCAGTCGAATCAGAGCATTGGTTCGAAAGATACTATACCTGTCATTTGACGAAGAACACCCTGTATCTCAGTTGTTTCGAAAGTTAGACTTTTTATTTTTGAAACGTTATTTTGGATTGTGAAGAGGAATGATTGGTGAAAATTTCAGTCGAATCAGAGCATTGGTTCGAAAGATACTATACCTGTCATTTGACGAAGAACACCCTGTATCTCAGTTGTTTCGGAAGTTAGACTTTTTATTTTTGAAACGTTATTCTGGATTGTGAAGAGGAATGATTGGTGAAAATTTCAGTCGAATCAAAGCATTGGTTCGAAAGATACTATACCTGTCATTTGACGAAGAACACCCTGTATCTCAGTTGTTTCGAAAGTTAGACTTTTTATTTTTGGAACTTTATTCTGGATTTTAAAGAGGAATGATAGGTGAAAATTTCAGTCGAATCAGAGCATTGGTTCGAAAGATACTATACTTGTCATTTGACGAAGAACACCCTGTATCTCAGTTGTTTCGAAAGTTAGACTCTTTATTTTTGGAACGTTATTCTGGATTGTGAAGAGGAATGATTGGTGAAAATTTCAGTCGAATCAGAGCATTGGTTCGAAAAATACTATACCTGTCATTTGACGAAGAACACCCTGTATCTCAGTTGTTTCGAAAGTTAGACTTTTTATTTTTGGAAAGTTATTCTGGATTGTGAAGAGGAATGATTGGTGAAAATTTCAGTCGAATCAGAGCATTGGTTCGAAAGATACTATACCTGTCATTTGACGAAGAACACCCTGTATCTCAGTTGTTTCGAAAGTTAGACTTTTTATTTTTGAATCGTTATTCTGGATTGTGAAGAGGAATGAGTGGTGAAAATTTCAGTCGAATCAGAGCATTGGTTCGAAAGATACTATACCTGTCATTTGAAGAAGAACACCCTGTATCTCAGTTGTTTCGGAAGTTAGACTTTTTATTTTTGAAACGTTATTCTGGATTGTGAAGAGGAATGATTGGTGAAAATTTCAGTCGAATCAGAGCATTGGTTCGAAAGATACTATACCTGTCATTTGACGAAGAACACCCTGTATCTCAGTTGTTTCGGAAGTTAGACTTTTTATTTTTGGAACGTTATTCTGGATTTTGAAGAGGAATGATTGGTGAAAATTTCAGTCGAATCAGAGCATTGGTTCGAAAGATACTATACTTGTCATTTGACGAAGAACACCCTGTATCTCAGTTGTTTCGAAAGTTAGACTTTTTATTTTTGGAACGTTATTCTGGATTGTGAAGAGGAATGATTGGTGAAAATTTCAGTCGAATCAGAGCATTGGTTCGAAAGATACTATACCTGTCATTTGACGAAGAACACCCTGTATCTCAGTTGTTTCGAAAGTTAGACCTTTTATTTTTGGAACGTTATTCTGGATTGTGAAGAGGAATGATTGGTGAAAATTTCAGTCGAATCAGAGCATTGGTTCGATAGATACTATACCTGTCATTTGACGAAGAACACCCTGTATCTCAGTTGTTTCGAAAGTTAGACTTTTTATTTTTGAATCGTTATTCTGGATTGTGAAGAGGAATGATTGGTGAAAATTTCAGTCGAATCAGAGCATTGGTTCGAAAGATACTATACTTGTCATTTGACGAAGAACACCCTGTATCTCAGTTGTTTCGAAAGTTAGACTTTTTATTTTTGGAACGTTATTCTGGATTGTGAAGAGGAATGATTGGTGAAAATTTCAGTCGAATCAGTGCATTGGTTCGAAAGATACTATACCTGTCATTTGACGAAGAACACCCTGTATCTCAGTTGTTTCGAAAGATAGAATTTTTATTTTTGAAACGTTATTCTGGATTGTGAAGAGGAATGATTGGTGAAAATTTCAGTCGAATCAGAGCATTGGTTCGAAAGATACTATACCTGTCATTTGACGAAGAACACCCTGTATCTCAGTTGTTTCGGAAGTTAGACTTTTTATTTTTGAAACGTTATTCTGGATTGTGAAGAGGAACTATTGGTGAAAATTTCAGTCGAATCAGAGCATTGGTTCGAAAGATACTATACCTGTCATTTGACGAAGAACATCCTGTATCTCAGTTGTTTCGGAAGTTAGACTTTTTATTTTTGAAACGTTATTCTGGATTGTGAAGAGGAATGATTGGTGAAAATTTCAGTCGAATCAGAGCATTGGTTCGAAAGATACTATACCTGTCAATTGACGAAGAACACCCTGTATCTCAGTTGTTTCGGAAGTTAGACTTTTCATTTTTGAAACGTTATTCTGGATTGTGAAGAGGAATGATTGGTGAAAATTTCAGTCGAATCAGAGCATTGGTTCGAAAGATACTATACCTGTCATTTGACGAAGAACACCCTGTATCTCAGTTGTTTCGAAAGTTAGACTTTTTATTTTTGGAACGTTATTCTGGATTTTGAAGAGGAATGATTGGTGAAAATTTCAGTCGAATCAGAGCATTGGTTCGAAAGATACTATACTTGTCATTTGACGAAGAACACCCTGTATCTCAGTTGTTTCGAAAGTAAGACTTTTTATTTTTGGAACGTTATTCTGGATTGTGAAGAGGAATGATTGGTGAAAATTTCAGTCGAATCAGAGCATTGGTTCGAAAGATACTATACCTGTCATTTGACGAAGAACACCCTGTATCTCAGTTGTTTCGAAAGTTAGACTTTTTATTTTTGGAACGTTATTCTGGATTGTGAAGAGGAATGATTGGTGAAAATTTCAGTCGAATCAGAGCATTGGTTCGAAAGATACTATACCTGTCATTTGACGAAGAACACCCTGTATCTCAGTTGTTTCGAAAGTTAGACTTTTTATTTTTGGAAACTTATTCTGGATTGTGAAGAGGAATGATTGGTGAAAATTTCAGTCGAATCAGAGCATTGGTTCGAAAGATACTATACCTGTCATTTGACGAAGAACACCCTGTATCTCAGTTGTTTCGAAAGTTAGACTTTTTATTTTTGAATTGTTATTCTGGATTTTGAAGAGGAATGATTGGTGAAAATTTCAGTCGAATCAGAGCATTGGTTCGAAAGATACTATACCTGTCATTTGACGAAGAACACCCTGTATCTCAGTTGTTTCGAAAGTTAGACTTTTTATTTTTGAAACATTATTCTGGATTGTGAAGAGGAATGATTGGTGAAAATTTCAGTCGAATCAGAGCATTGGTTCGAAAGATACTATACCTGTCATTTGACGAAGAACACCCTGTATCTCAGTTGTTTTGAAAGTTAGACTTTTTATTTTTGGAACGTTATTCTGGATTGTGAAGAGGAATGATTGGTGAAAATTTCAGTCGAATCAGAGCATTGGTTCGAAAGATACTATACCTGTCATTTGACGAAGAACACCCTGTATCTCAGTTGTTTCGAAAGTTAGACTTTTTATTTTTGAAACGTTATTCTGGATTGTGAAGAGGAATGATTGGTGAAAATTTCAGTCGAATCAGAGCATTGGTTCGAAAGATACTATACCTGTCATTTGACGAAGAACACCCTGTATCACAGTTGTTTCGGAAGTTAGACTTTTTATTTTTGAAACGTTATTCTGGATTGTGAAGAGGAATGATTGGTGAAAATTTCAGTCGAATCAGAGCATTGGTTCGAAAGATACTATACCTGTCATTTGACGAAGAACACCCTGTATCTCAGTTGTTTCGAAAGTTAGACTTTTTATTTTTGGAACGTTATTCTGGATTGTGAAGAGGAATGATTGGTGAAAATTTCAGTCGAATCAGAGCATTGGTTCGAAAGATACTATACCTGTCATTTGACGAAGAACACCCTGTATCTCAGTTGTTTCGAAAGTTAGACTTTTTATTTTTGAAACGTTATTCTGGATTGTGAAGAGGAATGATTGGTGAAAATTTCAGTCGAATCAGAGCATTGGTTCGAAAGATACTATACCTGTCATTTGACGAAGAACACCCTGTATCTCAGTTGTTTCGGAAGATAGACTTTTTATATTTGAAACGTTATTCTGGATTGTGAAGAGGAATGATTGGTGAAAATTTCAGTCGAATCAGAGCATTGGTTCGAAAGATACTATACCTGTCATTTGACGAAGAACACCCTGTATCTCAGTTGTTTCGAAAGTTAGACTTTTTATTTTTGGAATGTTATTCTGGATTTTGAAGAGGAATGATTGGTGAAAATTTCAGTCGAATCAGAGCATTGGTTCGAAAGATACTATACTTGTCAAATGACGAAGAACACCCTGTATCTCAGTTGTTTCGAAAGTTAGACTTTTTATTTTTGGAACGTTATTCTGGATTGTGAAGAGAAATGATTGGTGAAAATTTCAGTCGAATCAGAGCATTGGTTCGAAAGATACTATACCTGTCATTTGACGAAGAACACCCTGTATCTCAGTTGTTTCGAAAGTTAGACTTTTTATTATTGAATCGTTATTCTGGATTGTGAAGAGGAATGATTGGTGAAAATTTCAGTCGAATCAGAGCATTGGTTGGAAAGATACTATACCTGTCATTTGACGAAGAACACCCTGTATGTCAGTTGTTTCGAAAGTTAGACTTTTTATTTTTGAATCGTTATTCTGGATTTTGAAGAGGAATGATTGGTGAAAATTTCAATCGAATCAGAGCATTGGTTCGAAAGATACTATACCTGTCATTCGACGAAGAACACCCTGTATCTCAGTTGTTTCGAAAGTTAGACTTTTTATTTTTGAAACGTTATTCTGGATTGTGAAGAGGAATGATTGGTGAAAATTTCAGTCGAATCAGAGCATTGGTTCGAAAGATACTATACCTGTCATTTGACGAAGAACACCCTGTATCTCAGTTGTTTCGGAAGTTAGACTTTTTATTTTTGAAACGTTATTCTGGATTGTGAAGAGGAATGATTGGTGAAAATTTCAGTCGAATCAGAGCATTGGTTCGAAAGATACTATACCTGTCATTTGACGAAGAACACCCTGTATCTCAGTTGTTTCGAAAGTTAGACTTTTTATTTTTGAAACGTTATTCTGGATTGTGAAGAGGAACGATTGGTGAAAATTTCAGTCGAATCAGAGCATTGGTTCGAAAGATACTATACCTGTCATTTGACGAAGAACACCCTGTATCTCAGTTGTTTCGAAAGTTAGACTTTTTATTTTTGAAACGTTATTCTGGATTGTGAAGAGGAATGATTGGTGAAAATTTCAGTCGAATCAGAGCATTGGTTCGAAAGATACTATACCTGTCATTTGACGAAGAACACCCTGTATCTCAGTTGTTTCGGAAGTTAGACTTTTTATTTTTGAAACGTTATTCTGGATTGTGAAGAGGAATGATTGGTGAAAATTTCAGTCGAATCAAAGCATTGGTTCGAAAGATACTATACCTGTCATTTGACGAAGAACACCCTGTATCTCAGTTGTTTCGAAAGTTAGACTTTTTATTTTTGGAACTTTATTCTGGATTTTAAAGAGGAATGATAGGTGAAAATTTCAGTCGAATCAGAGCATTGGTTCGAAAGATACTATACTTGTCATTTGACGAAGAACACCCTGTATCTCAGTTGTTTCGAAAGTTAGACTCTTTATTTTTGGAACGTTATTCTGGATTGTGAAGAGGAATGATTGGTGAAAATTTCAGTCGAATCAGAGCATTGGTTCGAAAGATACTATACCTGTCATTTGACGAAGAACACCCTGTATCTCAGTTGTTTCGAAAGTTAGACTTTTTATTTTTGGAAAGTTATTCTGGATTGTGAAGAGGAATGATTGGTGAAAATTTCAGTCGAATCAGAGCATTGGTTCGAAAGATACTATACCTGTCATTTGACGAAGAACACCCTGTATCTCAGTTGTTTCGAAAGTTAGACTTTTTATTTTTGAATCGTTATTCTGGATTGTGAAGAGGAATGATTGGTGAAAATTTCAGTCGAATCAGAGCATTGGTTCGAAAGATACTATACCTGTCATTTGAAGAAGAACACCCTGTATCTCAGTTGTTTCGGAAGTTAGACTTTTTATTTTTGAAACGTTATTCTGGATTGTGAAGAGGAATGATTGGTGAAAATATCAGTCGAATCAGAGCATTGGTTCGAAAGATACTATACCTGTCATTTGACGAAGAACACCCTGTATCTCAGTTGTTTCGAAAGTTAGACTTTTTATTTTTGGAACGTTATTCTGGATTTTGAAGAGGAATGATTGGTGAAAATTTCAGTCGAATCAGAGCATTGGTTCGAAAGATACTATACTTGTCATTTGACGAAGAACACCCTGTATCTCAGTTGTTTCGAAAGTTAGACTTTTTATTTTTGGAACGTTATTCTGGATTGTGAAGAGGAATGATTGGTGAAAATTTCAGTCGAATCAGAGCATTGGTTCGAAAGATACTATACCTGTCATTTGACGAAGAACACCCTGTATCTCAGTTGTTTCGAAAGTTAGACTTTTTATTTTTGGAACGTTATTCTGGATTGTGAAGAGGAATGATTGGTGAAAATTTCAGTCGAATCAGAGCATTGGTTCGAAAGATACTATACCTGTCATTTGACGAAGAACACCCTGTATCTCAGTTGTTTCGAAAGTTAGACTTTTTATTTTTGAATCGTTATTCTGGATTGTGAAGAGGAATGATTGGTGAAAATTTCAGTCGAATCAGAGCATTGGTTCGAAAGATACTATACTTGTCATTTGACGAAGAACACCCTGTATCTCAGTTGTTTCGAAAGTTAGACTTTTTATTTTTGGAACGTTATTCTGGATTGTGAAGAGGAATGATTGGTGAAAATTTCAGTCGAATCAGTGCATTGGTTCGAAAGATACTATACCTGTCATTTGACGAAGAACACCCTGTATCTCAGTTGTTTCGAAAGATAGAATTTTTATTTTTGAAACGTTATTCTGGATTGTGAAGAGGAATGATTGGTGAAAATTTCAGTCGAATCAGAGCATTGGTTCGAAAGATACTATACCTGTCATTTGACGAAGAACACCCTGTATCTCAGTTGTTTCGGAAGTTAGACTTTTTATTTTTGAAACGTTATTCTGGATTGTGAAGAGGAATGATTGGTGAAAATTTCAGTCGAATCAGAGCATTGGTTCGAAAGATACTATACCTGTCATTTGACGAAGAACATCCTGTATCTCAGTTGTTTCGGAAGTTAGACTTTTTATTTTTGAAACGTTATTCTGGATTGTGAAGAGGAATGATTGGTGAAAATTTCAGTCGAATCAGAGCATTGGTTCGAAAGATACTATACCTGTCAATTGACGAAGACCACCCTGTATCTCAGTTGTTTCGGAAGTTAGACTTTTTATTTTTGAAACGTTATTCTGGATTGTGAAGAGGAATGATTGGTGAAAATTTCAGTCGAATCAGAGCATTGGTTCGAAAGATACTATACCTGTCATTTGACGAAGAACACCCTGTATCTCAGTTGTTTCGAAAGTTAGACTTTTTATTTTTGGAACGTTATTCTGGATTTTGAAGAGGAATGATTGGTGAAAATTTCAGTCGAATCAGAGCATTGGTTCGAAAGATACTATACTTGTCATTTGACGAAGAACACCCTGTATCTCAGTTGTTTCGAAAGTAAGACTTTTTATTTTTGGAACGTTATTCTGGATTGTGAAGAGGAATGATTGGTGAAAATTTCAGTCGAATCAGAGCATTGGTTCGAAAGATACTATACCTGTCATTTGACGAAGAACACCCTGTATCTCAGTTGTTTCGAAAGTTAGACTTTTTATTTTTGGAACGTTATTCTGGATTGTGAAGAGGAATGATTGGTGAAAATTTCAGTCGAATCAGAGCATTGGTTCGAAAGATACTATACCTGTCATTTGACGAAGAACACCCTGTATCTCAGTTGTTTCGAAAGTTAGACTTTTTATTTTTGGAAACTTATTCTGGATTGTGAAGAGGAATGATTGGTGAAAATTTCAGTCGAATCAGAGCATTGGTTCGAAAGATACTATACCTGTCATTTGACGAAGAACACCCTGTATCTCAGTTGTTTCGAAAGTTGGACTTTTTATTTTTGAATTGTTATTCTGGATTTTGAAGAGGAATGATTGGTGAAAATTTCAGTCGAATCAGAGCATTGGTTCGAAAGATACTATACCTGTCATTTGACGAAGAACACCCTGTATCTCAGTTGTTTCGAAAGTTAGACTTTTTATTCTTGAAACATTATTCTGGATTGTGAAGAGGAATGATTGGTGAAAATTTCAGTCGAATCAGAGCATTGGTTCAAAAGATACTATACCTGTCATTTGACGAAGAACACCCTGTATCTCAGTTGTTTTGAAAGTTAGACTTTTTATTTTTGGAACGTTATTCTGGATTGTGAAGAGGAATGATTGGTGAAAATTTCAGTCGAATCAGAGCATTGGTTCGAAAGATACTATACCTGTCATTTGACGAAGAACACCCTGTATCTCAGTTGTTTCGAAAGTTAGAATTTTTATTTTTGAAACGTTATTCTGGATTGTGAAGAGGAATGATTGGTGAAAATTTCAGTCGAATCAGAGCATTGGTTCGAAAGATACTATACCTGTCATTTGACGAAGAACACCCTGTATCTCAGTTGTTCCGAAAGTTAGACTTTTTATTTTTGGAACGTTATTCTGGATTTTGCTCTGATTCGACTGAAATTTTCACCAATCATTCCTCTTCACAATCCAGAATAACGATTCAAAAATAAAAAGTCTAACTTTCGAAACAACTGAGATACAGGGTGTTCTTCGTCAAATGACAGGTATAGTATCTTTCGAACCAATGCTCTGATTCTACTGAAATTTTCACCAATCATTCCTCTTCACAATCCAGAATAACGTTCCAAAAATAAAAAGTCTTACTTTCGAAACAACTGAGATACAGGGTGTTCTTCGTCAAATGACAGGTATAGTATCTTTCGAACCAATGCTCTGATTCGACTGAAATTTTCACCAATCTTTCCTCTTCACAATCCAGAATAACGTTTCAAAAATAGAAAGTCTAACTTTCGAAACAACTGAGATACAGGGTGTTCTTCGTCAAATGACAGGTATAGTATCTTTCGAACCAATGCTCTGATTCGACTGAAATTTTCACCAATCATTCCTCTTCACAATCCAGAATAACGTTCCAAAAATAAAAAGTCTAACTTTCGAAACAACTGAGATACAGGGTGTTCTTCGTCAAATGACAAGTATAGTATCTTTCGAACCAATGCTCTGATTCGACTGAAATTTTCACCAATCATTCCTCTTCACAATCCAGAATAACGATTCAAAAATAAAAAGTCTAACTTTCGAAACAACTGAGATACAGGGTGTTCTTCGTCAAATGACAGGTATAGTATCTTTCGAACCAATGCCCTGATTCGACTGAAATTTTCACCAATCATTCCTCTTCACAATCCAGAATAACGTTCCAAAAATAAAAAGTCTAACTTTCGAAACAACTGAGATACAGGGTGTTCTTCGTCAAATGACAGGTATAGTATCTTTCGAACCAATGCTCTGATTCGACTGAAATTTTCACCAATCATTCCTCTTCACAATCCAGAATAACGTTCCAAAAATAAAAAGTCTAACTTTCGAAACAACTGAGATACAGGGTGTTCTTCGTCAAATGACAAGTATAGTATCTTTCGAACCAATGCTCTGATTCGACTGAAATTTTCACCAATCATTCCTCTTCACAATCCAGAATAACGATTCAAAAATAAAAAGTCTAACTTTCGAAACAACTGAGATACAGGGTGTTCTTCGTCAAATGACAGGTATAGTATCTTTCGAACCAATGCTCTGATTCGACTGAAATTTTCACCAATCATTCCTCTTCACAATCCAGAATAACGTTCCAAAAATAAAAAGTCTAACTTTCGAAACAACTGAGATACAGGGTGTTCTTCGTCAAATGACAGGTATAGTATCTTTCGAACCAATGCTCTGATTCGACTGAAATTTTCACCAATCATTCCTCTTCACAATCCAGAATAACGTTCCAAAAATAAAAAGTCTTACTTTCGAAACAACTGAGATACAGGGTGTTCTTCGTCAAATGACAGGTATAGTATCTTTCGAACCAATGCTCTGATTCGACTGAAATTTTCACCAATCATTCCTCTTCACAATCCAGAATAACGTTCCAAAAATAAAAAGTCTAACTTTCGAAACAACTGAGATACAGGGTGTTCTTCGTCAAATGACAGGTATAGTATCTTTCGAACCAATGCTCTGATTCGACTGAAATTTTCACCAATCATTTCTCTTCAAAATCCAGAATAACGTTCCAAAAATAAAAAGTCTAACTTTCGAAACAACTGAGATACAGGGTGTTCTTCGTCAAATGACAGGTATAGTATCTTTCGAACCAATGCTCTGATTCGACTGAAATTTTCACCAATCATTCCTCTTCACAATCCAGAATAACGTTCCAAAAATAAAAAGTCTAACTTTCGAAACAACTGAGATACAGGGTGTTCTTCGTCAAATGACAAGTATAGTATCTTTCGAACCAATGCTCTGATTCGACTGAAATTTTCACCAATCATTCCTCTTCACAATCCAGAATAACGATTCAAAAATAAAAAGTCTAGCTTTCGAAACAACTGAGATACAGGGTGTTCTTCGTCAAATGACAGGTATAGTATCTTTCGAACCAATGCTCTGATTCGACTGAAATTTTCACCAATCATTCCTCTTCACAATCCAGAATAAGGTTCCAAAAATAAAAAGTCTAACTTTCGAAACAACTGAGATACAGGGCATTCTTCGTCAAATGACAGGTATAGTATCTTTCGAACCAATGCTCTGATTCGACTGAAATTTTCACCAATCATTCCTCTTCACAATCCAGAATAACGATTCAAAAATAAAAAGTCTAACTTTCGAAACAACTGAGATACAGGGTGTTCTTCGTCAAATGACAAGTATAGTATCTTTCGAACCAATGCTCTGATTCGACTGAAATTTTCACCAATCATTCCTCTTCACAATCCAGAATAACGATTCAAAAATAAAAAGTCTAACTTTCGAAACAACTGAGATACAGGGTGTTCTTCGTCAAATGACAGGTATAGTATCTTTCGAACCAATGCTCTGATTCGACTGAAATTTTCACCAATCATTCCTCTTCACAATCCAGAATAACGTTCCAAAAATAAAAAGTCTAACTTTCGAAACAACTGAGATACAGGGTGTTCTTCGTCAAATGACAGGTATAGTATCTTTCGAACCAATGCTCTGATTCGACTGAAATTTTCACCAATCATTCCTCTTCACAATCCAGAATAACGTTCCAAAAATAAAAAGTCTTACTTTCGAAACAACTGAGATACAGGGTGTTCTTCGTCAAATGACAGGTATAGTATCTTTCGAACCAATGCTCTGATTCGACTGAAATTTTCACCAATCATTCCTCTTCACAATCCAGAATAACGTTCCAAAAATAAAAAGTCTAACTTTCGAAACAACTGAGATACAGGGTGTTCTTCGTCAAATGACAGGTATAGTATCTTTCGAACCAATGCTCTGATTCGACTGAAATTTTCACCAATCATTTCTCTTCAAAATCCAGAATAACGTTCCAAAAATAAAAAGTCTAACTTTCGAAACAACTGAGATACAGGGTGTTCTTCGTCAAATGACAGGTATAGTATCTTTCGAACCAATGCTCTGATTCGACTGAAATTTTCACCAATCATTCCTCTTCACAATCCAGAATAACGTTCCAAAAATAAAAAGTCTAACTTTCGAAACAACTGAGATACAGGGTGTTCTTCGTCAAATGACAAGTATAGTATCTTTCGAACCAATGCTCTGATTCGACTGAAATTTTCACCAATCATTCCTCTTCACAATCCAGAATAACGATTCAAAAATAAAAAGTCTAGCTTTCGAAACAACTGAGATACAGGGTGTTCTTCGTCAAATGACAGGTATAGTATCTTTCGAACCAATGCTCTGATTCGACTGAAATTTTCACCAATCATTCCTCTTCACAATCCAGAATAACGTTTCAAAAATAAAAAGTCTAACTTTCGAAACAACTGAGATACAGGGTGTTCTTCGTCAAATGACAGGTATAGTATCTTTCGAACCAATGCTCTGATTCGACTGAAATTTTCACCAATCATTCCTCTTCACAATCCAGAATAAGGTTCCAAAAATAAAAAGTCTAACTTTCGAAACAACTGAGATACAGGGCATTCTTCGTCAAATGACAGGTATAGTATCTTTCGAACCAATGCTCTGATTCGACTGAAATTTTCACCAATCATTCCTCTTCACAATCCAGAATAACGATTCAAAAATAAAAAGTCTAACTTTCGAAACAACTGAGATACAGGGTGTTCTTCGTCAAATGACAAGTATAGTATCTTTCGAACCAATGCTCTGATTCGACTGAAATTTTCACCAATCATTTCTCTTCAAAATCCAGAATAACGTTCCAAAAATAAAAGGTCTATCTTTCGAAACAACTGAGATACAGGGTGTTCTTCGTCAAATGACAGGTATAGTATCTTTCGAACCAATGCTCTGATTCGACTGAAATTTTCACCAATCATTCCTCTTCAAAATCCAGAATAACGTTCCAAAAATAAAAGTCTAACTTTCGAAACAACTGAGATACAGGGTGTTCTTCGTCAAATGACAGGTATAGTATCTTTCGAACCAATGCTCTGATTCGACTGAAATTTTCACCAATCATTCCTCTTCACAATCCAGAATAACGTTTCAAAAATAAAAAGTCTAACTTTCGAAACAACTGAGATACAGGGTGTTCTTCGTCAAATGACAGGTATAGTATCTTTCGAACCAATGCTCTGATTCGACTGAAATTTTCACCAATCATTCCTCTTCACAATCCAGAATAACGTTCCAAAAATAAAAAGTCTAACTTTCGAAACAACTGAGATACAGGGTGTTCTTCGTCAAATGACAGGTATAGTATCTTTCGAACCAATGCTCTGATTCGACTGAAATTTTCACCAATCATTCCTCTTCAAAATCCAGAATAAAGTTCCAAAAATAAAAAGTCTAACTTTCGAAACAACTGAGATACAGGGTGTTCTTAGTCAAATGACAGGTATAGTATCTTTCGAACCAATGCTCTGATTCGACTGAAATTTTCACCAATCATTCCTCTTCAAAATCCAGAATAATGTTTCAAAAATAAAAAGTCTAACTTTCGAAACAACTGAGATACAGGGTGTTCTTCGTCAAATGACAGGTATAGTATCTTTCGAACCAATGCTCTGATTCGACTGAAATTTTCACCAATCATTCCTCTTCACAATCCAGAATAACGTTCCAAAAATAAAAAGTCTAACTTTCGAAACAACTGAGATACAGGGTGTTCTTCGTCAAATGACAAGTATAGTATTTTTCGAACCAATGCTCTGATTCGACTGAAATTTTCACCAATCATTCCTCTTCACAATCCAGAATAACGATTCAAAAATGAAAAGTCTAACTTTCGAAACAACTGAGATACAGGGTGTTCTTCGTCAAATGACAGGTATAGTATCTTTCGAACCAATGCTCTGACTCGACTGAAATTTTCACCAATCATTCCTCTTCAAAATCCAGAATAAAGTTCCAAAAATAAAAAGTCTAACTTTCGAAACAACTGAGATACAGGGTGTTCTTCGTCAAATGACAGGTATAGTATCTTTCGAACCATTGCTCTGATTCGACTGAAATTTTCACCAATCATTCCTCTTCAAAATCCAGAATAACGATTCAAAAATGAAAAGTCTAACTTTCGAAACAACTGAGATACAGGGTGTTCTTCGTCAAATGACAAGTATAGTATTTTTCGAACCAATGCTCTGATTCGACTGAAATTTTCACCAATCATTCCTCTTCACAATCCAGAATAACGATTCAAAAATGAAAAGTCTAACTTTCGAAACAACTGAGATACAGGGTGTTCTTCGTCAAATGACAGGTATAGTATCTTTCGAACCAATGCTCTGATTCGAATGAAATTTTCACCAATCATTCCTCTTCGCAATCCAGAATAACGTTTCAAAAATAAAAAGTCTAACTTTCGAAACAACTGAGATACAGGGTGTTCTTCGTCAAATGACAGGTATAGTATCTTTCGAACCAATGCTCTGATTCGACTGAAATTTTCACTAATCATTCCTCTTCACAATCCAGAATAACGTTCCAAAAATAAAAAGTCTAACTTTCGAAACAACTGAGATACAGGGTGTTCTTCGTCAAATGACAGGTATAGTATCTTTCGAACCAATGCTCTGATTCGACTGAAATTTTCACCAATCATTCCCCTTCACAATCCAGAATAACGTTCCAAAAATAAAAAGTCTTACTTTCGAAACAACTGAGATACAGGGTGTTCTTCGTCAAATGACAGGTATAGTATCTTTCGAACCAATGCTCTGATTCGACTGAAATTTTCACCAATCATTCCTCTTCACAATCCAGAATAACGTTCCAAAAATAAAAAGTCTAACTTTCGAAACAACTGAGATACAGGGTGTTCTTCGTCAAATGACAGGTATAGTATCTTTCGAACCAATGCTCTGATTCGACTGAAATTTTCACCAATCATTTCTCTTCAAAATCCAGAATAACGTTCCAAAAATAAAAAGTCTAACTTTCGAAACAACTGAGATACAGGGTGTTCTTCGTCAAATGACAGGTATAGTATCTTTCGAACCAATGCTCTGATTCGACTGAAATTTTCACCAATCATTCCTCTTCACAATCCAGAATAACGTTCCAAAAATAAAAAGTCTAACTTTCGAAACAACTGAGATACAGGGTGTTCTTCGTCAAATGACAAGTATAGTATCTTTCGAACCAATGCTCTGATTCGACTGAAATTTTCACCAATCATTCCTCTTCACAATCCAGAATAACGATTCAAAAATAAAAAGTCTAGCTTTCGAAACAACTGAGATACAGGGTGTTCTTCGTCAAATGACAGGTATAGTATCTTTCGAACCAATGCTCTGATTCGACTGAAATTTTCACCAATCATTCCTCTTCAAAATCCAGAATAACGTTCCAAAAATAAAAAGTCTAACTTTCGAAATAACTGAGATACAGGGTGTTCTTCGTCAAATGACAGGTATAGTATCTTTCGAACCAATGCTCTGATTCGACTGAAATTTTCACCAATCATTCCTCTTCACAATCCAGAATAACGTTTCAAAAATAAAAAGTCTAACTTTCGAAACAACTGAGATACAGGGTGTTCTTCGTCAAATGACAGGTATAGTATCTTTCGAACCAATGCTCTGATTCGACTGAAATTTTCACCAATCATTCCTCTTCACAATCCAGAATAAGGTTCCAAAAATAAAAAGTCTAACTTTCGAAACAACTGAGATACAGGGCATTCTTCGTCAAATGACAGGTATAGTATCTTTCGAACCAATGCTCTGATTCGACTGAAATTTTCACCAATCATTCCTCTTCACAATCCAGAATAACGATTCAAAAATAAAAAGTCTAACTTTCGAAACAACTGAGATACAGGGTGTTCTTCGTCAAATGACAAGTATAGTATCTTTCGAACCAATGCTCTGATTCGACTGAAATTTTCACCAATCATTTCTCTTCAAAATCCAGAATAACGTTCCAAAAATAAAAGGTCTATCTTTCGAAACAACTGAGATACAGGGTGTTCTTCGTCAAATGACAGGTATAGTATCTTTCGAACCAATGCTCTGATTCGACTGAAATTTTCACCAATCATTCCTCTTCAAAATCCAGAATAACGTTCCAAAAATAAAAGTCTAACTTTCGAAACAACTGAGATACAGGGTGTTCTTCGTCAAATGACAGGTATAGTATCTTTCGAACCAATGCTCTGATTCGACTGAAATTTTCACCAATCATTCCTCTTCACAATCCAGAATAACGTTTCAAAAATAAAAAGTCTAACTTCCGAAACAACTGAGATACAGGGTGTTCTTCGTCAAATGACAGGTATAGTATCTTTCGAACCAATGCTCTGATTCGACTGAAATTTTCACCAATCATTCCTCTTCACAATCCAGAATAACGTTTCAAAAATAAAAAGTCTAACTTTCGAAACAACTGAGATACAGGGTGTTCTTCGTCAAATGACAGGAATAGTATCTTTCGAACCAATGCTCTGATTCGACTGAAATTTTCACCAATCATTCCTCTTCACAATCCAGAATAACGTTCCAAAAATAAAAAGTCTAACTTTCGAAACAACTGAGATACAGGGTGTTCTTCGTCAAATGACAAGTATAGTATCTTTCGAACCAATGCTCAGATTCGACTGAAATTCTCACCAATCATTCCTCTTCACAATCCAGAATAACGTTCCAAAAATAAAAAGTCTAACTTTCGAAACAACTGAGATACAGGGTGTTCTTCGTCAAATGACAAGTATAGTATCTTTCGAACCAATGCTCTGATTCTACTGAAATTTTCACCAATCATTCCTCTTCACAATCCAGAATAACGATTCAAAAATAAAAAGTCTAACTTTCGAAACAACTGAGATACAGGGTGTTCTTCGTCAAATGACAGGTATAGTATCTTTCGAACCAATGCTCTGATTCGACTGAAATTTTCACCAATCATTCCTCTTCACAATCCAGAATAACGTTCCAAAAATAAAAAGTCTAACTTTCGAAACAACTGAGATACAGGGTGTTCTTCGTCAAATGACAAGTATAGTATCTTTCGAACCAATGCTCTGATTCGACTGAAATTTTCACCAATCATTCCTCTTCACAATCCAGAATAACGATTCAAAAATAAAAAGTCTAACTTTCGAAACAACTGAGATACAGGGTGTTCTTCGTCAAATGACAGGTATAGTATCTTTCGAACCAATGCTCTGATTCGACTGAAATTTTCACCAATCATTCCTCTTCAAAATCCAGAATAACGTTCCAAAAATAAAAAGTCTAACTTTCGAAACAACTGAGATACAGGGTGTTCTTCGTCAAATGACAGGTATAGTATCTTTCGAACCAATGCTCTGATTCGACTGAAATTTTCACCAATCATTCCTCTTCACAATCCAGAATAACGTTTCAAAAATAAAAAGTCTAACTTTCGAAACAACTGAGATACAGGGTGTTCTTCGTCAAATGACAGGTATAGTATCTTTCGAACCAATGCTCTGATTCGACTGAAATTTTCACCAATCATTCCTCTTCACAATCCAGAATAACGTTCCAAAAATAAAAAGTCTAACTTTCGAAAAAACTGAGATACAGGGTGTTCTTCGTCAAATGACAAGTATAGTATCTTTCGAACCAATGCTCTGATTCGACTAAAATTTTCACCAATCATTCCTCTTCACAATCCAGAATAACGTTCCAAAACTAAAAAGTCTAACTTTCGAAACAACTGAGATACAGGGTGTTCTTCGTCAAATGACAGGTATAGTATCTTTCGAACCAATGCTCTGATTCGACTGAAATTTTCACCAATCATTCCTCTTCAAAATCCAGAATAACGTTCCAAAATGAAAAAGTCTAACTTTCGAAACAACTGAGATACAGGGTGTTCTTCGTCAAATGACAGGTAGAGTATCTTTCGAACCAATGCTCTGATTCGACTGAAATTTTCACCAATCATTCCTCTTCACAATCCAGAATAACGTTTCAAAAATAAAAAGTCTAACTTCCGAAACAACTGAGATACAGGGTGTTCTTCGTCAAATGACAGGTATAGTATCTTTCGAACCAATGCTCTGATTCGACTGAAATTTTCACCAATCATTCCTCTTCACAATCCAGAATAACGTTTCAAAAATAAAAAGTCTAACTTTTGAAACAACTGAGATACAGGGTGTTCTTCGTCAAATGACAGGTATAGTATCTTTCGAACCAATGCTCTGATTCGACTGGAATTTTCACCAATCATTCCTCTTCACAATCCAGAATAACGTTCCAAAAATAAAAAGTCTAACTTTCGAAACAACTGAGATACAGGGTGTTCTTCGTCAAATGACAAGTATAGTATCTTTCGAACCAATGCTCTGATTCGACTGAAATTTTCACCAATCATTCCTCTTCACAATCCAGAATAACGATTCAAAAATAAAAAGTCTAACTTTCGAAACAACTGAGATACAGGGTGTTCTTCGTCAAATGACAGGTATAGTATCTTTCGAACCAATGCTCTGATTCGAATGAAATTTTCACCAATCATTCCTCTTCGCAATCCAGAATAACGTTTCAAAAATAAAAAGTCTAACTTTCGAAACAACTGAGATACAGGGTGTTCTTCGTCAAATGACAGGTATAGTATCTTTCGAACCAATGCTCTGATTCGACTGAAATTTTCACTAATCATTCCTCTTCACAATCCAGAATAACGTTCCAAAAATAAAAAGTCTAACTTTCGAAACAACTGAGATACAGGGTGTTCTTCGTCAAATGACAGGTATAGTATCTTTCGAACCAATGCTCTGATTCGACTGAAATTTTCACCAATCATTCCTCTTCACAATCCAGAATAACGATTCAAAAATAAAAAGTCTAACTTTCGAAACAACTGAGATACAGGGTGTTCTTCGTCAAATGACAAGTATAGTATCTTTCGAACCAATGCTCTGATTCGACTGAAATTTTCACCAATCATTCCTCTTCAAAATCCAAAATAACGTTCCAAAAATAAAAAGTCTAACTTTCGAAACAACTGAGATACAGGGTGTTCTTCGTCAAATGACAGGTATAGTATCTTTCGAACCAATGCTCTGATTCGACTGAAATTTTCACCAATCATTCCTCTTCAAAATCCAGAATAACGTTCCAAAAATAAAAAGTCTTACTTTCGAAACAACTGAGATACAGGGTGTTCTTCGTCAAATGACAGGTATAGTATCTTTCGAACCAATGCTTTGATTCGACTGAAATTTTCACCAATCATTCCTCTTCACAATCCAGAATAGCGTTTCAAAAATAAAAAGTCTAACTTCCGAAACAACTGAGATACAGGGTGTTCTTCGTCAAATGACAGGTATAGTATCTTTCGAACCAATGCTCTGATTCGACTGAAATTTTCACCAATCATTCCTCTTCACAATCCAGAATAACGTTTCAAAAATAAAAAGTCTAACTTTCGAAACAACTGAGATACAGGATGTTCTTCGTCAAATGGCAGGTATAGTATCTTTCGAACCAATGCTCTGATTCGACTGAAATTTTCACCAATCATTCCTCTTCACAATCCAGAATAACGTTCCAAAAATAAAAAGTCTAACTTTCGAAACAACTGAGATACAGGGTGTTCTTCGTCAAATGACAAGTATAGTATCTTTCGAACCAATACTCTGATTCGACTGAAATTTTCACCAATCATTCCTCTTCACAATCCAGAATAACGATTCAAAATTAAAAAGTCTAACTTTCGAAACAACTGAGATACAGGGTGTTCTTCGTCAAATGACAGGTATAGTTTCTTTCAAACCAATGCTCTGATTCGACTGAAATTTTCACCAATCATTCCTCTTCACAATCCAGAATAACGTTCCAAAAATAAAAAGTCTAACTTCCGAAACAACTGAGATACAGGGTGTTCTTCGTCAAATGACAAGTTTAGGATCTTTCGAACCAATGCTCTGATTCGACTGAAATTTTCACCAATCATTCCTCTTCACAATCCAGAATAACGATTCAAAAATAAAAAGTCTAACTTTCGAAACAACTGAGATACAGGGTGTTCTTCGTCAAATGACAGGTATAGTATCTTTCGAACCAATGATCTGATTCGACTGAAATTTTCACCAATCATTCCTCTTCAAAATCCAGAATAACGTTCCAAAAATAAAAAGTCTAACTTTCGAAACAACTGAGATACAGGGTGTTCTTCGTCAAATGACAGGTATAGTATCTTTCGAACCAATGCTCTGATTCGACTGAAATTTTCACCAATCATTCCTCTTCACAATCCAGAATAACGTTTCAAAAATAAAAAGTCTAACTTTCGAAACAACTGAGATACAGGGTGTTCTTCGTCAAATGACAGGTATAGTATCTTTCCAACCAATGCTCTGATTCGACTGAAATTTTCACCTATCATTCCTCTTCACAATCCAGAATAAATTTCCAAAAATAAAAAGTCTAACTTTCGAAACAACTGAGATACAGGGTGTTCTTCGTCAAATGACAAGTATAGTATCTTTCGAACCAATGCTCTGATTCGACTGAAATTTTCACCAATCATTCCTCTTCACAATCCAGAATAACGATTCAAAAATGAAAAGTCTAACTTTCGAAACAACTGAGATACAGGGTGTTCTTCGTCAAATGACAGGTATAATATCTTTCGAACCAATGCTCTGATTCGACTGAAATTTTTACCAATCATTCCTCTTCACAATCCAGAATAACGTTCCAAAAATAAAAAGTCTAACTTCCGAAACAACTGAGATACAGGGTGTTCTTCGTCAAATGACAGGTATAGTATTTTTCGAACCAATGCTCTGATTCGACTGAAATTTTCACCAATCATTCCTCTTCACAATCCAGAATAACGTTCCAAAAATAAAAAGTCTAACTTTCGAAACAACTGAGATACAGGGTGTTCTTCGTCAAATGACAAGTATAGTATCTTTCGAACCAATGCTCTGATTCGACTGAAATTTTCACCAATCATTCCTCTTCACAATCCAGAATAACGATTCAAAAATAAAAAGTCTAACTTTCGAAACAACTGAGATACAGGGTGTTCTTCGTCAAATGACAGGTATAGTATCTTTCGAACCAATGCTCTGATTCGACTGAAATTTTCACCAATCATTCCTCTTCACAATCCAGAATAACGTTCCAAAAATAAAAAGTCTAACTTTCGAAACAACTGAGATACAGGGTGTTCTTCGTCAAATGACAAGTATAGTATCTTTCGAACCAATGCTCAGATTCGACTGAAATTCTCACCAATCATTCCTCTTCACAATCCAGAATAACGTTCCAAAAATAAAAAGTCTAACTTTCGAAACAACTGAGATACAGGGTGTTCTTCGTCAAATGACAAGTATAGTATCTTTCGAACCAATGCTCTGATTCTACTGAAATTTTCACCAATCATTCCTCTTCACAATCCAGAATAACGATTCAAAAATAAAAAGTCTAACTTTCGAAACAACTGAGATACAGGGTGTTCTTCGTCAAATGACAGGTATAGTATCTTTCGAACCAATGCTCTGATTCGACTGAAATTTTCACCAATCATTCCTCTTCACAATCCAGAATAACGTTCCAAAAATAAAAAGTCTAACTTTCGAAACAACTGAGATACAGGGTGTTCTTCGTCAAATGACAAGTATAGTATCTTTCGAACCAATGCTCTGATTCGACTGAAATTTTCACCAATCATTCCTCTTCACAATCCAGAATAACGATTCAAAAATAAAAAGTCTAACTTTCGAAACAACTGAGATACAGGGTGTTCTTCGTCAAATGACAGGTATAGTATCTTTCGAACCAATGCTCTGATTCGACTGAAATTTTCACCAATCATTCCTCTTCAAAATCCAGAATAACGTTCCAAAAATAAAAAGTCTAACTTTCGAAACAACTGAGATACAGGGTGTTCTTCGTCAAATGACAGGTATAGTATCTTTCGAACCAATGCTCTGATTCGACTGAAATTTTCACCAATCATTCCTCTTCACAATCCAGAATAACGTTTCAAAAATAAAAAGTCTAACTTTCGAAACAACTGAGATACAGGGTGTTCTTCGTCAAATGACAGGTATAGTATCTTTCGAACCAATGCTCTGATTCGACTGAAATTTTCACCAATCATTCCTCTTCACAATCCAGAATAACGTTCCAAAAATAAAAAGTCTAACTTTCGAAAAAACTGAGATACAGGGTGTTCTTCGTCAAATGACAAGTATAGTATCTTTCGAACCAATGCTCTGATTCGACTAAAATTTTCACCAATCATTCCTCTTCACAATCCAGAATAACGTTCCAAAACTAAAAAGTCTAACTTTCGAAACAACTGAGATACAGGGTGTTCTTCGTCAAATGACAGGTATAGTATCTTTCGAACCAATGCTCTGATTCGACTGAAATTTTCACCAATCATTCCTCTTCAAAATCCAGAATAACGTTCCAAAATGAAAAAGTCTAACTTTCGAAACAACTGAGATACAGGGTGTTCTTCGTCAAATGACAGGTAGAGTATCTTTCGAACCAATGCTCTGATTCGACTGAAATTTTCACCAATCATTCCTCTTCACAATCCAGAATAACGTTTCAAAAATAAAAAGTCTAACTTCCGAAACAACTGAGATACAGGGTGTTCTTCGTCAAATGACAGGTATAGTATCTTTCGAACCAATGCTCTGATTCGACTGAAATTTTCACCAATCATTCCTCTTCACAATCCAGAATAACGTTTCAAAAATAAAAAGTCTAACTTTTGAAACAACTGAGATACAGGGTGTTCTTCGTCAAATGACAGGTATAGTATCTTTCGAACCAATGCTCTGATTCGACTGGAATTTTCACCAATCATTCCTCTTCACAATCCAGAATAACGTTCCAAAAATAAAAAGTCTAACTTTCGAAACAACTGAGATACAGGGTGTTCTTCGTCAAATGACAAGTATAGTATCTTTCGAACCAATGCTCTGATTCGACTGAAATTTTCACCAATCATTCCTCTTCACAATCCAGAATAACGATTCAAAAATAAAAAGTCTAACTTTCGAAACAACTGAGATACAGGGTGTTCTTCGTCAAATGACAGGTATAGTATCTTTCGAACCAATGCTCTGATTCGAATGAAATTTTCACCAATCATTCCTCTTCGCAATCCAGAATAACGTTTCAAAAATAAAAAGTCTAACTTTCGAAACAACTGAGATACAGGGTGTTCTTCGTCAAATGACAGGTATAGTATCTTTCGAACCAATGCTCTGATTCGACTGAAATTTTCACTAATCATTCCTCTTCACAATCCAGAATAACGTTCCAAAAATAAAAAGTCTAACTTTCGAAACAACTGAGATACAGGGTGTTCTTCGTCAAATGACAGGTATAGTATCTTTCGAACCAATGCTCTGATTCGACTGAAATTTTCACCAATCATTCCTCTTCACAATCCAGAATAACGATTCAAAAATAAAAAGTCTAACTTTCGAAACAACTGAGATACAGGGTGTTCTTCGTCAAATGACAAGTATAGTATCTTTCGAACCAATGCTCTGATTCGACTGAAATTTTCACCAATCATTCCTCTTCAAAATCCAAAATAACGTTCCAAAAATAAAAAGTCTAACTTTCGAAACAACTGAGATACAGGGTGTTCTTCGTCAAATGACAGGTATAGTATCTTTCGAACCAATGCTCTGATTCGACTGAAATTTTCACCAATCATTCCTCTTCAAAATCCAGAATAACGTTCCAAAAATAAAAAGTCTTACTTTCGAAACAACTGAGATACAGGGTGTTCTTCGTCAAATGACAGGTATAGTATCTTTCGAACCAATGCTTTGATTCGACTGAAATTTTCACCAATCATTCCTCTTCACAATCCAGAATAGCGTTTCAAAAATAAAAAGTCTAACTTCCGAAACAACTGAGATACAGGGTGTTCTTCGTCAAATGACAGGTATAGTATCTTTCGAACCAATGCTCTGATTCGACTGAAATTTTCACCAATCATTCCTCTTCACAATCCAGAATAACGTTTCAAAAATAAAAAGTCTAACTTTCGAAACAACTGAGATACAGGATGTTCTTCGTCAAATGGCAGGTATAGTATCTTTCGAACCAATGCTCTGATTCGACTGAAATTTTCACCAATCATTCCTCTTCACAATCCAGAATAACGTTCCAAAAATAAAAAGTCTAACTTTCGAAACAACTGAGATACAGGGTGTTCTTCGTCAAATGACAAGTATAGTATCTTTCGAACCAATACTCTGATTCGACTGAAATTTTCACCAATCATTCCTCTTCACAATCCAGAATAACGATTCAAAATTAAAAAGTCTAACTTTCGAAACAACTGAGATACAGGGTGTTCTTCGTCAAATGACAGGTATAGTTTCTTTCAAACCAATGCTCTGATTCGACTGAAATTTTCACCAATCATTCCTCTTCACAATCCAGAATAACGTTCCAAAAATAAAAAGTCTAACTTCCGAAACAACTGAGATACAGGGTGTTCTTCGTCAAATGACAAGTTTAGGATCTTTCGAACCAATGCTCTGATTCGACTGAAATTTTCACCAATCATTCCTCTTCACAATCCAGAATAACGATTCAAAAATAAAAAGTCTAACTTTCGAAACAACTGAGATACAGGGTGTTCTTCGTCAAATGACAGGTATAGTATCTTTCGAACCAATGATCTGATTCGACTGAAATTTTCACCAATCATTCCTCTTCAAAATCCAGAATAACGTTCCAAAAATAAAAAGTCTAACTTTCGAAACAACTGAGATACAGGGTGTTCTTCGTCAAATGACAGGTATAGTATCTTTCGAACCAATGCTCTGATTCGACTGAAATTTTCACCAATCATTCCTCTTCACAATCCAGAATAACGTTTCAAAAATAAAAAGTCTAACTTTCGAAACAACTGAGATACAGGGTGTTCTTCGTCAAATGACAGGTATAGTATCTTTCCAACCAATGCTCTGATTCGACTGAAATTTTCACCTATCATTCCTCTTCACAATCCAGAATAAATTTCCAAAAATAAAAAGTCTAACTTTCGAAACAACTGAGATACAGGGTGTTCTTCGTCAAATGACAAGTATAGTATCTTTCGAACCAATGCTCTGATTCGACTGAAATTTTCACCAATCATTCCTCTTCACAATCCAGAATAACGATTCAAAAATGAAAAGTCTAACTTTCGAAACAACTGAGATACAGGGTGTTCTTCGTCAAATGACAGGTATAATATCTTTCGAACCAATGCTCTGATTCGACTGAAATTTTTACCAATCATTCCTCTTCACAATCCAGAATAACGTTCCAAAAATAAAAAGTCTAACTTCCGAAACAACTGAGATACAGGGTGTTCTTCGTCAAATGACAGGTATAGTATTTTTCGAACCAATGCTCTGATTCGACTGAAATTTTCACCAATCATTCCTCTTCACAATCCAGAATAACGTTCCAAAAATAAAAAGTCTAACTTTCGAAACAACTGAGATACAGGGTGTTCTTCGTCAAATGACAAGTATAGTATCTTTCGAACCAATGCTCTGATTCGACTGAAATTTTCACCAATCATTCCTCTTCACAATCCAGAATAACGATTCAAAAATAAAAAGTCTAACTTTCGAAACAACTGAGATACAGGGTGTTCTTCGTCAAATGACAGGTATAGTATCTTTCGAACCAATGCTCTGATTCGACTGAAATTTTCACCAATCATTCCTCTTCACAATCCAGAATAACGTTCCAAAAATAAAAAGTCTAACTTTCGAAACAACTGAGATACAGGGTGTTCTTCGTCAAATGACAGGTATAGTATCTTTCGAACCAATGCTCTGATTCGACTGAAATTTTCACCAATCATTCCTCTTCACAATCCAGAATAACGTTCCAAAAATAAAAAGTCTAACTTTCGAAACAACTGAGATACAGGGTGTTCTTCGTTAAATGACAGGTATAGTATCTTTCGAACCAATGCTCTGATTCGACTGAAATTTTCACCAATCATTCCTCTTCACAATCCAGAATAACGATTCAAAAATAAAAAGTCTAACTTTCGAAACAACTGAGATACAGGGTGTTCTTCGTCAAATGACAGGTATAGTATCTTTCGAACCAATGCTCTGATTCGACTGAAATTTTCACCAATCATTCCTCTTCACAATCCAGAATAACGTTCCAAAAATAAAAAGTCTAACTTTCGAAACAACTGAGATACAGGGTGTTCTTCGTCAAATGACAGGTATAGTATCTTTCGAACCAATGCTCTGATTCGACTGAAATTCTCACCAATCATTCCTCTTCAAAATCCAGAATAACGTTCCAAAAATAAAAAGTCTAACTTTCGAAACAACTGAGATACAGGGTGTTCTTCGTCAAATGACAGGTATAGTATCTTTCGAACCAATGCTCTAATTCGACTGAAATTTTCACCAATCATTCCTCTTCACAATCCAGAATAACGTTCCAAAAATAAAAAGTCTAACTTTCGAAACAACTGAGATACAGGGTGTTCTTCGTCAAATGACAAGTATAGTATCTTTCGAACCAATGCTCTGATTCGACTGAAATTTTCACCAATCATTCCTCTTCACAATCCAGAATAACGATTCAAAAATAAAAAGTCTAACTTTCGAAACAACTGAGATACAGGGTGTTCTTCGTCAAATGACAGGTATAGTATCTTTCGAACCAATGCTCTGATTCGACTGAAATTTTCACCAATCATTCCTCTTCAAAATCCAAAATAACGTTCCAAAAATAAAAAGTCTAACTTTCGAAACAACTGAGATACAGGGTGTTCTTCGTCAAATGACAGGTATAGTATCTTTCGAACCAATGCTCTGATTCGACTGAAATTTTCACCAATCATTCCTCTTCACAATCCAGAATAACGTTTCAAAAATAAAAAGTCTAACTTTCGAAACAACTGAGATACAGGGTGTTCTTCGTCAAATGACAGGTATAGTATCTTTCGAACCAATGCTCTGATTCGACTGAAATTTTCACCAATCATTCCTCTTCACAATCCAGAATAACGATTCAAAAATGAAAAGTCTAACTTTCGAAACAACTGAGATACAGGGTGTTCTTCGTCAAATGACAGGTATAATATCTTTCGAACCAATGCTCTGATTCGACTGAAATTTTTACCAATCATTCCTCTTCACAATCCAGAATAACGTTCCAAAAATAAAAAGTCTAACTTCCGAAACAACTGAGATACAGGGTGTTCTTCGTCAAATGACAGGTATAGTATTTTTCGAACCAATGCTCTGATTCGACTGAAATTTTCACCAATCATTCCTCTTCACAATCCAGAATAACGTTCCAAAAATAAAAAGTCTAACTTTCGAAACAACTGAGATACAGGGTGTTCTTCGTCAAATGACAAGTATAGTATCTTTCGAACCAATGCTCTGATTCGACTGAAATTTTCACCAATCATTCCTCTTCACAATCCAGAATAACGATTCAAAAATAAAAAGTCTAACTTTCGAAACAACTGAGATACAGGGTGTTCTTCGTCAAATGACAGGTATAGTATCTTTCGAACCAATGCTCTGATTCGACTGAAATTTTCACCAATCATTCCTCTTCACAATCCAGAATAACGTTCCAAAAATAAAAAGTCTAACTTTCGAAACAACTGAGATACAGGGTGTTCTTCGTCAAATGACAGGTATAGTATCTTTCGAACCAATGCTCTGATTCGACTGAAATTTTCACCAATCATTCCTCTTCACAATCCAGAATAACGTTCCAAAAATAAAAAGTCTAACTTTCGAAACAACTGAGATACAGGGTGTTCTTCGTCAAATGACAGGTATAGTATCTTTCGAACCAATGCTCTGATTCGACTGAAATTTTCACCAATCATTCCTCTTCACAATCCAGAATAACGATTCAAAAATAAAAAGTCTAACTTTCGAAACAACTGAGATACAGGGTGTTCTTCGTCAAATGACAGGTATAGTATCTTTCGAACCAATGCTCTGATTCGACTGAAATTTTCACCAATCATTCCTCTTCACAATCCAGAATAACGTTCCAAAAATAAAAAGTCTAACTTTCGAAACAACTGAGATACAGGGTGTTCTTCGTCAAATGACAGGTATAGTATCTTTCGAACCAATGCTCTGATTCGACTGAAATTCTCACCAATCATTCCTCTTCAAAATCCAGAATAACGTTCCAAAAATAAAAAGTCTAACTTTCGAAACAACTGAGATACAGGGTGTTCTTCGTCAAATGACAGGTATAGTATCTTTCGAACCAATGCTCTGATTCGACTGAAATTTTCACCAATCATTCCTCTTCACAATCCAGAATAACGTTCCAAAAATAAAAAGTCTAACTTTCGAAACAACTGAGATACAGGGTGTTCTTCGTCAAATGACAAGTATAGTATCTTTCGAACCAATGCTCTGATTCGACTGAAATTTTCACCAATCATTCCTCTTCACAATCCAGAATAACGATTCAAAAATAAAAAGTCTAACTTTCGAAACAACTGAGATACAGGGTGTTCTTCGTCAAATGACAGGTATAGTATCTTTCGAACCAATGCTCTGATTCGACTGAAATTTTCACCAATCATTCCTCTTCAAAATCCAGAATAACGTTCCAAAAATAAAAAGTCTAACTTTCGAAACAACTGAGATACAGGGTGTTCTTCGTCAAATGACAGGTATAGTATCTTTCGAACCAATGCTCTGATTCGACTGAAATTTTCACCAATCATTCCTCTTCACAATCCAGAATAACGTTTCAAAAATAAAAAGTCTAACTTTCGAAACAACTGAGATACAGGGTGTTCTTCGTCAAATGACAGGTATAGTATCTTTCGAACCAATGCTCTGATTCGACTGAAATTTTCACCAATCATTCCTCTTCACAATCCAGAATAACGATTCAAAAATGAAAAGTCTAACTTTCGAAACAACTGAGATACAGGGTGTTCTTCGTCAAATGACAGGTATAATATCTTTCGAACCAATGCTCTGATTCGACTGAAATTTTTACCAATCATTCCTCTTCACAATCCAGAATAACGTTCCAAAAATAAAAAGTCTAACTTCCGAAACAACTGAGATACAGGGTGTTCTTCGTCAAATGACAGGTATAGTATTTTTCGAACCAATGCTCTGATTCGACTGAAATTTTCACCAATCATTCCTCTTCACAATCCAGAATAACGTTCCAAAAATAAAAAGTCTAACTTTCGAAACAACTGAGATACAGGGTGTTCTTCGTCAAATGACAAGTATAGTATCTTTCGAACCAATGCTCTGATTCGACTGAAATTTTCACCAATCATTCCTCTTCACAATCCAGAATAACGATTCAAAAATAAAAAGTCTAACTTTCGAAACAACTGAGATACAGGGTGTTCTTCGTCAAATGACAGGTATAGTATCTTTCGAACCAATGCTCTGATTCGACTGAAATTTTCACCAATCATTCCTCTTCACAATCCAGAATAACGTTCCAAAAATAAAAAGTCTAACTTTCGAAACAACTGAGATACAGGGTGTTCTTCGTCAAATGACAGGTATAGTATCTTTCGAACCAATGCTCTGATTCGACTGAAATTTTCACCAATCATTCCTCTTCACAATCCAGAATAACGTTCCAAAAATAAAAAGTCTAACTTTCGAAACAACTGAGATACAGGGTGTTCTTCGTCAAATGACAGGTATAGTATCTTTCGAACCAATGCTCTGATTCGACTGAAATTTTCACCAATCATTCCTCTTCACAATCCAGAATAACGATTCAAAAATAAAAAGTCTAACTTTCGAAACAACTGAGATACAGGGTGTTCTTCGTCAAATGACAGGTATAGTATCTTTCGAACCAATGCTCTGATTCGACTGAAATTTTCACCAATCATTCCTCTTCACAATCCAGAATAACGTTCCAAAAATAAAAAGTCTAACTTTCGAAACAACTGAGATACAGGGTGTTCTTCGTCAAATGACAGGTATAGTATCTTTCGAACCAATGCTCTGATTCGACTGAAATTCTCACCAATCATTCCTCTTCAAAATCCAGAATAACGTTCCAAAAATAAAAAGTCTAACTTTCGAAACAACTGAGATACAGGGTGTTCTTCGTCAAATGACAGGTATAGTATCTTTCGAACCAATGCTCTGATTCGACTGAAATTTTCACCAATCATTCCTCTTCACAATCCAGAATAACGTTCCAAAAATAAAAAGTCTAACTTTCGAAACCACTGAGATACAGGGTGTTCTTCGTCAAATGACAAGTATAGTATCTTTCGAACCAATGCTCTGATTCGACTGAAATTTTCACCAATCATTCCTCTTCACAATCCAGAATAACGATTCAAAAATAAAAAGTCTAACTTTCGAAACAACTGAGATACAGGGTGTTCTTCGTCAAATGACAGGTATAGTATCTTTCGAACCAATGCTCTGATTCGACTGAAATTTTCACCAATCATTCCTCTTCTAAATCCAGAATAACGTTCCAAAAATAAAAAGTCTAACTTTCGAAACAACTGAGATACAGGGTGTTCTTCGTCAAATGACAGGTATAGTATCTTTCGAACCAATGCTCTGATTCGACTGAAATTTTCACCAATCATTCCTCTTCACAATCCAGAATAACGTTTCAAAAATAAAAAGTCTAACTTTCGAAACAACTGAGATACAGGGTGTTCTTCGTCAAATGACAGGTATAGTATCTTTCGAACCAATGCTCTGATTCGACTGAAATTTTCACCAATCATTCCTCTTCACAATCCAGAATAAGGTTCCAAAAATAAAAAGTTTAACTTTCGAAACAACTGAGATACAGGGCATTCTTCGTCAAATGACAGGTATAGTATCTTTCGAACCAATGCTCTGATTCGTCTGAAATTTTCACCAATCATTCCTCTTCACAATCCAGAATAACGATTCAAAAATGAAAAGTCTAACTTTCGAAACAACTGAGATACAGGGTGTTCTTCGTCAAATGACAAGTATAGTATCTTTCGAACCAAGGCTCTGATTCGACTGAAATTTTTACCAATCATTTCTCTTCAAAATCCAGAATAACATTCCAAAAATAAAAAGTCTAACTTTCGAAACAACTGAGATACAGGGTGTTCTTCGTCAAATGACAGGTATAGTATCTTTAGAACCAATGCTCTGATTCGACTGAAATTTTCACCAATCATTTCTCTTCAAAATCCAGAATAACGTTCCAAAAATAAAGAGTCTAACTTTCGAAACAACTGAGATATAGGGTGTTCTTCGTCAAATGACAGGTATAGTATCTTTCGAACCAATGCTCTGATTCGACTGAAATTTTCACCAATCATTCCTCTTCACAATCCAGAATAACGTTTCAAAAATAAAAAGTCTAACTTCCGAAACAACTGAGATACAGGGTGTCCTTCGTCAAATGACAGGTATAGTATCTTTCGAACCAATGCTCTGATTCGACTGAAATTTTCACCAATCATTCCTCTTCACAATCCAGAATAACGTTTCAAAAATAAAAAGTCTAACTTTCGAAACAACTGAGATACAGGGTGTTCTTCGTCAAATGACAGGTATAGTATCTTTCGAACCAATGCTCTGATTCGACTGAAATTTTCACCAATCATTCCTCTTCACAATCCAGAATAACGTTCCAAAAATAAAAAGTCTAACTTTCGAAACAACTGAGATACAGGGTGTTCTTCGTCAAATGACAAGTATAGTATCTTTCGAACCAATGCTCTGATTCGACTGAAATTTTCACCAATCATTCCTCTTCACAATCCAGAATAACGTTCCAAAAATAAAAAGTCTAACTTTCGAAACAACTGAGATACAGGGTGTTCTTCGTCAAATGACAAGTATAGTATCTTTCGAACCAATGCTCTGATTCTACTGAAATTTTCACCAATCATTCCTCTTCACAATCCAGAATAACGATTCAAAAATAAAAAGTCTAACTTTCGAAACAACTGAGATACAGGGTGTTCTTCGTCAAATGACAGGTATAGTATCTTTCGAACCAATGCTCTGATTCGACTGAAATTTTCACCAATCATTCCTCTTCTCAATCCAGAATAACGTTCCAAAAATCAAAAATCTAACTTTCGAAACAACTGAGATACAGGGTGTTCTTCGTCAAATGACAAGTATAGTATCTTTCGAACCAATGCACTGATTCGACTGAAATTTTCACCAATCATTCCTCTTCACAATCCAGAATAACGATTCAAAAATAAAAAGTCTAACTTTCGAAACAACTGAGATACAGGGTGTTCTTCGTCAAATGACAGGTATAGTATCTTTCGAACCAATGCTCTGATTCGACTGAAATTTTCACCAATCTTTCCTCTTCAAAATCCAGAATAACGTTCCAAAAATAAAAAGTCTAACTTTCGAAACAACTGAGATACAGGGTGTTCTTCGTCAAATGACAGGTATAGTATCTTTCGAACCAATGCTCTGATTCGACTGAAATTTTCACCAATCATTCCTCTTCACAATCCAGAATAACGTTTCAAAAATAAAAAGTCTAACTTTCGAAACAACTGAGATACAGGGTGTTCTTCGTCAAATGACAGGTATAGTATCTTTCGAACCAATGCTCTGATTCGACTGAAATTTTCACCAATCATTCCTCTTCACAATCCAGAATAACGTTCCAAAAATAAAAAGTCTAACTTTCGAAACAACTGAGATACAGGGAGTTCTTCGTCAAATGACAAGTATAGTATCTTTCGAACCAATGCTCTGATTCGACTGAAATTTTCACCAATCATTCCTCTTCACAATCCTGAATAACGTTCCAAAAATAAAAAGTCTAACTTTCGAAACAACTGAGATACAGGGTGTTCTTCGTCAAATGACAGGTATAGTATCTTTCGAACCAATGCTCTGATTCGACTGAAATTTTCACCAATCATTCCTCTTCAAAATCCAGAATAACGTTCCAAAAATAAAAAGTCTAACTTTCGAAACAACTGAGATACAGGGTGTTCTTCGTCAAATGACAGGTAGAGTATCTTTCGAACCAATGCTCTGATTCGACTGAAATTTTCACCAATCATTCCTCTTCACAATCCAGAATAACGTTTCAAAAATAAAAAGTCTAATTTCCGAAACAACTGAGATACAGGGTGTTCTTCGTCAAATGACAGGTATAGTATCTTTCGAACCAATGCTCTGATTCGACTGAAATTTTCACCAATCATTCCTCTTCACAATCCAGAATAACGTTTCAAAAATAAAAAGTCTAACTTTCGAAACAACGGAGATACAGGGTGTTCTTCGTCAAATGACAGGTATAGTATCTTTCGAACCAATGCTCTGATTCGACTGAAATTTTCACCAATCATTCCTCTTCACAATCCAGAATAACGTTCCAAAAATAAAAAGTCTAACTTTCGAAACAACTGAGATACAGGGTGTTCTTCGTCAAATGACAAGTATAGTATCTTTCGAACCAATGCTCTGATTCGACTGAAATTTTCACCAATCATTCCTCTTCACAATCCAGAATAACGATTCAAAAATAAAAAGTCTTACTTTCGAAACAACTGAGATACAGGGTGTTCTTCGTCAAATGACAAGTATAGTATCTTTCGAACCAATGCTCTGATTCGACTGAAATTTTCACCAATCATTCCTCTTCAAAATCCAGAATAACGTTCCAAAAATAAAAAGTCTAACTTTCGAAACAACTGAGATACAGGGTGTTCTTCGTCAAATGACAAGTATAGTATCTTTCGAACCAATGCTCTGATTCGACTGAAATTTTCACCAATCATTCCTCTTCACAATCCAGAATAACGATTCAAAAATAAAAAGTCTAACTTTCGAAACAACTGAGATACAGGGTGTTCTTCGTCAAATGACAGGTATAGTATCTTTCGAACCAATGCTCTGATTCGACTGAAATTTTCACCAATCATTCCTCTTCGCAATCCAGAATAAGGTTTCAAAAATAAAAAGTCTAACTTTCGAAACAACTGAGATACAGGGTGTTCTTCGTCAAATGACAGGTATAGTATCTTTCGAACCAATGCTCTGATTCGACTGAAATTTTCACCAATCATTCCTCTTCACAATCCAGAATAACGTTTCAAAAATAAAAAGTCTAACTTTCGAAACAACTGAGATACAGGGTGTTCTTCGTCAAATAACAGGTATAGTATCTTTCGAACCAATGCTCTGATTCGACTGAAATTTTCACCAATCATTCCTCTTCACAATCCAGAATAACGATCCAAAATAAAAAGTCTAACTTTCGAAACAACTGAGATACAGGGTGTTCTTCGTCAAATGACAAGTATAGTATCTTTCGAACCAATGCTCTGATTCGACTGAAATTTTCACCAATCATTCCTCTTCAAAATCCAAAATAACGTTTCAAAAATAAAAAGTCTAACTTTCGAAACAACTGAGATACAGGGTGTTCTTCGTCAAATGACAGGTATAGTATCTTTCGAACCAATGCTCTGATTCGACTGAAATTTTCACCAATCATTCCTCTTCAAAATCCAGAATAACGTTCCAAAAATAAAAAGTCTAACTTTCGAAACAACTGAGATACAGGGTGTTCTTCGTCAAATGACAGGTATAGTATCTTTCGAACCAATGCTTTGATTCGACTGAAATTTTCACCAATCATTCCTCTTCACAATCCAGAATAGCGTTTCAAAAATAAAAAGTCTAACTTCCGAAACAACTGAGATACAGGGTGTTCTTCGTCAAATTACAGGTATAGTATCTTTCGAACCAATGCTCTGATTCGACTGAAATTTTCACCAATCATTCCTCTTCACAATCCAGAATAACGTTTCAAAAATAAAAAGTCTAACTTTCGAAACAACTGAGATACAGGGTGTTCTTCGTCAAATGACAGGTATAGTATCTTTCGAACCAATGCTCTGATTCGACTGAAATTTTCACCAATCATTCCTCTTCACAATCCAGAATAACGTTCCAAAAATAAAAAGTCTAACTTTCGAAACAACTGAGATACAGGGTGTTCTTCGTCAAATGACAAGTATAGTATCTTTCGAACCAATGCTCTGATTCGACTGAAATTTTCACCAATCATTCCTCTTCACAATCCAGAATAACGATTCAAAATTAAAAAGTCTAACTTTCGAAACAACTGAGATACAGGGTGTTCTTCGTCAAATGAAAGGTATAGTATCTTTCAAACCAATGCTCTGATTCGACTGAAATTTTCACCAATCATTCCTCTTCACAATCCAGAATAACGTTCCAAAAATAAAAAGTCTAACTTCCGAAACATCTGAGATACAGGGTGTTCTTCGTCAAATGACAAGTATAGTATCTTTCGAACCAATGCTCTGATTCGACTGAAATTTTCACCAATCATTCCTCTTCACAATCCAGAATAACGATTCAAAAATAAAAAGTCTAACTTTCGAAACAACTGAGATACAGGGTGTTCTTCGTCAAATGACAGGTATAGTATCTTTCGAACCAATGCTCTGATTCGACTGAAATTTTCACCAATCATTCCTCTTCAAAATCCAGAATAACGTTCCAAAAATAAAAAGTCTAACTTTCGAAACAACTGAGATACAGGGTGTTCTTCGTCAAATGACAGGTATAGTATCTTTCGAACCAATGCTCTGATTCGACTGAAATTTTCACCAATCATTCCTCTTTACAATCCAGAATAACGTTTCAAAAATAAAAAGTCTAACTTTCGAAACAACTGAGATACAGGGTGTTCTTCGTCAAATGACAGGTATAGTATCTTTCGAACCAATGCTCTGATTCGACTGAAATTTTCACCAATCATTCCTCTTCACAATCCAGAATAAATTTCCAAAAATAAAAAGTCTAACTTTCGAAACAACTGAGATACAGGGTGTTCTTCGTCAAATGACAAGTATAGTATCTTTCGAACCAATGCTCTGATTCGACTGAAATTTTCACCAATCATTCCACTTCACAATCCAGAATAACGATTCAAAAATAAAAAGTCTAACTTTCGAAACAACTGAGATACAGGGTGTTCTTCGTCAAATGACAGGTATAGTATCTTTCGAACCAATGCTCTGATTCGACTGAAATTTTCACCAATCATTCCTCTTCACAATCCAGAATAACGTTCCAAAAATAAAAAGTCTTACTTTCGAAACAACTGAGATACAGGGTGTTCTTCGTCAAATGACAGGTATAGTATTTTTCGAACCAATGCTCTGATTCGACTGAAATATTCACCAATCATTCCTCTTCACAATCCAGAATAACGTTCCAAAAATAAAAAGTCTAACTTTCGAAACAACTGAGATACAGGGTGTTCTTCGTCAAATGACAAGTATAGTATCTTTCGAACCAATGCTCTGATTCGACTGAAATTTTCACCAATCATTCCTCTTCACAATCCAGAATAACGATTCAAAAATAAAAAGTCTAACTTTCGAAACAACTGAGATACAGGGTGTTCTTCGTCAAATGACAGGTATAGTATCTTTCGAACCAATGCTCTGATTCGACTGAAATTTTCACCAATCATTCCTCTTCACAATCCAGAATAACGTTCCAAAAATAAAAAGTCTTACTTTCGAAACAACTGAGATACAGGGTGTTCTTCGTCAAATGACAGGTATAGTATCTTTCGAACCAATGCTCTGATTCGACTGAAATTATCACCAATCATTCCTCTTCACAATCCAGAATAACGTTCCAAAAATAAAAAGTCTAACTTTCGAAACAACTGAGATACAGGGTGTTCTTCGTCAAATGACAGGTATAGTATCTTTCGAACCAATGCTCTGATTCGACTGAAATTTTCACCAATCATTCCTCTTCACAATCCAGAATAACGATTCAAAAATAAAAAGTCTAACTTTCGAAACAACTGAGATACAGGGTGTTCTTCGTCAAATGACAGGTATAGTATCTTTCGAACCAATGCTCTGATTCGACTGAAATTTTCACCAATCATTCCTCTTCACAATCCAGAATAACGTTCCAAAAATAAAAAGTCTAACTTTCGAAACAACTGAGATACAGGGTGTTCTTCGTCAAATGACAAGTATAGTATCTTTCGAACCAATGCTCTGATTCGACTGAAATTTTCACCAATCATTCCTCTTCACAATCCAAAATAACGATTCAAAAATAAAAAGTCTAACTTTCGAAACAACTGAGATACAGGGTGTTCTTCGTCAAATGGCGGGTATAGTATCTTTCGAACCAATGCTCTGATTCGACTGAAATTTTCACCAATCATTCCTCTTCAAAATCCAGAATAACGTTCCAAAAATAAAAAGTCTAACTTTCGAAACAACTGAGATACAGGGTGTTCTTCGTCAAATGACAGGTATAGTATCTTTCGAACCAATGCTCTGATTCGACTGAAATTTTCACCAATCATTCCTCTTCACAATCCAGAATAACGTTCCAAAAATAAAAAGTCTAACTTTCGAAACAACTGAGATACAGGGTGTTCTTCGTCAAATGACAGGTATAGTATCTTTCGAACCAATGCTCTGATTCGACTGAAATTTTCACCAATCATTCCTCTTCACAATCCAGAATAACGTTCCAAAAATAAAAAGTCTAACTTTCGAAACAACTGAGATACAGGGTGTTCTTCGTCAAATGACAGGTATAGTATCTTTCGAACCAATGCTCTGATTCGACTGAAATTTTCACCAATCATTCCTCTTCAAAATCCAGAATAACGTTTCAAAAATAAAAAGTCTAACTTTCGAAACAACTGAGATACAGGGTGTTCTTCGTCAAATGACAGGTATAGTATCTTTCGAACCAATGCTCTGATTCGACTGAAATTTTCACCAATCATTCCTCTTTACAATCCAGAATAACGTTTCAAAAATAAAAAGTCTAACTTTCGAAACAACTGAGATACAGGGTGTTCTTCGTCAAATGACAGGTATAGTATCTTTCGAACCAATGCTCTGATTCGACTGAAATTTTCACCAATCATTCCTCTTCACAATCCAGAATAAATTTCCAAAAATAAAAAGTCTAACTTTCGAAACAACTGAGATACAGGGTGTTCTTCGTCAAATGACAAGTATAGTATCTTTCGAACCAATGCTCTGATTCGACTGAAATTTTCACCAATCATTCCACTTCACAATCCAGAATAACGATTCAAAAATAAAAAGTCTAACTTTCGAAACAACTGAGATACAGGGTGTTCTTCGTCAAATGACAGGTATAGTATCTTTCGAACCAATGCTCTGATTCGACTGAAATTTTCACCAATCATTCCTCTTCACAATCCAGAATAACGTTCCAAAAATAAAAAGTCTTACTTTCGAAACAACTGAGATACAGGGTGTTCTTCGTCAAATGACAGGTATAGTATTTTTCGAACCAATGCTCTGATTCGACTGAAATATTCACCAATCATTCCTCTTCACAATCCAGAATAACGTTCCAAAAATAAAAAGTCTAACTTTCGAAACAACTGAGATACAGGGTGTTCTTCGTCAAATGACAAGTATAGTATCTTTCGAACCAATGCTCTGATTCGACTGAAATTTTCACCAATCATTCCTCTTCACAATCCAGAATAACGATTCAAAAATAAAAAGTCTAACTTTCGAAACAACTGAGATACAGGGTGTTCTTCGTCAAATGACAGGTATAGTATCTTTCGAACCAATGCTCTGATTCGACTGAAATTTTCACCAATCATTCCTCTTCACAATCCAGAATAACGTTCCAAAAATAAAAAGTCTTACTTTCGAAACAACTGAGATACAGGGTGTTCTTCGTCAAATGACAGGTATAGTATCTTTCGAACCAATGCTCTGATTCGACTGAAATTATCACCAATCATTCCTCTTCACAATCCAGAATAACGTTCCAAAAATAAAAAGTCTAACTTTCGAAACAACTGAGATACAGGGTGTTCTTCGTCAAATGACAGGTATAGTATCTTTCGAACCAATGCTCTGATTCGACTGAAATTTTCACCAATCATTCCTCTTCACAATCCAGAATAACGATTCAAAAATAAAAAGTCTAACTTTCGAAACAACTGAGATACAGGGTGTTCTTCGTCAAATGACAGGTATAGTATCTTTCGAACCAATGCTCTGATTCGACTGAAATTTTCACCAATCATTCCTCTTCACAATCCAGAATAACGTTCCAAAAATAAAAAGTCTAACTTTCGAAACAACTGAGATACAGGGTGTTCTTCGTCAAATGACAAGTATAGTATCTTTCGAACCAATGCTCTGATTCGACTGAAATTTTCACCAATCATTCCTCTTCACAATCCAAAATAACGATTCAAAAATAAAAAGTCTAACTTTCGAAACAACTGAGATACAGGGTGTTCTTCGTCAAATGGCGGGTATAGTATCTTTCGAACCAATGCTCTGATTCGACTGAAATTTTCACCAATCATTCCTCTTCAAAATCCAGAATAACGTTCCAAAAATAAAAAGTCTAACTTTCGAAACAACTGAGATACAGGGTGTTCTTCGTCAAATGACAGGTATAGTATCTTTCGAACCAATGCTCTGATTCGACTGAAATTTTCACCAATCATTCCTCTTCACAATCCAGAATAACGTTCCAAAAATAAAAAGTCTAACTTTCGAAACAACTGAGATACAGGGTGTTCTTCGTCAAATGACAGGTATAGTATCTTTCGAACCAATGCTCTGATTCGACTGAAATTTTCACCAATCATTCCTCTTCACAATCCAGAATAACGTTCCAAAAATAAAAAGTCTAACTTTCGAAACAACTGAGATACAGGGTGTTCTTCGTCAAATGACAGGTATAGTATCTTTCGAACCAATGCTCTGATTCGACTGAAATTTTCACCAATCATTCCTCCTCAAAATCCAGAATAACGTTCCAAAAATAAAATGTCTAACTTTCGAAACAACTGAGATACAGGGTGTTCTTCGTCAAATGACAGGTATAGTATCTTTCGAACCAATGCTCTGATTCGACTGAAATTTTCACCAATCATTCCTCTTCACAATCCAGAATAACGTTCCAAAAATAAAAAGTCTAACTTTCGAAACAACTGAGATACAGGGTGTTCTTCGTCAAATGACAAGTATAGTATCTTTCGAACCAATGCTCTGATTCGACTGAAATTTTCACCAATCATTCCTCTTCACAATCCAGAATAACGATTCAAAAATAAAAAGTCTAACTTTCGAAACAACTGAGATACAGGGTGTTCTTCGTCAAATGACAGGTATAGTATCTTTCGAACCAATGCTCTGATTCGACTGAAATTTTCACCAATCATTTCTCTTCAAAATCCAGAATAACGTTCCAAAAATAAAAAGTCTAACTTTCGAAACAACTGAGATACAGGGTGTTCTTCGTCAAATGACAGGTAGAGTATCTTTCGAACCAATGCTCTGATTCGACTGAAATTTTCACCAATCATTCCTCTTCACAATCCAAAATAACGATTCAAAAATAAAAAGTCTAACTTTCGAAACAACTGAGATACAGGGTGTTCTTCGTCAAATGACAGGTATAGTATCTTTCGAACCAATGCTCTGATTCGACTGAAATTTTCACCAATCATTCCTCTTCAAAATCCAGAATAACGTTTCAAAAATAAAAAGTCTAACTTTCGAAACAACTGAGATACAGGGTGTTCTTCGTCAAATGACAGGTATAGTATCTTTCGAACCAATGCTCTGATTCGACTGAAATTTTCACCAATCATTCCTCTTCACAATCCAGAATAACGTTCCAAAAATAAAAAGTCTAACTTTCGAAACAACTGAGATACAGGGTGTTCTTCGTCAAATGACAAGTATAGTATCTTTCGAACCAATGCTCTGATTCGACTGAAATTTTCACCAATCATTCCTCTTCACAATCCAAAATAACGATTCAAAAATAAAAAGTCTAACTTTCGAAACAACTGAGATACAGGGTGTTCTTCGTCAAATGGCGGGTATAGTATCTTTCGAACCAATGCTCTGATTCGACTGAAATTTTCACCAATCATTCCTCTTCAAAATCCAGAATAACGTTCCAAAAATAAAAAGTCTAACTTTCGAAACAACTGAGATACAGGGTGTTCTTCGTCAAATGACAGGTATAGTATCTTTCGAACCAATGCTCTGATTCGACTGAAATTTTCACCAATCATTCCTCTTCACAATCCAGAATAACGTTCCAAAAATAAAAAGTCTAACTTTCGAAACAACTGAGATACAGGGTGTTCTTCGTCAAATGACAGGTATAGTATCTTTCGAACCAATGCTCTGATTCGACTGAAATTTTCACCAATCATTCCTCTTCACAATCCAGAATAACGTTCCAAAAATAAAAAGTCTAACTTTCGAAACAACTGAGATACAGGGTGTTCTTCGTCAAATGACAGGTATAGTATCTTTCGAACCAATGCTCTGATTCGACTGAAATTTTCACCAATCATTCCTCTTCAAAATCCAGAATAACGTTCCAAAAATAAAAAGTCTAACTTTCGAAACAACTGAGATACAGGGTGTTCTTCGTCAAATGACAGGTATAGTATCTTTCGAACCAATGCTCTGATTCGACTGAAATTTTCACCAATCATTCCTCTTCACAATCCAGAATAACGTTCCAAAAATAAAAAGTCTAACTTTCGAAACAACTGAGATACAGGGTGTTCTTCGTCAAATGACAAGTATAGTATCTTTCGAACCAATGCTCTGATTCGACTGAAATTTTCACCAATCATTCCTCTTCACAATCCAGAATAACGATTCAAAAATAAAAAGTCTAACTTTCGAAACAACTGAGATACAGGGTGTTCTTCGTCAAATGACAGGTATAGTATCTTTCGAACCAATGCTCTGATTCGACTGAAATTTTCACCAATCATTTCTCTTCAAAATCCAGAATAACGTTCCAAAAATAAAAAGTCTAACTTTCGAAACAACTGAGATACAGGGTGTTCTTCGTCAAATGACAGGTAGAGTATCTTTCGAACCAATGCTCTGATTCGACTGAAATTTTCACCAATCATTCCTCTTTACAATCCAGAATAACGTTTCAAAAATAAAAAGTCTAACTTCCGAAACAACTGAGATACAGGGTGTTCTTCGTCAAATGACAGGTATAGTATCTTTCGAACCAATGCTCTGATTCGACTGAAATTTTCACCAATCATTCCTCTTCAAAATCCAGAATAACGTTCCAAAAATAAAAAGTCTAACTTTCGAAACAACTGAGATACAGGGTGTTCTTCGTCAAATGACAGGTATAGTATCTTTCGAACCAATGCTCTGATTCGACTGAAATTTTCACCAATCATTCCTCTTCACAATCCAGAATAACGATTCAAAAATAAAAAGTCTAACTTTCGAAACAACTGAGATACAGGGTGTTCTTCGTCAAATGACAAGTATAGTATCTTTCGAACCAAAGCTCTGATTCGACTGAAATTTTCACCAATCATTCCTCTTCACAATCCAGAATAACGATTCAAAAATAAAAAGTCTAACTTTCGAAACAACTGAGATACAGGGTGTTCTTCGTCAAATGACAGGTATAGTATCTTTCGAACCAATGCTCTGATTCGACTGAAATTTTCACCAATCATTCCTCTTCACAATCCAGAATAACGATTCAAAAATAAAAAGTCTAACTTTCGAAACAACTGAGATACAGGGTGTTCTTCGTCAACTGACAGGTATAGTATCTTTCGAATCAATGCTCTGATTCGACTGAAATTTTCAACAATCATTCCTCTTCAAAATCCAGAATAACGTTCCAAAAATAAAGAGTCTAACTTCCGAAACAACTGAGATACAGGGTGTTCTTCGTCAAATGACAGGTATAGTATCTTTCGAACCAATGCTCTGATTCGACTTAAATTTTCACCAATCATTCCTCTTCAAAATCCAGAATAACGTTTCAAAAATAAAAAGTCTAACTTTCGAAACAACTGAGATACAGGGTGTTCTTCGTCAAATGACAGGTATAGTATCTTTCGAACCAATGCTCTGATTCGACTGAAATTTTCACCAATCATTCCTCTTCACAATCCAGAATAACGTTTCAAAAATAAAAAGTCTAACTTCCGAAACAACTGAGATACAGGGTGTTCTTCGTCAAATGACAGGTATAGTATCTTTCGAACCAATGCTCTGATTCGACTGAAATTTTCACCAATCATTCCTCTTCACAATCCAGAATAACGTTTCAAAAATAAAAAGTCTAACTTCCGAAACAACTGAGATACAGGGTGTTCTTCGTCAAATGACAGGTATAGTATCTTTTGAACCAATGCTCTGATTCGACTGAAATTTTCACCAATCATTCCTCTTCACAATCCAGAATAACGTTCCAAAAATGAAAAGTCTAACTTTCGAAACAACTGAGATACAGGGTGTTCTTCGTCAAATGACAGGTATAATATCTTTCGAACCAATGCTCTGATTCGACTGAAATTTTCACCAATCATTCCTCTTCACAATCCAGAATAACGTTCCAAAAATAAAAAGTCTAACTTTCGAAACAACTGAGATACAGGGTGTTCTTCGTCAAATGACAAGTATAGTATCTTTCGAACCAATGCTCTGATTCGACTGAAATTTTCACCAATCATTCCTCTTCACAATCCAGAATAACGATTCAAAAATAAAAAGTCTTACTTTCGAAACAACTGAGATACAGGGTGTTCTTCGTCAAATGACAGGTATAGTATCTTTCGAACCAATGCTCTGATTCGACTGAAATTTTCACCAATCATTCCTCTTCACAATCCAGAATAACGTTTCAAAAATAAAAAGTCTAACTTCCGAAACAACTGAGATACAGGGTGTTCTTCGTCAAATGACAGGTATAGTATCTTTTGAACCAATGCTCTGATTCGACTGAAATTTTCACCAATCATTCCTCTTCACAATCCAGAATAACGTTCCAAAAATGAAAAGTCTAACTTTCGAAACAACTGAGATACAGGGTGTTCTTCGTCAAATGACAGGTATAATATCTTTCGAACCAATGCTCTGATTCGACTGAAATTTTCACCAATCATTCCTCTTCACAATCCAGAATAACGTTCCAAAAATAAAAAGTCTAACTTTCGAAACAACTGAGATACAGGGTGTTCTTCGTCAAATGACAGGTATAGTATCTTTCGAACCAATGCTCTGATTCGACTGAAATTTTCACCAATCATTCCTCTTCACAATCCAGAATAACGTTTCAAAAATAAAAAGTCTAACTTTCGAAACAACTGAGATACAGGGTGTTCTTCGTCAAATGACAGGTATAGTATCTTTCGAACCAATGCTCTGATTCGACTGAAATTTTCACCAATCATTCCTCTTCACAATCCAGAATAACGTTCCAAAAATGAAAAGTCTAACTTTCGAAACAACTGAGATACAGGGTGTTCTTCGTCAAATGACAGGTATAGTATCTTTCGAACCAATGCTCTGATTCGACTGAAATTTTCACCAATCATTCCTCTTCACAATCCAGAATAACGATTCAAAAATAAAAAGTCTAACTTTCGAAACAACTGAGATACAGGGTGTTCTTCGTCAAATGACAAGTATAGTATCTTTCGAACCAATGCTCTGATTCGACTGAAATTTCCACCAATCATTCCTCTTCAAAATCCAGAATAACGTTCCAAAAATAAAAAGTCTAACTTTCGAAACAACTGAGATACAGGGTGTTCTTCGTCAAATGACAGGTATAGTATCTTTCGAACCAATGCTCTGATTCGACTGAAAATTTCACCAATCATTCCTCTTCACAATCCAGAATAACGTTTCAAAAATAAAAAGTCTAACTTTCGAAACAACTGAGATACAGGGTGTTCTTCGTCAAATGACAGGTAAAGTATCATTCGAACCAATGCTCTGATTCGACTGAAATTTTCACCAATCATTCCTCTTCACAATCCAGAATAACGTTCCAAAAATAAAAAGTCTTACTTTCGAAACAACTGAGATACAGGGTGTTCTTCGTCAAATGACAGGTATAGTATCTTTCGAACCAATGCTCTGATTCGACTGAAATTTTCACCAATCATTCCTCTTCACAATCCAGAATAACGTTCCAAAAATAAAAAGTCTAACTTTCGAAACAACAGAGATACAGGGTGTTCTTCGTCAAATGACAAGTAGAGTATCTTTCGAACCAATGCTCTGATTCGACTGAAATTTTCACCAATCATTCCTCTTCACAATCCAGAATAACGATTCAAAAATAAAAAGTCTAACTTTCGAAACAACTGAGATACAGGGTGTTCTTCGTCAAATGACAGGTATAGTATCTTTCGAACCAATGCTCTGATTCGACTGAAATTTTCACCAATCATTCCTCTTCACAATCCAGAATAACGTTCCAAAAACAAAAAGTCTAACTTTCGAAACAACTGAGATACAGGGTGTTCTTCGTCAAATGACAGGTATAGTATCTTTCGAACCAATGCTCTGATTCGACTGAAATTTTCACCAATCATTCCTCTTCACAATCCAGAATAACGATTCAAAAATAAAAAGTCTAACTTTCGAAACAACTGAGATACAGGGTGTTCTTCGTCAAATGATAAGTATAGTATCTTTCGAACCAATGCTCTGATTCGACTGAAATTTTCACCAATCATTCCTCTTCACAATCCAGAATAACGATTCAAAAATAAAAAGTCTAACTTTCGAAACAACTGAGATACAGGGTGTTCTTCGTCAAATGACAGGTATAGTATCTTTCGAACCAATGCTCTGATTCGACTGAAATTTTCACCAATTATTCCTCTTCACAATCCAGAATAACGTTCCAAAAATAAAAAGTCTAACTTTCGAAACAACTGAGATACAGGGTGTTCTTCGTCAAATGACAGGTATAGTATCTTTCGAACCAATGCTCTGATTCGACTGAAATTTTCACCAATCATTCCTCTACACAATCCAGAATAACGTTTCAAAAATAAAAAGTCTAACTTTCGAAACAACTGAGATACAGGGTGTTCTTCGTCAAATGACAGGTATAGTATCTTTCGAACCAATGCTCTGATTCGACTGAAATTTTCACCAATCATTCCTCTTCACAATCCAGAATAACGTTCCAAAAATGAAAAGTCTAACTTTCGAAACAACTGAGATACAGGGTGTTCTTCGTCAAATGACAGGTATAGTATCTTTCGAACCAATGCTCTGATTCGACTGAAATTTTCACCAATCATTCCTCTTCACAATCCAGAATAACGATTCAAAAATAAAAAGTCTAACTTTCGAAACAACTGAGATACAGGGTGTTCTTCGTCAAATGACAAGTATAGTATCTTTCGAACCAATGCTCTGATTCGACTGAAATTTCCACCAATCATTCCTCTTCAAAATCCAGAATAACGTTCCAAATATAAAAAGTCTAACTTTCGAAACAACTGAGATACAGGGTGTTCTTCGTCAAATGACAGGTATAGTATCTTTCGAACCAATGCTCTGATTCGACTGAAATTTTCACCAATCATTCCTCTTCACAATCCAGAATGACGTTTCAAAAATAAAAAGTCTAACTTTCGAAACAACTGAGATACAGGGTGTTCTTCGTCAAATGACAGGTAAAGTATCATTCGAACCAATGCTCTGATTCGACTGAAATTTTCACCAATCATTCCGCTTCACAATCCAGAATAACGTTCCAAAAATAAAAAGTCTAACTTTCGAAACAACTGAGATACAGGGTGTTCTTCGTCAAATGACAGGTATAGTATCTTTCGAACCAATGCTCTGATTCGACTGAAATTTTCACCAAGCATTCCTCTTCACAATCCAGAATAACGTTCCAAAAATAAAAAGTCTAACTTTCGAAACAACTGAGATACAGGGTGTTCTTCGTCAAATGACAAGTAGAGTATCTTTCGAACCAATGCTCTGATTCGACTGAAATTTTCACCAATCATTCCTCTTCACAATCCAGAATAACGATTCAAAAATAAAAAGTCTAACTTTCGAAACAACTGAGATACAGGGTGTTCTTCGTCAAATGACAGGTATAGTATCTTTCGAACCAATGCTCTGATTCGACTGAAATTTTCACCAATCATTCCTCTTCACGATCCAGAATAACGTTCCAAAAATAAAAAGTCTAACTTTCGAAACAACTGAGATACAGGGTGTTCTTCGTCAAATGACAGGTATAGTATCTTTCGAACCAATGCTCTGATTCGACTGAAATTTTCACCAATCATTCCTCTTCACAATCCAGAATAACGATTCAAAAATAAAAAGTCTAACTTTCGAAACAACTGAGATACAGGGTGTTCTTCGTCAAATGACAAGTATAGCATCTTTCGAACCAATGCTCTGATTCGACTGAAATTTTCACCAATCATTCCTCTTCACAATCCAGAATAACGATTCAAAAATAAAAAGTCTAACTTTCGAAACAACTGAGATACAGGGTGTTCTTCGTCAAATGACAGTTATAGTATCTTTCGAACCAATGCTCTGATTCGACTGAAATTTTCACCAATCATTCCTCTTCACAATCCAGAATAACGTTCCAAAAATAAAAAGTCTAACTTTCGAAACAACTGAGATACAGGGTGTTCTTCGTCAAATGACAGGTATAGTATCTTTCGAACCAATGCTCTGATTCGACTGAAATTTTCACCAATCATTCCTCTTCACAATCCAGAATAACGTTCCAAAAATGAAAAATCTAACTTTCGAAACAACTGAGATACAGGGTGTTCTTCGTCAAATGACAGGTATAGTATCTTTCGAACCAATGCTCTGATTCGACTGAAATTTTCACCAATCATTCCTCTTCACAATCCAGAATAACGATTCAAAAATAAAAAGTCTAACTTTCGAAACAACTGAGATACAGGGTGTTCTTCGTCAAATGACAAGTATAGTATCTTTCGAACCAATGCTCTGATTCGACTGAAATTTCCACCAATCATTCCTCTTCACAATCCAGAATAACGATCCAAAAATAAAAAGTCTAACTTTCGAAACAACTAAGATACAGGGTGTTCTTCGTCAAATGACAGGTATAGTATCTTTCGAACCAATGCTCTGATTCGACTGAAATTTCCACCAATCATTCCTCTTCAAAATCTAGAATAACGTTCCAAAAATAAAAAGTCTAACTTTCGAAACAACTGAGATACAGGGTGTTCTTCGTCAAATGACAGGTAAAGTATCTTTCGAACCAATGCTCTGATTCGACTGAAATTTTCACCAATCATTCCTCTTCACAATCCAGAATAGCGTTTCAAAAATAAAAAGTCTAACTTCCGAAACAACTGAGATACAGGGTGTTCTTCGTCAAATGACAGGTATAGTATCTTTCGAACCAATGCTCTGATTCGACTGCAATTTTCACCAATCATTCCTCTTCACAATCCAGAATAACGGTTTAAAAATAAAAAGTCTAACTTTCGAAACAATTGAGATACAGGGTGTTCTTCGTCAAATGACAAGTATAGTATCTTTCGAACCAATGCTCTGATTCGACTGAAATTTTCACCAATCATTCCTCTTCACAATCCAGAATAACGATTCAAAATTAAAAAGTCTAACTTTCGAAACAACTTAGATACAGGGTGTTCTTCGTCAAATGACAGGTATAGTATCTTTCAAACCAATGCTCTGATTCGACTGAAATTTTCACCAATCATTCCTCTTCACAATCCAGAATAACGTTCCAAAAATAAAAAGTCTAACTTTCGAAACAACTGAGATACAGGGTGTTCTTCGTCAAATGACAAGTATAGTATCTTTCGAACCAATGCTCTGATTCGACTGAAATTTTCACCAATCATTCCTCTTCACAATCCAGAATAACGATTCAAAAATAAAAAGTCTAACTTTCGAAACAACTGAGATACAGGGTGTTCTTCGTCAAATGACAGGTATAGTATCTTTCGAACCAATGCTCTGATTCGACTGAAATTTTCACCAATCATTTCTCTTCAAAATCCAGAATAACGTTCCAAAAATAAAAAGTCTAACTTTCGAAACAACTGAGATACAGGGTGTTCTTCGTCAAATGACAGGTATAGTATCTTTCGAACCAATGCTCTGATTCGACTGAAATTTTCACCAATCATTCCTCTTCACAATCCAGAATAACGTTTCAAAAATAAAAAGTCTAACTTTCGAAACAACTGAGATACAGGGTGTTCTTCGTCAAATGACAGGTATAGTATCTTTCGAACCAATGCTCTGATTCGACTGAAATTTTCACCAATCATTCCTCTTCACAATCCAGAATAACGTTCCAAAAATAAAAAGTCTTACTCTCGAAACAACTGAGATACAGGGTGTTCTTCGTCAAATGACAAGTATAGTATCTTTCGAACCAATGCTCTGATTCGACTGAAATTTTCACCAATCATTCCTCTTCACAATCCAGAATAACGATTCAAAAATAAAAAGTCTAACTTTCGAAACAACTGAGATACAGGGTGTTCTTCGTCAAATGACAGGTATAGTATCTTTCGAACCAATGCTCTGATTCGACTGAAATTTTCACCAATCATTCCTCTTCACAATCCAGAATGACGTTCGAAAAATAAAAAGTCTAACTTTCGAAACAACTGAGATACAGGGTGTTCTTCGTCAAATGACCGGTATAGTATTTTTCGAACCAATGCTCTGATTCGACTGAAATTTTCACCAATCATTCCTCTTCACAATCCAGAATAACGTTCCAAAAATAAAGAGTCTAACTTTCGAAACAACTGAGATACAGGGTGTTCTTCGTCAAATGACAAGTATAGTATCTTTCGAACCAATGCTCTGATTCGACTGAAATTTTCACCAATCATTCCTCTTCACAATCCAGAATAACGATTCAAAAATGAAAAGTCTATTTTTCGAAACAACTGAGATACAGGGTGTTCTTCGTCAAATGACAGGTATAGTATCTTTCGAACCAATGCTCTGATTCGACTGAAATTTTCACCAATCATTCCTCTTCACAATCCAAATAACGTTCCAAAAATAAAAAGTCTAACTTCCGAAACAACTGAGATACAGGGTGTTCTTCGTCAAATGACAGGTATAGTATCTTTCGAACCAATGCTCTGATTCGACTGAAATTTTCACCAATCATTCCTCTTCAAAATCCAGAATAACGTTCCAAAAATAAAAAGTCTAACTTTCGAAACAACTGAGATACAGGGTGTTCTTCGTCAAATGACAGGTATAGTATCTTTCGAACCAATGCTCTGATTCGACTGAAATTTTCACCAATCATTCCTCTTCACAATCCAGAATAACGATTCAAAAATAAAAAGTCTAACTTTCGAAACAACTGAGATACAGGGTGTTCTTCGTCAAATGACAGGTATAGTATCTTTCGAACCAATGCTCTGATTCGACTGAAATTTTCACCAATCATTCCTCTTCAAAATCCAGAATAACGTTCCAAAAATAAAAAGTCTAACTTTCGAAACAACTGAGATACAGGGTGTTCTTCGTCAAATGACAGGTATAGTATCTTTCGAACCAATGCTCTGATTCGACTGAAATTTTCACCAATCATTCCTCTTCACAATCCAGAATAACGTTCCAAAAATAAAAAGTCTACTTTTCGAAACAACTGAGATACAGGGTGTTCTTCGTCAAATGACAAGTATAGTATCTTTCGAACCAATGCTCTGATTCGACTGAAATTTTCACCAATCATTCCTCTTCGCAATCCAGAATAACTATTCAAAAATAAAAAGTCTAACTTTCGAAACAACTGAGATACAGGGTGTTCTTCGTCAAATGACAGGTATAGTATCTTTCGAACCAATGCTCTGATTCGACTGAAATTTTCACCAATCATTCCTCTTCAAAATCCAGAATAACGTTCCAAAAATAAAAAGTCTAACTTTCGAAACAACTGAGATACAGGGTGTTCTTCGTCAAATGACAGGTATAGTATCTTTCGAACCAATGCTCTGATTCGACTGAAATTTTCACCAATCATTCCTCTTCACAATCCAGAATAACGTTCCAAAAATAAAAAGTCTAACTTTCGAAACAACTGAGATACAGGGTGTTCTTCGTCAAATGACAGGTATAGTATCTTTCGAACCAATGCTCTGATTCGACTGAAATTTTCACCAATCATTCCTCTTCACAATCCAGAATAACGTTCCAAAAATAAAAAGTCTAACTTACGAAACAACTGAGATACAGGGTGTTCTTCGTCAAATGACAGGTATAGTATCTTTCGAACCAATGCTCTGATTCGACTGAAATTTTCACCAATCATTCCTCTTCAAAATCCAGAATAACGTTCCAAAAATAAAAAGTCTAACTTTCGAAACAACTGAGATACAGGGTGTTCTTCGTCAAATGACAGGTATAGTATCTTTCGAACCAATGCTCTGATTCGACTGAAATTTTCACCAATCATTCCTCTTCACAATCCAGAATAACGTTCCAAAAATAAAAAGTCTAACTTTCGAAACAACTGAGATACAGGGTGTTCTTCGTCAAATGACAAGTATAGTATCTTTCGAACCAATGCTCTGATTCGACTGAAATTTTCACCAATCATTCCTCTTCACAATCCAGAATAACGATTCAAAAATAAAAAGTCTAACTTTCGAAACAACTGAGATACAGGGTGTTCTTCGTCAAATGACAGGTATAGTATCTTTCGAACCAATGCTCTGATTCGACTGAAATTTTCACCAATCATTCCTCTTCAAAATCCAGAATAACGTTCCAAAAATAAAAAGTCTAACTTTCGAAACAACTGAGATACAGGGTGTTCTTCGTCAAATGACAGGTATAGTATCTTTCGAACCAATGCTCTGATTCGACTGAAATTTTCACCAATCATTCCTCTTCACAATCCAGAATAACGTTTCAAAAATAAAAAGTCTAACTTTCGAAACAACTGAGATACAGGGTGTTCTTCGTCAAATGACAGGTATAGTATCTTTCGAACCAATGCTCTGATTCGACTGAAATTTTCACCAATCATTCCTCTTCACAATCCAGAATAACGTTCCAAAAATAAAAAGTCTAACTTTCGAAACAACTGAGATACAGGGTGTTCTTCGTCAAATGACAGGTATAGTATCTTTCGAACCAATGCTCTGATTCGACTGAAATTTTCACCAATCATTCCTCTTCACAATCCAGAATAACGTTCCAAAAATGAAAAGTCTAACTTTCGAAACAACTGAGATACAGGGTGTTCTTCGTCAAATGACAGGTATAGTATCTTTCGAACCAATGCTCTGATTCGACTGAAATTTTCACCAATCATTCCTCTTCACAATCCAGAATAACGATTCAAAAATAAAAAGTCTAACTTTCGAAACAACTGAGATACAGGGTGTTCTTCGTCAAATGACAAGTATAGTATCTTTCGAACCAATGCTCTGATTCGACTGAAATTTCCACCAATCATTCCTCTTCACAATCCAGAATAACGATCCAAAAATAAAAAGTCTAACTTTCGAAACAACTGAGATACAGGGTGTTCTTCGTCAAATGACAGGTATAGTATCTTTCGAACCAATGCTCTGATTCGACTGAAATTTTCACCAATCATTCCGCTTCAAAATCTAGAATAACGTTCCAAAAATAAAAAGTCTAACTTTCGAAACAACTGAGATACAGGGTGTTCTTCGTCAAATGACAGGTAAAGTATCTTTCGAACCAATGCTCTGATTCGACTGAAATTTTCACCAATCATTCCTCTTCACAATCCAGAATAGCGTTTCAAAAATAAAAAGTCTAACTTCCGAAACAACTGAGATACAGGGTGTTCTTCGTCAAATGACAGGTATAGTATCTTTCGAACCAATGCTCTGATTCGACTGAAATTTTCACCAATCATTCCTCTTCACAATCCAGAATAACGGTTTAAAAATAAAGAGTCTAACTTTCGAAACAATTGAGATACAGGGTGTTCTTCGTCAAATGACAGGTATAGTATCTTTTGAACCAATGCTCTGATTCGACTGAAATTTTCACCAATCATTCCTTTTCACAATCCAGAATAACGTTCCAAAAATAAAAAGTCTAACTTTCGAAACAACTGAGATACAGGGTGTTCTTCGTCAAATGACAAGTATAGTATCTTTCGAACCAATGCTCTGATTCGACTGAAATTTTCACCAATCATTCCTCTTCACAATCCAGAATAACGATTCAAAATTAAAAAGTCTAACTTTCGAAACAACTTAGATACAGGGTGTTCTTCGTCAAATGACAGGTATAGTATCTTTCAAACCAATGCTCTGATTCGACTGAAATTTTCACCAATCATTCCTCTTCACAATCCAGAATAACGTTCCAAAAATAAAAAGTCTAACTTTCGAAACAACTGAGATACAGGGTGTTCTTCGTCAAATGACAAGTATAGTATCTTTCGAACCAATGCTCTGATTCGACTGAAATTTTCACCAATCATTCCTCTTCACAATCCAGAATAACGATTCAAAAATAAAAAGTCTAACTTTCGAAACAGTTGAGATACAGGGTGTTCTTCGTCAAATGACAGGTATAGTATCTTTCGAACCAATGCTCTGATTCGACTGAAATTTTCACCAATCATTTCTCTTCAAAATCCAGAATAACGTTCCAAAAATAAAAAGTCTAACTTTCGAAACAACTGAGATACAGGGTGTTCTTCGTCAAATGACAGGTATAGTATCTTTCGAACCAATGCTCTGATTCGACTGAAATTTTCACCAATCATTCCTCTTCACAATCCAGAATAACGTTTCAAAAATAAAAAGTCTAACTTTCGAAACAACTGAGATACAGGGTGTTCTTCGTCAAATGACAGGTATAGTATCTTTCGAACCAATGCTCTGATTCGACTGAAATTTTCACCAATCATTCCTCTTCACAATCCAGAATAACGTTCCAAAAATAAAAAGTCTTACTCTCGAAACAACTGAGATACAGGGTGTTCTTCGTCAAATGACAAGTATAGTATCTTTCGAACCAATGCTCTGATTCGACTGAAATTTTCACCAATCATTCCTCTTCACAATCCAGAATAACGATTCAAAAATAAAAAGTCTAACTTTCGAAACAACTGAGATACAGGGTGTTCTTCGTCAAATGACAGGTATAGTATCTTTCGAACCAATGCTCTGATTCGACTGAAATTTTCACCAATCATTCCTCTTCACAATCCAGAATAACGTTCGAAAAATAAAAAGTCTAACTTTCGAAACAACTGAGATACAGGGTGTTCTTCGTCAAATGACAGGTATAGTATTTTTCGAACCAATGCTCTGATTCGACTGAAATTTTCACCAATCATTCCTCTTCACAATCCAGAATAACGTTCCAAAAATAAAGAGTCTAACTTTCGAAACAACTGAGATACAGGGTGTTCTTCGTCAAATGACAAGTATAGTATCTTTCGAACCAATGCTCTGATTCGACTGAAATTTTCACCAATCATTCCTCTTCACAATCCAGAATAACGATTCAAAAATGAAAAGTCTATTTTTCGAAACAACTGAGATACAGGGTGTTCTTCGTCAAATGACAGGTATAGTATCTTTCGAACCAATGCTCTGATTCGACTGAAATTTTCACCAATCATTCCTCTTCACAATCCAAATAACGTTCCAAAAATAAAAAGTCTAACTTCCGAAACAACTGAGATACAGGGTGTTCTTCGTCAAATGACAGGTATAGTATCTTTCGAACCAATGCTCTGATTCGACTGAAATTTTCACCAATCATTCCTCTTCAAAATCCAGAATAACGTTCCAAAAATAAAAAGTCTAACTTTCGAAACAACTGAGATACAGGGTGTTCTTCGTCAAATGACAGGTATAGTATCTTTCGAACCAATGCTCTGATTCGACTGAAATTTTCACCAATCATTCCTCTTCACAATCCAGAATAACGATTCAAAAATAAAAAGTCTAACTTTCGAAACAACTGAGATACAGGGTGTTCTTCGTCAAATGACAGGTATAGTATCTTTCGAACCAATGCTCTGATTCGACTGAAATTTTCACCAATCATTCCTCTTCAAAATCCAGAATAACGTTCCAAAAATAAAAAGTCTAACTTTCGAAACAACTGAGATACAGGGTGTTCTTCGTCAAATGACAGGTATAGTATCTTTCGAACCAATGCTCTGATTCGACTGAAATTTTCACCAATCATTCCTCTTCACAATCCAGAATAACGTTCCAAAAATAAAAAGTCTACTTTTCGAAACAACTGAGATACAGGGTGTTCTTCGTCAAATGACAAGTATAGTATCTTTCGAACCAATGCTCTGATTCGACTGAAATTTTCACCAATCATTCCTCTTCGCAATCCAGAATAACTATTCAAAAATAAAAAGTCTAACTTTCGAAACAACTGAGATACAGGGTGTTCTTCGTCAAATGACAGGTATAGTATCTTTCGAACCAATGCTCTGATTCGACTGAAATTTTCACCAATCATTCCTCTTCAAAATCCAGAATAACGTTCCAAAAATAAAAAGTCTAACTTTCGAAACAACTGAGATACAGGGTGTTCTTCGTCAAATGACAGGTATAGTATCTTTCGAACCAATGCTCTGATTCGACTGAAATTTTCACCAATCATTCCTCTTCACAATCCAGAATAACGTTCCAAAAATAAAAAGTCTAACTTTCGAAACAACTGAGATACAGGGTGTTCTTCGTCAAATGACAGGTATAGTATCTTTCGAACCAATGCTCTGATTCGACTGAAATTTTCACCAATCATTCCTCTTCACAATCCAGAATAACGTTCCAAAAATAAAAAGTCTAAATTACGAAACAACTGAGATACAGGGTGTTCTTCGTCAAATGACAGGTATAGTATCTTTCGAACCAATGCTCTGATTCGACTGAAATTTTCACCAATCATTCCTCTTCACAATCCAGAATAACGTTCCAAAAATAAAAAGTCTAACTTTCGAAACAACTGAGATACAGGGTGTTCTTCGTCAAATGACAATTATAGTATCTTTCGAACCAATGCTCTGATTCGACTGAAATTTTCACCAATCATTCCTCTTCACAATCCAGAATAACGATTCAAAAATAAAAAGTCTAACTTTCGAAACAACTGAGATACAGGGTGTTCTTCGTCAAATGACAGGTATAGTATCTTTCGAACCAATGCTCTGATTCGACTGAAATTTTCACCAATCATTCCTCTTCAAAATCCAGAATAACGTTCCAAAAATAAAAAGTCTAACTTTCGAAACAACTGAGATACAGGGTGTTCTTCGTCAAATGACAGGTATAGTATCTTTCGAACCATTGCTCTGATTCGACTGAAATTTTCACCAATCATTCCTCTTCACAATCCAGAATAACGTTTCAAAAATAAAAAGTCTAACTTTCGAAACAACTGAGATACAGGGTGTTCTTCGTCAAATGACAGGTATAGTATCTTTCGAACCAATGCTCTGATTCGACTGAAATTTTCACCAATCATTCCTCTTCACAATCCAGAATAACGTTCCAAAAATAAAAAGTCTAACTTTCGAAACAACTGAGATACAGGGTGTTCTTCGTCAAATGACAGGTATAGTATCTTTCGAACCAATGCTCTGATTCGACTGAAATTTTCACCAATCATTCCTCTTCACAATCCAGAATAACGATTCAAAAATAAAAAGTCTAACTTTCGAAACAACTGAGATACAGGGTGTTCTTCGTCAAATGACAAGTATAGTATCTTTCGAACCAATGCTCTGATTCGACTGAAATTTTCACCAATCATTCCTCTTCACAATCCAGAATAACGATTCAAAAATAAAAAGTCTAACTTTCGAAACAACTGAGATACAGGGTGTTCTTCGTCAAATGACAGGTATAGTATCTTTCGAACCAATGCTCTGATTCGACTGAAATTTTCACCAATCATTCCTCTTTACAATCCAGAATAACGATTCAAAAATAAAAAGTCTTACTTCCGAAACAACTGAGATACAGGGTGTTCTTCGTCAAATGACAGGTATAGTATCTTTCGAACCAATGCTCTGATTCGACTGAAATTTTCACCAATCATTCCTCTTCAAAATCCAGAATAACCTTCCAAAAGTAAAAAGTCTAACTTTCGAAGCAACTGAGATACAGGGTGTTCTTCGTCAAATGACAGGTATAGTATCTTTCGAACCAATGCTCTGATTCGACTGAAATTTTCACCAATCATTCCTCTTCAAAATCCAGAATAACGTTCCAAAAATAAAAAGTCTAACTTTCGAAACAACTGAGATACAGGGTGTTCTTCGTCAAATGACAGGTATAGTATCTTTCGAACCAATGCTCTGATTCGACTGAAATTTTCACCAATCATTCCTCTTCAAAATCCAGAATAACGTTCCAAAAATAAAAAGTCTAACTTTCGAAACAACTGAGATACAGGGTGTTTTTCGTCAAATGACAAGTATAGTATCTTTCGAACCAATACTCTGATTCGACTGAAATTTTCACCAATCATTCCTCTTCACAATCCAGAATAACGATTCAAAAATAAAAAGTCTAACTTTCGAAACAACTGAGATACAGGGTGTTCTTCGTCAAATGACAGGTATAGTATCTTTCGAACCAATGCTCTGATTCGACTGAAATTTTCACCAATCATTCCTCTTCAAAATCCAGAATAACGTTCCAAAAATAAAAAGTCTAACTTTCGAAACAACTGAGATACAGGGTGTTCTTCGTCAAATGACAGGTATAGTATCTTTCGAACCAATGCTCTGATTCGACTGAAATTTTCACCAATCATTCCTCTTCACAATCCAGAATAACGTTTCAAAAATAAAAAGTCTAACTTTCGAAACAACTGAGATACAGGGTGTTCTTCGTCAAATGACAGGTATAGTATCTTTCGAACCAATGCTCTGATTCGACTGAAATTTTCACCAATCATTCCTCTTCACAATCCAGAATAACGTTCCAAAAATAAAAAGTCTAACTTTCGAAACAACTGAGATACAGGGTGTTCTTCGTCAAATGACAGGTATAGTATCTTTCGAACCAATGCTCTGATTCGACTGAAATTTTCACCAATCATTCCTCTTCACAATCCAGAATAACGATTCAAAAATAAAAAGTCTAACTTTCGAAACAACTGAGATACAGGGTGTTCTTCGTCAAATGACAAGTATAGTATCTTTCGAACCAATGCTCTGATTCGACTGAAATTTTCACCAATCATTCCTCTTCACAATCCAGAATAACGATTCAAAAATAAAAAGTCTAACTTTCGAAACAACTGAGATACAGGGTGTTCTTCGTCAAATGACAGGTATAGTATCTTTCGAAACAATGCTCTGATTCGACTGAAATTTTCACCAATCATTCCTCTTTACAATCCAGAATAACGATTCAAAAATAAAAAGTCTTACTTCCGAAACAACTGAGATACAGGGTGTTCTTCGTCAAATGACAGGTATAGTATCTTTCGAACCAATGCTCTGATTCGACTGAAATTTTCACCAATCATTCCTCTTCAAAATCCAGAATAACGATTCAAAAATAAAAAGTCTAACTTTCGAAACAACTGAGATACAGGGTGTTCTTCGTCAAATGACAGGTATAGTATCTTTCGAACCAATGCTCTGATTCGACTGAAATTTTCACCAATCATTCCTCTTCAAAATCCAGAATAACATTTCAAAAATAAAAAGTCTAACTTCCGAAACAACTGAGATACAGGGTGTTCTTCGTCAAATGACAGGTATAGTATCTTTCGAACCAATGCTCTGATTCGACTGAAATTTTCACCAATCATTCCTCTTTACAATCCAGAATAACGATTCGAAAATAAAAAGTCTTACTTCCGAAACAACTGAGATACAGGGTGTTCTTCGTCAAATGACAGGTATAGTATCTTTCAAACCAATGCTCTGATTTGACTGAAATTTTCACCAATCATTCCTCTTCACAATCCAGAATAACGTTCCAAAAATAAAAAGTCTAACTTTCGAAACAACTGAGATACAGGGTGTTCTTCGTCAAATGACAAGTATAGTATCTTTCGAACCAATGCTCTGATTCGACTGAAATTTTCACCAATCATTCCTCTTCACAATCCAGAATAACGATTCAAAAATAAAGAGTCTAACTTTCGAAACAACTGAGATACAGGGTGTTCTTCGTCAAATGACAGGTATAGTATCTTTCGAACCAATGCTCTGATTCGACTGAAATTTTCACCAATCATTTCTCTTCAAAATCCAGAATAACGTTCCAAAAATAAAAAGTCTAACTTTCGAAACAACTGAGATACAGGGTGTTCTTCGTCAAATGACAGGTATAGTATCTTTCGAACCAATGCTCTGATTCGACTGAAATTTTCACCAATCATTCCTCTTCACAATCCAGAATAACGTTTCAAAAATAAAAAGTCTAACTTTCGAAACAACTGAGATACAGGGTGTTCTTCGTCAAATGACAGGTATAGTATCTTTCGAACCAATGCTCTGATTCGACTGAAATTTTCACCAATCATTCCTCTTCACAATCCAGAATAACGTTCCAAAAATAAAAAGTCTTACTCTCGAAACAACTGAGATACAGGGTGTTCTTCGTCAAATGACAAGTATAGTATCTTTCGAACCAATGCTCTGATTCGACTGAAATTTTCACCAATCATTCCTCTTCACAATCCAGAATAACGATTCAAAAATAAAAAGTCTAACTTTCGAAACAACTGAGATACAGGGTGTTCTTCGTCAAATGACAGGTATAGTATCTTTCGAACCAATGCTCTGATTCGACTGAAATTTTCACCAATCATTCCTCTTCACAATCCAGAATAACGTTCGAAAAATAAAAAGTCTAACTTTCGAAACAACTGAGATACAGGGTGTTCTTCGTCAAAGGACAGGTATAGTATTTTTCGAACCAATGCTCTGATTCGACTGAAATTTTCACCAATCATTCCTCTTCACAATCCAGAATAACGTTCCAAAAATAAAGAGTCTAACTTTCGAAACAACTGAGATACAGGGTGTTCTTCGTCAAATGACAAGTATAGTATCTTTCGAAACAATGCTCTGATTCGACTGAAATTTTCACCAATCATTCCTCTTCACAATCCAGAATAACGATTCAAAAATGAAAAGTCTATTTTTCGAAACAACTGAGATACAGGGTGTTCTTCGTCAAATGACAGGTATAGTATCTTTCGAACCAATGCTCTGATTCGACTGAAATTTTCACCAATCATTCCTCTTCACAATCCAAATAACGTTCCAAAAATAAAAAGTCTACTTTCCGAAACAACTGAGATACAGGGTGTTCTTCGTCAAATGACAGGTATAGTATCTTTCGAACCAATGCTCTGATTCGACTGAAATTTTCACCAATCATTCCTCTTCAAAATCCAGAATAACGTTCCAAAAATAAAAAGTCTAACTTTCGAAACAACTGAGATACAGGGTGTTCTTCGTCAAATGACAGGTATAGTATCTTTCGAACCAATGCTCTGATTCGACTGAAATTTTCACCAATCATTCCTCTTCACAATCCAGAATAACGATTCAAAAATAAAAAGTCTAACTTTCGAAACAACTGAGATACAGGGTGTTCTTCGTCAAATGACAGGTATAGTATCTTTCGAACCAATGCTCTGATTCGACTGAAATTTTCACCAATCATTCCTCTTCAAAATCCAGAATAACGTTCCAAAAATAAAAAGTCTAACTTTCGAAACAACTGAGATACAGGGTGTTCTTCGTCAAATGACAGGTATAGTATCTTTCGAACCAATGCTCTGATTCGACTGAAATTTTCACCAATCATTCCTCTTCACAATCCAGAATAACGTTCCAAAAATAAAACGTCTACTTTTCGAGACTACTGAGATACAGGGTGTTCTTCGTCAAATGACAAGTATAGTATCTTTCGAACCAATGCTCTGATTCGACTGAAATTTTCACCAATCATTCCTCTTCGCAATCCAGAATAACTATTCAAAAATAAAAAGTCTAACTTTCGAAACAACTGAGATACAGGGTGTTCTTCGTCAAATGACAGGTATAGTATCTTTCGAACCAATGCTCTGATTCGACTGAAATTTTCACCAATCATTCCTCTTCAAAATCCAGAATAACGTTTCAAAAATAAAAAGTCTAACTTTCGAAACAACTGAGATACAGGGTGTTCTTCGTCAAATGACAGGTATAGTATCTTTCGAACCAATGCTCTGATTCGACTGAAATTTTCACCAATCATTCCTCTTCACAATCCAGAATAACGTTCCAAAAATAAAAAGTCTAACTTTCGAAACAACTGAGATACAGGGTGTTCTTCGTCAAATGACAGGTATAGTATCTTTCGAACCAATGCTCTGATTCGACTGAAATTTTCACCAATCATTCCTCTTCACAATCCAGAATAACGTTCCAAAAATAAAAAGTCTAACTTACGAAACAACTGAGATACAGGGTGTTCTTCGTCAAATGACAGGTATAGTATCTTTCGAACCAATGCTCTGATTCGACTGAAATTTTCACCAATCATTCCTCTTCAAAATCCAGAATAACGTTCCAAAAATAAAAAGTCTAACTTTCGAAACAACTGAGATACAGGGTGTTCTTCGTCAAATGACAGGTATAGTATCTTTCGAACCAATGCTCTGATTCGACTGAAATTTTCACCAATCATTCCTCTTCACAATTCAGAATAACATTCCAAAAATAAAAAGTCTAACTTTCGAAACAACTGAGATACAGGGTGTTCTTCGTCAAATGACAAGTATAGTATCTTTCGAACCAATGCTCTGATTCGACTGAAATTTTCACCAATCATTCCTCTTCACAATCCAGAATAACGATTCAAAAATAAAAAGTCTAACTTTCGAAACAACTGAGATACAGGGTGTTCTTCGTCAAATGACAGGTATAGTATCTTTCGAACCAATGCTCTGATTCGACTGAAATTTTCACCAATCATTCCTCTTCAAAATCCAGAATAACGTTCCAAAAATAAAAATTCTAACTTTCGAAACAACTGAGATACAGGGTGTTCTTCGTCAAATGACAGGTATAGTATCTTTCGAACCAATGCTCTGATTCGACTGAAATTTTCACCAATCATTCCTCTTCACAATCCAGAATAACGTTTCAAAAATAAAAAGTCTAACTTTCGAAACAACTGAGATACAGGGTGTTCTTCGTCAAATGACAGGTATAGTATCTTTCGAACCAATGCTCTGATTCGACTGAAATTTTCACCAATCATTCCTCTTCACAATCCAGAATAACGTTCCAAAAATAAAAAGTCTAACTTTCGAAACAACTGAGATACAGGGTGTTCTTCGTCAAATGACAGGTATAGTATCTTTCGAACCAATGCTCTGATTCGACTGAAATTTTCACCAATCATTCCTCTTCACAATCCAGAATAACGATTCAAAAATAAAAAGTCTAACTTTCGAAACAACTGAGATATAGGGTGTTCTTCGTCAAATGACAAGTATAGTATCTTTCGAACCAATGCTCTGATTCGACTGAAATTTTCACCAATCATTCCTCTTCACAATCCAGAATAACGATTCAAAAATAAAAAGTCTAACTTTCGAAACAACTGAGATACAGGGTGTTCTTCGTCAAATGACAGGTATAGTATCTTTCGAACCAATGCTCTGATTCGACTGAAATTTTCACCAATCATTCCTCTTTACAATCCAGAATAACGATTCAAAAATAAAAAGTCTTACTTCCGAAACAACTGAGATACAGGGTGTTCTTCGTCAAATGACAGGTATAGTATCTTTCGAACCAATGCTCTGATTCGACTGAAATTTTCACCAATCATTCCTCTTCAAAATCCAGAATAACCTTTCAAAAATAAAAAGTCTAACTTTCGAAGCAACTGAGATACAGGGTGTTCTTCGTCAAATGACAAGTATAGTATCTTTCGAACCAATGCTCTGATTCGACTGAAATTTTCACCAATCATTCCTCTTCACAATCCAGAATAACGATTCAAAAATAAAAAGTCTAACTTTCGAAACAACTGAGATACAGGGTGTTCTTCGTCAAATGACAGGTATAGTATCTTTCGAACCAATGCTCTGATTCGACTGAAATTTTCACCAATCATTCCTCTTCACAATCCAGAATAACGTTCGAAAAATAAAAAGTCTAACTTTCGAAACAACTGAGATACAGGGTGTTCTTCGTCAAATGACAGGTATAGTATTTTTCAAACCAATGCTCTGATTCGACTGAAATTTTCACCAATCATTCCTCTTCACAATCCAGAATAACGTTCCAAAAATAAAGAGTCTAACTTTCGAAACAATTGAGATACAGGGTGTTCTTCGTCAAATGACAAGTATAGTATCTTTCGAACCAATGCTCTGATTCGACTGAAATTTTCACCAATCATTCCTCTTCACAATCCAGAATAACGTTCCAAAAATAAAAAGTCTAACTTTCGAAACAACTGAGATACAGGGTGTTCTTCGTCAAATGACAAGTATAGTATCTTTCGAACCAATGCTCTGATTCGACTGAAAGTTTCACCAATCATTCCTCTTCACAATCCAGAATAACGTTCCAAAAATAAAGAGTCTTACTTTCGAAACAACTGAGATACAGGGTGTTCTTCGTCAAATGACAAGTATAGTATCTTTCGAACCAATGCTCTGATTCGACTGAAATTTTCACCAATCATTCCTCTTCACAATCCAGAATAACGATTCAAAAATGAAAAGTCTATTTTTCGAAACAACTGAGATACAGGGTGTTCTTCGTCAAATGACAGGTATAGTATCTTTCGAACCAATGCTCTGATTCGACTGAAATTTTCACCAATCATTCCTCTTCACAATCCAAATAACGTTCCAAAAATAAAAAGTCTAACTTCCGAAACAACTGAGATACAGGGTGTTCTTCGTCAAATGACAGGTATAGTATCTTTCGAACCAATGCTCTGATTCGACTGAAATTTTCACCAATCATTCCTCTTCAAAATCCAGAATAACGTTCCAAAAATAAAAAGTCTAACTTTCGAAACAACTGAGATACAGGGTGTTCTTCGTCAAATGACAGGTATAGTATCTTTCGAACCAATGCTCTGATTCGACTGAATTTTTCACCAATCATTCCTCTTCACAATCCAGAATAACGATTCAAAAATAAAAAGTCTAACTTTCGAAACAACTGAGATACAGGGTGTTCTTCGTCAAATGACAGGTATAGTATCTTTCGAACCAATGCTCTGATTCGACTGAAATTTTCACCAATCATTCCTCTTCAAAATCCAGAATAACGTTCCAAAAATAAAAAGTCTAACTTTCGAAACAACTGAGATACAGGGTGTTCTTCGTCAAATGACAGGTATAGTATCTTTCGAACCAATGCTCTGATTCGACTGAAATTTTCACCAATCATTCCTCTTCACAATCCAGAATAACGTTCCAAAAATAAAAAGTCTACTTTTCGAAACAACTGAGATACAGGGTGTTCTTCGTCAAATGACAAGTATAGTATCTTTCGAACCAATGCTCTGATTCGACTGAAATTTTCACCAATCATTCCTCTTCGCAATCCAGAATAACTATTCAAAAATAAAAAGTCTAACTTTCGAAACAACTGAGATACAGGGTGTTCTTCGTCAAATGACAGGTATAGTATCTTTCGAACCAATGCTCTGATTCGACTGAAATTTTCACCAATCATTCCTCTTCAAAATCCAGAATAACGTTCCAAAAATAAAAAGTCTAACTTTCGAAACAACTGAGATACAGGGTGTTCTTCGTCAAATGACAGGTATAGTATCTTTCGAACCAATGCTCTGATTCGACTGAAATTTTCACCAATCATTCCTCTTCACAATCCAGAATAACGTTCCAAAAATAAAAAGTCTACTTTTCGAAACAACTGAGATACAGGGTGTTCTTCGTCAAATGACAAGTATAGTATCTTTCGAACCAATGCTCTGATTCGACTGAAATTTTCACCAATCATTCCTCTTCACAATCCAGAATAACGATTCAAAAATGAAAAGTCTATTTTCGAAACAACTGAGATACAGGGTGTTCTTCGTCAAATGACAGGTATAGTATCTTTCGAACCAATGCTCTGATTCGACTGAAATTTTCACCAATCATTCCTCTTCACAATCCAAATAACGTTCCAAAAATAAAAAGTCTAACTTCCGAAACAACTGAGATACAGGGTGTTCTTCGTCAAATGACAGGTATAGTATCTTTCGAACCAATGCTCTGATTCGACTGAAATTTTCACCAATCATTCCTCTTCAAAATCCAGAATAACGTTCCAAAAATAAAAAGTCTAACTTTCGAAACAACTGAGATACAGGGTGTTCTTCGTCAAATGACAGGTATAGTATCTTTCGAACCAATGCTCTGATTCGACTGAATTTTTCACCAATCATTCCTCTTCACAATCCAGAATAACGATTCAAAAATAAAAAGTCTAACTTCGAAACAACTGAGATACAGGGTGTTCTTCGTCAAATGACAGGTATAGTATCTTTCGAACCAATGCTCTGATTCGACTGAAATTTTCACCAATCATTCCTCTTCAAAATCCAGAATAACGTTCCAAAAATAAAAAGTCTAACTTTCGAAACAACTGAGATACAGGGTGTTCTTCGTCAAATGACAGGTATAGTATCTTTCGAACCAATGCTCTGATTCGACTGAAATTTTCACCAATCATTCCTCTTCACAATCCAGAATAACGTTCCAAAAATAAAAAGTCTACTTTTCGAAACAACTGAGATACAGGGTGTTCTTCGTCAAATGACAAGTATAGTATCTTTCGAACCAATGCTCTGATTCGACTGAAATTTTCACCAATCATTCCTCTTCGCAATCCAGAATAACTATTCAAAAATAAAAAGTCTAACTTTCGAAACAACTGAGATACAGGGTGTTCTTCGTCAAATGACAGGTATAGTATCTTTCGAACCAATGCTCTGATTCGACTGAAATTTTCACCAATCATTCCTCTTCAAAATCCAGAATAACGTTCCAAAAATAAAAAGTCTAACTTTCGAAACAACTGAGATACAGGGTGTTCTTCGTCAAATGACAGGTATAGTATCTTTCGAACCAATGCTCTGATTCGACTGAAATTTTCACCAATCATTCCTCTTCACAATCCAGAATAACGATTCAAAAATGAAAAGTCTATTTTTCGAAACAACTGAGATACAGGGTGTTCTTCGTCAAATGACAGGTATAGTATCTTTCGAACCAATGCTCTGATTCGACTGAAATTTTCACCAATCATTCCTCTTCACAATCCAAATAACGTTCCAAAAATAAAAAGTCTAACTTCCGAAACAACTGAGATACAGGGTGTTCTTCGTCAAATGACAGGTATAGTATCTTTCGAACCAATGCTCTGATTCGACTGAAATTTTCACCAATCATTCCTCTTCAAAATCCAGAATAACGTTCCAAAAATAAAAAGTCTAACTTTCGAAACAACTGAGATACAGGGTGTTCTTCGTCAAATGACAGGTATAGTATCTTTCGAACCAATGCTCTGATTCGACTGAATTTTTCACCAATCATTCCTCTTCACAATCCAGAATAACGATTCAAAAATAAAAAGTCTAACTTTCGAAACAACTGAGATACAGGGTGTTCTTCGTCAAATGACAGGTATAGTATCTTTCGAACCAATGCTCTGATTCGACTGAAATTTTCACCAATCATTCCTCTTCAAAATCCAGAATAACGTTCCAAAAATAAAAAGTCTAACTTTCGAAACAACTGAGATACAGGGTGTTCTTCGTCAAATGACAGGTATAGTATCTTTCGAACCAATGCTCTGATTCGACTGAAATTTTCACCAATCATTCCTCTTCACAATCCAGAATAACGTTCCAAAAATAAAAAGTCTACTTTTCGAAACAACTGAGATACAGGGTGTTCTTCGTCAAATGACAAGTATAGTATCTTTCGAACCAATGCTCTGATTCGACTGAAATTTTCACCAATCATTCCTCTTCGCAATCCAGAATAACTATTCAAAAATAAAAAGTCTAACTTTCGAAACAACTGAGATACAGGGTGTTCTTCGTCAAATGACAGGTATAGTATCTTTCGAACCAATGCTCTGATTCGACTGAAATTTTCACCAATCATTCCTCTTCAAAATCCAGAATAACGTTCCAAAAATAAAAAGTCTAACTTCGAAACAACTGAGATACAGGGTGTTTTTCGTCAAATGACAGGTATAGTATCTTTCGAACCAATGCTCTGATTCGACTGAAATTTTCACCAATCATTCCTCTTCACAATCCAGAATAACGTTCCAAAAATAAAAAGTCTACTTTTCGAAACAACTGAGATACAGGGTGTTCTTCGTCAAATGACAAGTATAGTATCTTTCGAACCAATGCTCTGATTCGACTGAAATTTTCACCAATCATTCCTCTTCACAATCCAGAATAACGATTCAAAAATGAAAAGTCTATTTTTCGAAACAACTGAGATACAGGGTGTTCTTCGTCAAATGACAGGTATAGTATCTTTCGAACCAATGCTCTGATTCGACTGAAATTTTCACCAATCATTCCTCTTCACAATCCAAATAACGTTCCAAAAATAAAAAGTCTAACTTCCGAAACAACTGAGATACAGGGTGTTCTTCGTCAAATGACAGGTATAGTATCTTTCGAACCAATGCTCTGATTCGACTGAAATTTTCACCAATCATTCCTCTTCAAAATCCAGAATAACGTTCCAAAAATAAAAAGTCTAACTTTCGAAACAACTGAGATACAGGGTGTTCTTCGTCAAATGACAGGTATAGTATCTTTCGAACCAATGCTCTGATTCGACTGAAATTTTCACCAATCATTCCTCTTCACAATCCAGAATAACGATTCAAAAATAAAAAGTCTAACTTTCGAAACAACTGAGATACAGGGTGTTCTTCGTCAAATGACAGGTATAGTATCTTTCGAACCAATGCTCTGATTCGACTGAAATTTTCACCAATCATTCCTCTTCAAAATCCAGAATAACGTTCCAAAAATAAAAAGTCTAACTTTCGAAACAACTGAGATACAGGGTGTTCTTCGTCAAATGACAGGTATAGTATCTTTCGAACCAATGCTCTGATTCGACTGAAATTTTCACCAATCATTCCTCTTCACAATCCAGAATAACGTTCCAAAAATAAAAAGTCTACTTTCGAAACAACTGAGATACAGGGTGTTCTTCGTCAAATGACAGGTATAGTATCTTTCGAACCAATGCTCTGATTCGACTGAAATTTTCACCAATCATTCCTCTTCGCAATCCAGAATAACGATTCAAAAATAAAAAGTCTAACTTTCGAAACAACTGAGATACAGGGTGTTCTTCGTCAAATGACAGGTATAGTATCTTTCGAACCAATGCTCTGATTCGACTGAAATTTTCACCAATCATTCCTCTTCAAAATCCAGAATAACGTTCCAAAAATAAAAAGTCTAACTTTCGAAACAACTGAGATACAGGGTGTTCTTCGTCAAATGACAGGTATAGTATCTTTCGAACCAATGCTCTGATTCGACTGAAATTTTCACCAATCATTCCTCTTCACAATCCAGAATAACGTTCCAAAAATAAAAAGTCTAACTTTCGAAACAACTGAGATACAGGGTGTTCTTCGTCAAATGACAGGTATAGTATCTTTCGAACCAATGCTCTGATTCGACTGAAATTTTCACCAATCATTCCTCTTCACAATCCAGAATAACGTTCCAAAAATAAAAAGTCTAACTTTCGAAACAACTGAGATACAGGGTGTTCTTCGTCAAATGACAGGTATAGTATCTTTCGAACCAATGCTCTGATTCGACTGAAATTTTCACCAATCATTCCTCTTCAAAATCCAGAATAACGTTCCAAAAATAAAAAGTCTAACTTTCGAAACAACTGAGATACAGGGTGTTCTTCGTCAAATGACAGGTATAGTATCTTTCGAACCAATGCTCTGATTCGACTGAAATTTTCACCAATCATTCCTCTTCACAATCCAGAATAACGTTCCAAAAATAAAAAGTCTAACTTTCGAAACAACTGAGATACAGGGTGTTCTTCGTCAAATGACAAGTATAGTATCTTTCGAACCAATGCTCTGATTCGACTGAAATTTTCACCATCATTCCTCTTCACAATCCAGAATAACGTTCAAAAATAAAAAGTCTAACTTTCGAAACAACTGAGATACAGGGTGTTCTTCGTCAACTGACAGGTATAGTATCTTTCGAACCAATGCTCTGATTCGACTGAAATTTCACCAATCATTCCTCTTCAAATCCAGAATAACGTTCCAA
>CAUEHS010000686.1:0-38318 GCA_958510865.1 Myrrha octodecimguttata
ATTTTCACCAATCATTCCTCTTCACAATCCAGAATAAAGTTCCAAAAATAAAAAGTCTAACTTTCGAAACAACTGAGATACAGGGTGTTCTTCGTCAAATGACAAGTATAGTATCTTTCGAACCAATGCTCTGATCGACTGAGTATATTTTCACCAATCATTCCTCTTCACAATCCAGAATAAAGTTCCAAAATAAAAAGTCTAACTTTCGAAACAACTGAGATACAGGGTGTTCTTCGTCAAATGACAAGTATAGTATCTTTCGAACCAATGCTCTGATTCGACTGAAATTTTCACCAATCATTCCTCTTCAAAATCCAGAATAACGTTCCCAAAATAAAAAGTCTAACTTTCGAAACAACTGAGATACAGGGTGTTCTTCGTCAAATGACAAGTATAGTATCTTTCGAACCAATGCTCTGATTCGACTGAAATTTTCACCAATCATTCCTCTTCAAAATCCAGAATAACGTTCCAAAAATAAAAAGTCTAACTTTCGAAACAACTGAGATACAGGGTGTTCTTCGTCAAATGACAAGTATAGTATCTTTCGAACCAATGCTCTGATTCGACTGAAATTTTCACCAATCATTCCTCTTCAAAATCCAGAATAACGTTCCAAAAATAAAAAGTCTAACTTTCGAAACAACTGAGATACAGGGTGTTCTTCGTCAAATGACAAGTATAGTATCTTTCGAACCAATGCTCTGATTCGACTGAAATTTTCACCAATCATTCCTCTTCAAAATCCAGAATAACGTTCCAAAAATAAAAAGTCTAACTTTCGAAACAACTGAGATACAGGGTGTTCTTCGTCAAATGACAAGTATAGTATCTTTCGAACCAATGCTCTGATTCGACTGATATTTTCACCAATCATTCCTCTTCACAATCCAGAATAACGTTCCAAAAATAAAAAGTCTAACTTTCGAAACAACTGAGATACAGGGTGTTCTTCGTCAAATGACAAGTATAGTATCTTTCGAACCAATGCTCTGATTCGACTGAAATTTTCACCAATCATTCCTCTTCATAATCCAGAATAACGTTCCAAAAATAAAAAGTCTAACTTTCGAAACAACTGAGATACAGGGTGTTCTTCGTCAAATGACAAGTATAGTATCTTTCGAACCAATGCTCTGATTCGACTGAAATTTTCACCAATCATTCCTCTTCACAATCCAGAATAACGTTCCAAAAATGAAAAGTCTAACTTTCGAAAAAACTGAGATACAGGGTGTTCTTCGTCAAATGACAAGTATAGTATCTTTCGAACCAATGCTCTGATTCGACTGAAATTTTCACCAATCATTCCTCTTCAAAATCCAGAATAACGTTCCAAAAATAAAAAGTCTAACTTTCGAAACAACTGAGATACAGGGTGTTCTTCGTCAAATGACAAGTATAGTATCTTTCGAACCAATGCTCTGATTCGACTGAAATTTTCACTAATCATTCCTCTTCAAAATCCAGAATAACGTTCCAAAAATAAAAAGTCTAACTTTCGAAACAACTGAGATACAGGGTGTTCTTCGTCAAATGACAAGTATAGTATCTTTCGAACCAATGCTCTGATTCGACTGAAATTTTCACCAATCATTCCTCTTCAAAATCCAGAATAACGTTCCAAAAATAAAAGTCTAACTTTCGAAACAACTGAGATACAGGGTGTTCTTCGTCAAATGACAGGTAAAGTATCTTTCGAACCAATGCTCTGATTCGACTGAAATTTTCACCAATCATTCCTCTTCACAATCCAGAATAACGTTCCAAAAATAAAAAAGTCTAACTTTCGAAACAACTGAGATACAGGGTGTTCTTCGTCAAATGACAAGTATAGTATCTTTCGAACCAATGCTCTGATTCGACTGAAATTTTCACCAATCATTCCTCTTCAAAATCCAGAATAACGTTCCAAAAATAAAAAGTCTAACTTTCGAAACAACTGAGATACAGGGTGTTCTTCGTCAAATGACAGGTATAGTATCTTTCGAACCAATGCTCTGATTCGACTGAAATTTTCACCAATCATTCCTCTTCACAATCCAGAATAACGTTCCAAAAATAAAAAGTCTAACTTTCGAAACAACTGAGATACAGGGTGTTCTTCGTCAAATGACAAGTATAGTATCTTTCGAACCAATGCTCTGATTCGACTGAAATTTTCACCAATCATTCCTCTTCAAAATCCAGAATAACGTTCCAAAAATAAAAAGTCTAACTTTCGAAACAACTGAGATACAGGGTGTTCTTCGTCAAATGACAGGTATAGTATCTTTCGAACCAATGCTCTGATTCGACTGAAATTTTCACCAATCATTCCTCTTCACAATCCAGAATAACGTTCCAAAAATAAAAAAGTCTAACTTTCGAAACAACTGAGATACAGGGTGTTCTTCGTCAAATGACAAGTATAGTATCTTTCGAACCAATGCTCTGATTCGACTGAAATTTTCACCAATCATTCCTCTTCAAAATCCAGAATAACGTTCCAAAAATAAAAAGTCTAACTTTCGAAACAACTGAGATACAGGGTGTTCTTCGTCAAATGACAGGTATAGTATCTTTCGAACCAATGCTCTGATTCGACTGAAATTTTCACCAATCATTCCTCTTCACAGTCCAGAATAACGTTCCAAAAATAAAAAGTCTAACTTTCGAAACAACTGAGATACAGGGTGTTCTTCGTCAAATGACAAGTATAGTATCTTTCGAACCAATGCTCTGATTCGACTGAAATTTTCACCAATCATTCCTCTTCACAATCCAGAATAACGTTCCAAAAATAAAAAGTCTAACTTTCGAAACAACTGAGATACAGGGTGTTCTTCGTCAAATGACAAGTATAGTATCTTTCGAACCAATGCTCTGATTCGACTGAAATTTTCACCAATCATTCCTCTTCACAATCCAGAATAACGTTCCAAAAATAAAAAGTCTAACTTTCGAAACAACTGAGATACAGGGTGTTCTTCGTCAAATGACAAGTATAGTATCTTTCGAACCAATGCTCTGATTCGACTGAAATTTTCACCAATCATTCCTCTTCACAATCCAGAATAACGTTCCAAAAATAAAAAGTCTAACTTTCGAAACAACTGAGATACAGGGTGTTCTTCGTCAAATGACAAGTATAGTATCTTTCGAACCAATGCACTGATTCGACTGAAATTTTCACCAATCATTCCTCTTCACAATCCAGAATAACGTTCCAAAAATAAAAAGTCTAACTTTCGAAACAACTGAGATACAGGGTGTTCTTCGTCAAATGACAAGTAAAGTATCTTTCGAACCAATGCTCTGATTCGACTGAAATTTTCACCAATCATTCCTATTCAAAATCCAGAATAACGTTCCAAAAATAAAAAGTCTAACTTTCGAAACAACTGAGATACATGGTGTTCTTCGTCAAATGACAAGTAAAGTATCTTTCGAACCAATGCTCTGATTCGACTGAAATTTTCACCAATCATTCCTCTTCAAAATCCAGAATAACGTTCCAAAAATAAAAAGTCTAACTTTCGAAACAACTGAGATACAGGGTGTTCTTCGTCAAATGACAAGTATAGTATCTTTCGAACCAATGCTCTGATTCGACTGAAATTTTCACCAATCATTCCTCTTCACAATCCAGAATAACGTTCCAAAAGTAAAAAGTCTAACTTTCGAAACAACTGAGATACAGGGTGTTCTTCGTCAAATGACAAGTATAGTATCTTTCGAACCAATGCTCTGATTCGACTGAAATTTTCACCAATCATTCCTCTTCAAAATCCAGAATAACGTTCCAAAAATAAAAAGTCTAACTTTCGAAACAACTGAGATACAGGGTGTTCTTCGTCAAATGACAAGTATAGTATCTTTCGAACCAATGCTCTGATTCGACTGAAATTTTCACCAATCATTCCTCTTCACAATCCAGAATAAAGTTCCAAAAATAAAAAGTCTAACTTTCGAAACAACTGAGATACAGGGTGTTCTTCGTCAAATGACAAGTATAGTATCTTTCGAACCAATGCTCTGATTCGACTGAAATTTTCACCAATCATTCCTCTTCAAAATCCAGAATAACGTTCCAAAAATAAAAAGTCTAACTTTCGAAACAACTGAGATACAGGGTGTTCTTCGTCAAATGACAAGTATAGTATCTTTCGAACCAATGCTCTGATTCGACTGAAATTTTCACCAATCATTCCTCTTCAAAATCCAGAATAACGTTCCAAAAATAAAAAGTCTAACTTTCGAAACAACTGAGATACAGGGTGTTCTTCGTCAAATGACAAGTATAGTATCTTTCGAACCAATGCTCTGATTCGACTGAAATTTTCACCAATCATTCCTCTTCAAAATCCAGAATAACGTTCCAAAAATAAAAAGTCTAACTTTCGAAACAACTGAGATACAGGGTGTTCTTCGTCAAATGACAAGTATAGTATCTTTCGAACCAATGCTCTGATTCGACTGAAATTTTCACCAATCATTCCTCTTCAAAATCCAGAATAACGTTCCAAAAATAAAAAGTCTAACTTTCGAAACAACTGAGATACAGGGTGTTCTTCGTCAAATGACAAGTATAGTATCTTTCGAACCAATGCTCTGATTCGACTGAAATTTTCACCAATCATTCCTCTTCACAATCCAGAATAACGTTCCAAAAATAAAAAGTCTAACTTTCGAAACAACTGAGATACAGGGTGTTCTTCGTCAAATGACAAGTATAGTATCTTTCGAACCAATGCTCTGATTCGACTGAAATTTTCACCAATCATTCCTCTTCACAATCCAGAATAACGTTCCAAAAATAAAAAGTCTAACTTTCGAAACAACTGAGAGACAGGGTGTTCTTCGTCAAATGACAAGTATAGTATCTTTCGAACCAATGCTCTGATTCGACTGAAATTTTCACCAATCATTCCTCTTCACAATCCAGAATAACGTTCCAAAAATAAAAAGTCTAACTTTCGAAACAACTGAGATACAGGGTGTTCTTCGTCAAATGACAAGTATAGTATCTTTCGAACCAATGCTCTGATTCGACTGAAATTTTCACCAATCATTCCTCTTCACAATCCAGAATAACGTTCCAAAAATGAAAAGTCTAACTTTCGAAAAAACTGAGATACAGGGTGTTCTTCGTCAAATGACAAGTATAGTATCTTTCGAACCAATGCTCTGATTCGACTGAAATTTTCACCAATCATTCCTCTTCAAAATCCAGAATAACGTTCCAAAAATAAAAAGTCTAACTTTCGAAACAACTGAGATACAGGGTGTTCTTCGTCAAATGACAAGTATAGTATCTTTCGAACCAATGCTCTGATTCGACTGAAATTTTCACCAATCATTCCTCTTCACAATCCAGAATAACGTTCCAAAAATAAAAAGTCTAACTTTCGAAACAACTGAGATACAGGGTGTTCTTCGTCAAATGACAAGTATAGTATCTTTCGAACCAATGCTCTGATTCGACTGAAATTTTCACCAATCATTCCTATTCATAATCCAGAATAACGTTCCAAAAATAAAAAGTCTAACTTTCGAAACAACTGAGATACAGGGTGTTCTTCGTCAAATGACAAGTATAGTATCTTTCGAACCAATGCTCTGATTCGACTGAAATTTTCACCAATCATTCCTCTTCACAATCCAGAATAACGTTCCAAAAATAAAAAGTCTAACTTAGGAAACAACTGAGATACAGGGTGTTCTTCGTCAAATGACAAGTATAGTATCTTTCGAACCAATGCTCTGATTCGACTGAAATTTTCACCAATCATTCCTCTTCACAATCCAGAATAACGTTCCAAAAATAAAAAGTCTAACTTTCGAAACAACTGAGATACAGGGTGTTTTTCGTCAAATGACAAGTATAGTATCTTTCGAACCAATGCTCTGATTCGACTGAAATTTTCACCAATCATTCCTCTTCGCAATCCAGAATAACGTTCCAAAAATAAAAAGTCTAACTTTCGAAACAACTGAGATACAGGGTGTTCTTCGTCAAATGACAAGTATAGTATCTTTCGAACCAATACTATACTTGTCATTTGACGAAGAACACCCTGTATCTCAGTTGTTTCGGAAGTTAGACTTTTTATTTTTGGAACGTTATTCTGGATTTTGAAGAGGAATGATTGGTGAAAATTTCAGTCGAATCAGAGCATTGGTTCGAAAGATACTATACTTGTCATTTGACGAAGAACACCCTGTATCTCAGTTGTTTCGAAAGTTAGACTTTTTATTTTTGGAAAGTTATTCTGGATTTTGAAGAGGAATGATTGGTGAAAATTTCAGTCGAATCAGAGCATTGGTTCGAAAGATACTATACTTGTCATTTGACGAAGAACACCCTGTATCTCAGTTGTTTCGGAAGTTAGGCTTTTTATTTTTGGAACGTTATTCTGGATTTTGAAGAGGAATGATAGGTGAAAATTTCAGTCGAATCAGAGCATTGGTTCGAAAGATACTATACTTGTCATTTGACGAAGAACACCCTGTATCTCAGTTGTTTCGAAAGTTAGACTTTTTATTTTTGGATCGTTATTCTGGATTTTGAAGAGGAATGATTGGTGAAAATTTCAGTCGAATCAGAGCATTGGTTCGAAAGATACTATACTTGTCATTTGACGAAGAACACCCTGTATCTCAGTTGTTTCGAAAGTTAGACTTTTTATTTTTGGAACGTTATTCTGGATTCTGAAGAGGAATGATTGGTGAAAATTTCAGTCGAATCAGAGCATTGGTTCGAAAGATACTATACTTGTCATTTGACGAAGAACACCCTGTATCTCAGTTGTTTCGAAAGTTAGACTTTTTATTTTTGGAACGTTATTCTGGATTGTGAAGAGGAATTATTGGTGAAAATTTCAGTCGAATCAGAGCATTGGTTCGAAAGATACTATACTTGTCATTTGACGAAGAACACCCTGTATCTCAGTTGTTTCGAAAGTTAGACTTTTTATTTTTGGAACGTTATTCTGGATTTTGAAGAGGAATGATTGGTGAAAATTTCAGTCGAATCAGAGCATTGGTTCGAAAGATACTATACTTGTCATTTGACGAAGAACACCCTGTATCTCAGTTGTTTCGAAAGTTAGACTTTTTATTTTTGGAACGTTATTCTGGATTTTGAAGAGGAATGATTGGTGAAAATTTCAGTCGAATCAGAGCATTGGTTCGAAAGATACTATACTTGTCATTTGACGAAGAACACCCTGTATCTCAGTTGTTTCGAAAGTTAGACTTTTTATTTTTGGAACGTTATTCTGGATTGTGAAGAGGAATGATTGGTGAAAATTTCAGTCGAATCAGAGCATTGGTTCGAAAGATACTATACTTGTCATTTGACGAAGAACACCCTGTATCTCAGTTGTTTCGAAAGTTAGACTTTTTATTTTTGGAACGTTATTCTGGATTGTGAAGAGGAATGATTGGTGAAAATTTCAGTCGAATCAGAGCATTGGTTCGAAAGATACTATACTTGTCATTTGACGAAGAACACCCTGTATCTCAGTTGTTTCGAAAGTTAGACTTTTTATTTTTGGAACGTTATTCTGGATTTTGAAGAGGAATGATTGGTGAAAATTTCAGTCGAATCAGAGCATTGGTTCGAAAGATACTATACTTGTCATTTGACGAAGAACACCCTGTATCTCAGTTGTTTCGAAAGTTAGACTTTTTATTTTTGGAACGTTATTCTGGATTTTGAAGAGGACTGATTGGTGAAAATTTCAGTCGAATCAGTGCATTGGTTCGAAAGATACTATACTTGTCATTTGACGAAGAACACCCTGTATCTCAGTTGTTTCGAAAGTTAGACTTTTTATTTTTGGAACGTTATTCTGGATTTTGAAGAGGAATGATTGGTGAAAATTTCAGTCGAATCAGAGCATTGGTTCGAAAGATACTATACTTGTCATTTGACGAAGAACACCCTGTATCTCAGTTGTTTCGAAAGTTAGACTTTTTATTTTTGGAACGTTATTCTGGATTGTGAAGAGGAATGATTGGTGAAAATTTCAGTCGAATCAGAGCATTGGTTCGAAAGATACTATACTTGTCATTTGACGAAGAACACCCTGTATCTCAGTTGTTTCGAAAGTTAGACTTTTTATTTTTGGAACGTTATTCTGGATTGTGAAGAGGAATGATTGGTGAAAATTTCAGTCGAATCAGAGCATTGGTTCGAAAGATACTATACTTGTCATTTGACGAAGAACACCCTGTATCTCAGTTGTTTCGAAAGTTAGACTTTTTATTTTTGGAACGTTATTCTGGATTTTGAAGAGGAATGATTGGTGAAAATTTCAGTCGAATCAGAGCATTGGTTCGAAAGATACTATACTTGTCATTTGACGAAGAACACCCTGTATCTCAGTTGTTTCGAAAGTTAGACTTTTTATTTTTGGAACGTTATTCTGGATTTTGAAGAGGAATGATTGGTGAAAATTTCAGTCGAATCAGAGCATTGGTTCGAAAGATACTATATTTGTCATTTGACGAAGAACACCCTGTATCTCAGTTGTTTCGACAGTTAGACTTTTTATTTTTGGAACGTTATTCTGGATTTTGAAGAGGAATGATTGGTGAAAATTTCAGTCGAATCAGAGCATTGGTTCGAAAGATACTATACTTGTCATTTGACGAAGAACACCCTGTATCTCAGTTGTTTCGAAAGTTAGACTTTTTATTTTTGGAACGTTATTCTGGATTTTGAAGAGGAATGATTGGTGAAAATTTCAGTCGAATCAGAGAATTGGTTCGAAAGATACTATACTTGTCATTTGACGAAGAACACCCTGTATCTCAGTTGTTTCGAAAGTTAGACTTTTTATTTTTGAAACGTTATTCTGGATTTTGAAGAGGAATGATTGGTGAAAATTTCAGTCGAATCAGAGCATTGGTTCGAAAGATACTATACTTGTCATTTGACGAAGAACACCCTGTATCTCAGTTGTTTCGAAAGTTAGACTTTTTATTTTTGGAACGTTATTCTGGATTGTGAAGAGGAATGATTGGTGAAAATTTCAGTCGAATCAGAGCATTGGTTCGAAAGATACTATACTTGTCATTTGACGAAGAACACCCTGATCTCAGTTGTTTCGAAAGTTAGACTTTTTATTTTTGGAACGTTATTCTGGATTGTGAAGAGGAATGATAGGTGAAAATTTCAGTCGAATCAGAGCATTGGTTCGAAAGATACTATACTTGTCATTTGACGAAGAACACCCTGTATCTCAGTTGTTTCGAAAGTTAGACTTTTTATTTTTGGAACGTTATTCTGGATTTTGAAGAGGAATGATTGGTGAAAATTTCAGTCGAATCAGAGCATTGGTTCGAAAGATACTATACTTGTCATTTGACGAAGAACACCCTGTATCTCAGTTGTTTCGAAAGTTAGACTTTTTATTTTTGGAACGTTATTCTGGATTTTGAAGAGGAATGATTGGTGAAAATTTCAGTCGAATCAGAGCATTGGTTCGAAAGATACTATACTTGTCATTTGACGAAGAACACCCTGTATCTCAGTTGTTTCGAAAGTTAGACTTTTTATTTTTGGAACGTTATTCTGGATTTTGAAGAGGAATGATTGGTGAAAATTTCAGTCGAATCAGAGCATTGGTTCGAAAGATACCATACTTGTCATTTGACGAAGAACACCCTGTATCTCAGTTGTTTCGAAAGTTAGACTTTTATTTTTGGAACGTTATTCTGGATTTTGAAGAGGAATGATTGGTGAAAATTTCAGTCGAATCAGAGCATTGGTTCGAAAGATACTATACTTGTCATTTGACGAAGAACACCCTGTATCTCAGTTGTTTCGAAAGTTAGACTTTTTATTTTTGGAACGTTATTCTGGATTTTGAAGAGGAATGATTGGTGAAAATTTCAGTCGAATCAGAGCATTGGTTCGAAAGATACTATACTTGTCATTTGACGAAGAACACCCTGTATCTCAGTTGTTTCGAAAGTTAGACTTTTTATTTTTCGAACGTTATTCTGGATTTTGAAGAGGAATGATTGGTGAAAATTTCAGTCGAATCAGAGCATTGGTTCGAAAGATACTATACTTGTCATTTGACGAAGAACACCCTGTATCTCAGTTGTTTCGAAAGTTAGACTTTTTATTTTTGGAACGTTATTCTGGATTTTGAAGAGGAATGATTAGTGAAAATTTCAGGCGAATCAGAGCATTGGTTCGAAAGATACTATACTTGTCATTTGACGAAGAACACCCTGTATCTCAGTTGTTTCGAAAGTTAGACTTTTTATTTTTGGAACGTTATTCTGGATTTTGAAGAGGAATGATTGGTGAAAATTTCAGTCGAATCAGAGCATTGGTTCGAAAGATACTATACTTGTCATTTGACGAAGAACACCCTGTATCTCAGTTGTTTCGAAAGTTAGACTTTTTATTTTTGGAACGTTATTCTGGATTTTGAAGAGGAATGATTGGTGAAAATTTCAGTCGAATCAGAGCATTGGTTCGAAAGATACTATACTTGTCATTTGACGAAGAACACCCTGTATCTCAGTTGTTTCGAAAGTTAGACTTTTTATTTTTGGAACGTTATTCTGGATTTTGAAGAGGAATGATTGGTGAAAATTTCAGTCGAATCAGAGCATTGGTTCGAAAGATACTATACTTGTCATTTGACGAAGAACACCCTGTATCTCAGTTGTTTCGAAAGTTAGACTTTTTATTTTTGGAACGTTATTCTGGATTTTGAAGAGGAATGATTGGTGAAAATTTCAGTCGAATCAGAGCATTGGTTCGAAAGATACTATACTTGTCATTTGACGAAGAACACCCTGTATCTCAGTTGTTTCGAAAGTTAGACTTTTTATTTTTGGAATGTTATTCTGGATTTTGAAGAGGAATGATTGGTGAAAATTTCAGTCGAATCAGAGCATTGGTTCGAAAGATACTATACTTGTCATTTGACGAAGAACACCCTGTATCTCAGTTGTTTCGAAAGTTAGACTTTTTATTTTTGGAACGTTATTCTGGATTGTGAAGAGGAATGATTGGTGAAAATTTCAGTCGAATCAGAGCATTGGTTCGAAAGATACCATACTTGTCATTTGACGAAAAACACCCTGTATCTCAGTTGTTTCGAAAGTTAGACTTTTTATTTTTGGAACGTTATTCTGGATTGTGAAGAGGAATGATTGGTGAAAATTTCAGTCGAATCAGAGCATTGGTTCGAAAGATACTATACTTGTCATTTGACGAAGAACACCCTGTATCTCAGTTGTTTCGAAAGTTAGACTTTTTATTTTTGGAACGTTATTCTGGATTTTGGAGAGGAATGATTGGTGAAAATTTCAGTCGAATCAGAGCATTGGTTCGAAAGATACTATACTTGTCATTTGACGAAGAACACCCTGTATCTCAGTTGTTTCGAAAGTTAGACTTTTTATTTTTGGAACGTTATTCTGGATTTTGAAGAGGAATGAACACCCTGTATCTCCATTGTTTCGAAAGTAAGACTTTTTATTTTTGGAATGTTATTCTGGATTTTGAAGAGAAACACTGAGAACACCCTGTATCTCAGTTGTTTCGAAAGTTAGACTTTTTATTTTTGGATCGTTATTCTGGATTGTGAAGAGGAATGATTGGTGAAAATTTCAGTCGAATCAGAGCATTGGTTCGAAAGATACTATACTTGTCATTTGACGAAGGACACCCTGTATCTCAGTTGTTTCGAAAGTTAGACTTTTTATTTTTGGAACGTTATTCTGGATTGTGAAGAGGAATGTATCTCAGTTGTTTCGAAAGTTAGACTTCATATTTTTGAATCGTTATTCTGGATTGTGAAGAGGAATGATTGGTGAAAATTTCAGTCGAATCAGAGCATTGGTTCGAAAGATACTATACTTGTCATTTGACGAAGAACACCCTGTATCTCAGTTGTTTCGAAAGTTAGACTTTTTATTTTTGAATCGTTATTCTGGATTGTGAAGAGGAATGATTGGTGAAAATTTCAGTCGAATCAGAGCATTGGTTCGAAAGATACTATACTTGTCATTTGACGAAGAACACCCTGTATCTCAGTTGTTTCGAAAGTTAGACTTTTTATTTTCGGAACGTTATTCTGGATTTTGAAGAGGAATGATTGGTGAAAATTTCAGTCGAATCAGAGCATTGGTTCGAAAGATACTATACTTGTCATTTGACGAAGAACACCCTGTATCTCAGTTTTTTCGAAAGTTAGACTTTTTATTTTTGGAACGTTATTCTGGATTTTGAAGAGGAATGATTGGTGAAAATTTCAGTCGAATCAGAGCATTGGTTCGAAAGATACTATACTTGTCATTTGACGAAGAACACCCTGTATCTCAGTTGTTTCGAAAGTTAGACTTTTTATTTTTGAAACGTTATTCTGGATTTTGAAGAGGAATGATTGGTGAAAATTTCAGTCGAATCAGAGCATTGGTTCGAAAGATACTATACTTGTCATTTGACGAAGAACACCCTGTATCTCAGTTGTTTCGAAAGTTAGACTTTTTATTTTTGGAATGTTATTCTGGATTTTGAAGAGGAATGATTTGTGAAAATTTCAGTCGAATCAGAGCATTGGTTCGAAAGATACTATACTTGTCATTTGACGAAGAACACCCTGTATCTCAGTTGTTTCGAAAGTTAGACTTTTTATTTTTGGAACGTTATTCTGGATTGTGAAGAGGAATGATTGGTGAAAATTTCAGTCGAATCAGAGCATTGGTTCGAAAGATACTATACTTGTCATTTGACGAAGAACACCCTGTATCTCAGTTGTTTCGAAAGTTAGACTTTTTATTTTTGGAACGTTATTCTGGATTTTGAAGAGGAATGATTGGTGAAAATTTCAGTCGAATCAGAGAATTGGTTCGAAAGATACTATACTTGTCATTTGACGAAGAACACCCTGTATCTCAGTTGTTTCGAAAGTTAGACTTTTTATTTTTGAAACGTTATTCTGGATTTTGAAGAGGAATGATTGGTGAAAATTTCAGTCGAATCAGAGCATTGGTTCGAAAGATACTATACTTGTCATTTGACGAAGAACACCCTGTATCTCAGTTGTTTCGAAAGTTAGACTTTTTATTTTTGGAACGTTATTCTGGATTGTGAAGAGGAATGATTGGTGAAAATTTCAGTCGAATCAGAGCATTGGTTCGAAAGATACTATACTTGTCATTTGACGAAGAACACCCTGATCTCAGTTGTTTCGAAAGTTAGACTTTTTATTTTTGGAACGTTATTCTGGATTGTGAAGAGGAATGATAGGTGAAAATTTCAGTCGAATCAGAGCATTGGTTCGAAAGATACTATACTTGTCATTTGACGAAGAACACCCTGTATCTCAGTTGTTTCGAAAGTTAGACTTTTTATTTTTGGAACGTTATTCTGGATTTTGAAGAGGAATGATTGGTGAAAATTTCAGTCGAATCAGAGCATTGGTTCGAAAGATACTATACTTGTCATTTGACGAAGAACACCCTGTATCTCAGTTGTTTCGAAAGTTAGACTTTTTATTTTTGGAACGTTATTCTGGATTTTGAAGAGGAATGATTGGTGAAAATTTCAGTCGAATCAGAGCATTGGTTCGAAAGATACTATACTTGTCATTTGACGAAGAACACCCTGTATCTCAGTTGTTTCGAAAGTTAGACTTTTTATTTTTGGAACGTTATTCTGGATTTTGAAGAGGAATGATTGGTGAAAATTTCAGTCGAATCAGAGCATTGGTTCGAAAGATACCATACTTGTCATTTGACGAAGAACACCCTGTATCTCAGTTGTTTCGAAAGTTAGACTTTTATTTTTGGAACGTTATTCTGGATTTTGAAGAGGAATGATTGGTGAAAATTTCAGTCGAATCAGAGCATTGGTTCGAAAGATACTATACTTGTCATTTGACGAAGAACACCCTGTATCTCAGTTGTTTCGAAAGTTAGACTTTTTATTTTTGGAACGTTATTCTGGATTTTGAAGAGGAATGATTGGTGAAAATTTCAGTCGAATCAGAGCATTGGTTCGAAAGATACTATACTTGTCATTTGACGAAGAACACCCTGTATCTCAGTTGTTTCGAAAGTTAGACTTTTTATTTTTCGAACGTTATTCTGGATTTTGAAGAGGAATGATTGGTGAAAATTTCAGTCGAATCAGAGCATTGGTTCGAAAGATACTATACTTGTCATTTGACGAAGAACACCCTGTATCTCAGTTGTTTCGAAAGTTAGACTTTTTATTTTTGGAACGTTATTCTGGATTTTGAAGAGGAATGATTAGTGAAAATTTCAGGCGAATCAGAGCATTGGTTCGAAAGATACTATACTTGTCATTTGACGAAGAACACCCTGTATCTCAGTTGTTTCGAAAGTTAGACTTTTTATTTTTGGAACGTTATTCTGGATTTTGAAGAGGAATGATTGGTGAAAATTTCAGTCGAATCAGAGCATTGGTTCGAAAGATACTATACTTGTCATTTGACGAAGAACACCCTGTATCTCAGTTGTTTCGAAAGTTAGACTTTTTATTTTTGGAACGTTATTCTGGATTTTGAAGAGGAATGATTGGTGAAAATTTCAGTCGAATCAGAGCATTGGTTCGAAAGATACTATACTTGTCATTTGACGAAGAATACCCTGTATCTCAGTTGTTTCGAAAGTTAGACTTTTTATTTTTGGAACGTTATTCTGGATTTTGAAGAGGAATGATTGGTGAAAATTTCAGTCGAATCAGAGCATTGGTTCGAAAGATACTATACTTGTCATTTGACGAAGAACACCCTGTATCTCAGTTGTTTCGAAAGTTAGACTTTTTATTTTTGGAACGTTATTCTGGATTTTGAAGAGGAATGATTGGTGAAAATTTCAGTCGAATCAGAGCATTGGTTCGAAAGATACTATACTTGTCATTTGACGAAGAACACCCTGTATCTCAGTTGTTTCGAAAGTTAGACTTTTTATTTTTGGAATGTTATTCTGGATTTTGAAGAGGAATGATTGGTGAAAATTTCAGTCGAATCAGAGCATTGGTTCGAAAGATACTATACTTGTCATTTGACGAAGAACACCCTGTATCTCAGTTGTTTCGAAAGTTAGACTTTTTATTTTTGGAACGTTATTCTGGATTGTGAAGAGGAATGATTGGTGAAAATTTCAGTCGAATCAGAGCATTGGTTCGAAAGATACCATACTTGTCATTTGACGAAAAACACCCTGTATCTCAGTTGTTTCGAAAGTTAGACTTTTTATTTTTGGAACGTTATTCTGGATTGTGAAGAGGAATGATTGGTGAAAATTTCAGTCGAATCAGAGCATTGGTTCGAAAGATACTATACTTGTCATTTGACGAAGAACACCCTGTATCTCAGTTGTTTCGAAAGTTAGACTTTTTATTTTTGGAACGTTATTCTGGATTTTGGAGAGGAATGATTGGTGAAAATTTCAGTCGAATCAGAGCATTGGTTCGAAAGATACTATACTTGTCATTTGACGAAGAACACCCTGTATCTCAGTTGTTTCGAAAGTTAGACTTTTTATTTTTGGAACGTTATTCTGGATTTTGAAGAGGAATGAACACCCTGTATCTCCATTGTTTCGAAAGTAAGACTTTTTATTTTTGGAATGTTATTCTGGATTTTGAAGAGAAACACTGAGAACACCCTGTATCTCAGTTGTTTCGAAAGTTAGACTTTTTATTTTTGGATCGTTATTCTGGATTGTGAAGAGGAATGATTGGTGAAAATTTCAGTCGAATCAGAGCATTGGTTCGAAAGATACTATACTTGTCATTTGACGAAGGACACCCTGTATCTCAGTTGTTTCGAAAGTTAGACTTTTTATTTTTGGAACGTTATTCTGGATTGTGAAGAGGAATGTATCTCAGTTGTTTCGAAAGTTAGACTTCATATTTTTGAATCGTTATTCTGGATTGTGAAGAGGAATGATTGGTGAAAATTTCAGTCGAATCAGAGCATTGGTTCGAAAGATACTATACTTGTCATTTGACGAAGAACACCCTGTATCTCAGTTGTTTCGAAAGTTAGACTTTTTATTTTTGAATCGTTATTCTGGATTGTGAAGAGGAATGATTGGTGAAAATTTCAGTCGAATCAGAGCATTGGTTCGAAAGATACTATACTTGTCATTTGACGAAGAACACCCTGTATCTCAGTTGTTTCGAAAGTTAGACTTTTTATTTTCGGAACGTTATTCTGGATTTTGAAGAGGAATGATTGGTGAAAATTTCAGTCGAATCAGAGCATTGGTTCGAAAGATACTATACTTGTCATTTGACGAAGAACACCCTGTATCTCAGTTTTTTCGAAAGTTAGACTTTTTATTTTTGGAACGTTATTCTGGATTTTGAAGAGGAATGATTGGTGAAAATTTCAGTCGAATCAGAGCATTGGTTCGAAAGATACTATACTTGTCATTTGACGAAGAACACCCTGTATCTCAGTTGTTTCGAAAGTTAGACTTTTTATTTTTGAAACGTTATTCTGGATTTTGAAGAGGAATGATTGGTGAAAATTTCAGTCGAATCAGAGCATTGGTTCGAAAGATACTATACTTGTCATTTGACGAAGAACACCCTGTATCTCAGTTGTTTCGAAAGTTAGACTTTTTATTTTTGGAATGTTATTCTGGATTTTGAAGAGGAATGATTTGTGAAAATTTCAGTCGAATCAGAGCATTGGTTCGAAAGATACTATACTTGTCATTTGACGAAGAACACCCTGTATCTCAGTTGTTTCGAAAGTTAGACTTTTTATTTTTGGAACGTTATTCTGGATTGTGAAGAGGAATGATTGGTGAAAATTTCAGTCGAATCAGAGCATTGGTTCGAAAGATACTATACTTGTCATTTGACGAAGAACACCCTGTATCTCAGTTGTTTCGAAAGTTAGACTTTTTATTTTTGGAACGTTATTCTGGATTTTGAAGAGGAATGATTGGTGAAAATTTCAGTCGAATCAGAGCATTGGTTCGAAAGATACTATACTTGTCATTTGACGAAGAACACCCTGTATCTCAGTTGTTTCGAAAGTTAGACTTTTTATTTTTGGAACGTTATTCTGGATTTTGAAGAGGACTGATTGGTGAAAATTTCAGTCGAATCAGTGCATTGGTTCGAAAGATACTATACTTGTCATTTGACGAAGAACACCCTGTATCTCAGTTGTTTCGAAAGTTAGACTTTTTATTTTTGGAACGTTATTCTGGATTTTGAAGAGGAATGATTGGTGAAAATTTCAGTCGAATCAGAGCATTGGTTCGAAAGATACTATACTTGTCATTTGACGAAGAACACCCTGTATCTCAGTTGTTTCGAAAGTTAGACTTTTTATTTTTGGAACGTTATTCTGGATTGTGAAGAGGAATGATTGGTGAAAATTTCAGTCGAATCAGAGCATTGGTTCGAAAGATACTATACTTGTCATTTGACGAAGAACACCCTGTATCTCAGTTGTTTCGAAAGTTAGACTTTTTATTTTTGGAACGTTATTCTGGATTGTGAAGAGGAATGATTGGTGAAAATTTCAGTCGAATCAGAGCATTGGTTCGAAAGATACTATACTTGTCATTTGACGAAGAACACCCTGTATCTCAGTTGTTTCGAAAGTTAGACTTTTTATTTTTGGAACGTTATTCTGGATTTTGAAGAGGAATGATTGGTGAAAATTTCAGTCGAATCAGAGCATTGGTTCGAAAGATACTATACTTGTCATTTGACGAAGAACACCCTGTATCTCAGTTGTTTCGAAAGTTAGACTTTTTATTTTTGGAACGTTATTCTGGATTTTGAAGAGGAATGATTGGTGAAAATTTCAGTCGAATCAGAGCATTGGTTCGAAAGATACTATATTTGTCATTTGACGAAGAACACCCTGTATCTCAGTTGTTTCGAAAGTTAGACTTTTTATTTTTGGAACGTTATTCTGGATTTTGAAGAGGAATGATTGGTGAAAATTTCAGTCGAATCAGAGCATTGGTTCGAAAGATACTATACTTGTCATTTGACGAAGAACACCCTGTATCTCAGTTGTTTCGAAAGTTAGACTTTTTATTTTTGGAACGTTATTCTGGATTTTGAAGAGGAATGATTGGTGAAAATTTCAGTCCAATCAGAGAATTGGTTCGAAAGATACTATACTTGTCATTTGACGAAGAACACCCTGTATCTCAGTTGTTTCGAAAGTTAGACTTTTTATTTTTGAAACGTTATTCTGGATTTTGAAGAGGAATGATTGGTGAAAATTTCAGTCGAATCAGAGCATTGGTTCGAAAGATACTATACTTGTCATTTGACGAAGAACACCCTGTATCTCAGTTGTTTCGAAAGTTAGACTTTTTATTTTTGGAACGTTATTCTGGATTGTGAAGAGGAATGATTGGTGAAAATTTCAGTCGAATCAGAGCATTGGTTCGAAAGATACTATACTTGTCATTTGACGAAGAACACCCTGTATCTCAGTTGTTTCGAAAGTTAGACTTTTTATTTTTGGAACGTTATTCTGGATTGTGAAGAGGAATGATAGGTGAAAATTTCAGTCGAATCAGAGCATTGGTTCGAAAGATACTATACTTGTCATTTGACGAAGAACACCCTGTATCTCAGTTGTTTCGAAAGTTAGACTTTTTATTTTTGGAACGTTATTCTGGATTTTGAAGAGGAATGATTGGTGAAAATTTCAGTCGAATCAGAGCATTGGTTCGAAAGATACTATACTTGTCATTTGACGAAGAACACCCTGTATCTCAGTTGTTTCGAAAGTTAGACTTTTTATTTTTGGAACGTTATTCTGGATTTTGAAGAGGAATGATTGGTTAAAATTTCAGTCGAATCAGAGCATTGGTTCGAAAGATACTATACTTGTCATTTGACGAAGAACACCCTGTATCTCAGTTGTTTCGAAAGTTAGACTTTTTATTTTTGGAACGTTATTCTGGATTTTGAAGAGGAATGATTGGTGAAAATTTCAGTCGAATCAGAGCATTGGTTCGAAAGATACCATACTTGTCATTTGACGAAGAACACCCTGTATCTCAGTTGTTTCGAAAGTTAGACTTTTATTTTTGGAACGTTATTCTGGATTTTGAAGAGGAATGATTGGTGAAAATTTCAGTCGAATCAGAGCATTGGTTCGAAAGATACTATACTTGTCGTTTGACGAAGAACACCCTGTATCTCAGTTGTTTCGAAAGTTAGACTTTTTATTTTTGGAACGTTATTCTGGATTTTGAAGAGGAATGATTGGTGAAAATTTCAGTCGAATCAGAGCATTGGTTCGAAAGATACTATACTTGTCATTTGACGAAGAACACCCTGTATCTCAGTTGTTTCGAAAGTTAGACTTTTTATTTTTCGAACGTTATTCTGGATTTTGAAGAGGAATGATTGGTGAAAATTTCAGTCGAATCAGAGCATTGGTTCGAAAGATACTATACTTGTCATTTGACGAAGAACACCCTGTATCTCAGTTGTTTCGAAAGTTAGACTTTTTATTTTTGGAACGTTATTCTGGATTCTGAAGAGGAATGATTGGTGAAAATTTCAGGCGAATCAGAGCATTGGTTCGAAAGATACTATACTTGTCATTTGACGAAGAACACCCTGTATCTCAGTTGTTTCGAAAGTAAGACTTTTTATTTTTGGAACGTTATTCTGGATTTTGAAGAGGAATGATTGGTGAAAATTTCAGTCGAATCAGAGCATTGGTTCGAAAGATACTATACTTGTCATTTGACGAAGAACACCCTGTATCTCAGTTGTTTCGAAAGTTAGACTTTTTATTTTTGGAACGTTATTCTGGATTTTGAAGAGGAATGATTGGTGAAAATTTCAGTCGAATCAGAGCATTGGTTCGAAAGATACTATACTTGTCATTTGACGAAGAACACCCTGTATCTCAGTTGTTTCGAAAGTTAGACTTTTTATTTTTGGAACGTTATTCTGGATTTTGAAGAGGAATGATTGGTGAAAATTTCAGTCGAATCAGAGCATTGGTTCGAAAGATACTATACTTGTCATTTGACGAAGAACACCCTGTATCTCAGTTGTTTCGAAAGTTAGACTTTTTATTTTTGGAACGTTATTCTGGATTTTGAAGAGGAATGATTGGTGAAAATTTCAGTCGAATCAGAGCATTGGTTCGAAAGATACTATACTTGTCATTTGACGAAGAACACCCTGTATCTCAGTTGTTTCGAAAGTTAGACTTTTTATTTTTGGAATGTTATTCTGGATTTTGAAGAGGAATGATTGGTGAAAATTTCAGTCGAATCAGAGCATTGGTTCGAAAGATACTATAATTGTCATTTGACGAAGAACACCCTGTATCTCAGTTGTTTCGAAAGTTAGACTTTTTATTTTTGGAACGTTATTCTGGATTGTGAAGAGGAATGATTGGTGAAAATTTCAGTCGAATCAGAGCATTGGTTCGAAAGATACCATACTTGTCATTTGACGAAGAACACCCTGTATCTCAGTTGTTTCGAAAGTTAGACTTTTTATTTTTGGAACGTTATTCTGGATTGTGAAGAGGAATGATTGGTGAAAATTTCAGTCGAATCAGAGCATTGGTTCGAAAGATACTATACTTGTCATTTGACGAAGAACACCCTGTATCTCAGTTGTTTCGAAAGTTAGACTTTTTATTTTTGGAACGTTATTCTGGATTTTGGAGAGGAATGATTGGTGAAAATTTCAGTCGAATCAGAGCATTGGTTCGAAAGATACTATACTTGTCATTTGACGAAGAACACCCTGTATCTCAGTTGTTTCGAAAGTTAGACTTTTTATTTTTGGAACGTTATTCTGGATTTTGAAGAGGAATGATTGGTGAAAATTTCAGTCGAATCAGAGCATTGGTTCGAAAGATACTATACTTGTCATTTGACGAAGAACACCCTGTATCTCCGTTGTTTCGAAAGTAAGACTTTTTATTTTTGGAACGTTATTCTGGATTTTGAAGAGGAATGATTGGTGAAAATTTAAGTCGAATCAGAGCATTGGTTCGAAAGATACTATACTTGTCATTTGACGAAGAACACCCTGTATCTCAGTTGTTTCGAAAGTTAGACTTTTTATTTTTGGAACGTTACTCTGGATTTTGAAGAGGAATGATTGGTGAAAATTTCAGTCGAATCAGAGCATTGGTTCGAAAGATACTATACTTGTCATTTGACGAAGAACACCCTGTATCTCAGTTGTTTCGAAAGTTAGACTTTTTATTTTTGGAACGTTATTCTGGATTTTGAAGAGGAATGATTGGTGAAAATTTCAGTCGAATCAGAGCATTTTTTCGAAAGATACTATACTTGTCATTTGACGAAGAACACCCTGTATCTCAGTTGTTTCGAAAGTTAGACTTTTTATTTTTGGAACGTTATTCTGGATTGTGAAGAGGAATGATTGGTGAAAATTTCAGTCGAATCAGAGCATTGGTTCGAAAGATACTATACTTGTCATTTGACGAAGGACACCCTGTATCTCAGTTGTTTCGAAAGTTAGACTTTTTATTTTTGGAACGTTATTCTGGATTGTGAAGAGGAATGTTTGGTGAAAATTTCAGTCGAATCAGAGCATTGGTTCGAAAGATACTATACTTGTCATTTGACGAAGAACACCCTGTATCTCAGTTGTTTCGGAAGTTAGACTTTTTATTTTTGGAACGTTATTCTGGATTTTGAAGAGGAATGATTGGTGAAAATTTCAGTCGAATCAGAGCATTGGTTCGAAAGATACTATACTTGTCATTTGACGAAGAACACCCTGTATCTCAGTTGTTTCGAAAGTTAGACTTTTTATTTTTGGAACGTTATTCTGGATTTTGAAGAGGAATGATTGGTGAAAGTTTCAGTCGAATCAGAGCATCGGTTCGAAAGATACTATACTTGTCATTTGACGAAGAACACCCTGTATCTCAGTTGTTTCGGAAGTTAGACTTTTTATTTTTGGAACGTTATTCTGGATTTTGAAGAGGAATGATAGGTGAAAATTTCAGTCGAATCAGAGCATTGGTTCGAAAGATACTATACTTGTCATTTGATGAAGAACACCCTGTATCTCAGTTGTTTCGAAAGTTAGACTTTTTATTTTTGGAACGTTATTCTGGATTTTGAAGAGGAATGATTGGTGAAAATTTCAGTCGAATCAGAGCATTGGTTCGAAAGATACTATACTTGTCATTTGACGAAGAACACCCTGTATCTCAGTTGTTTCGAAAGTTAGACTTTTTATTTTTGGAACGTTATTCTGAATTGTGAAGAGGAATGATTGGTGAAAATTTCAGTCGAATCAGAGCATTGGTTCGAAAGATACTATACTTGTCATTTGACGAAGAACACCCTGTATCTCAGTTGTTTCGAAAGTTAGACTTTTTATTTTTGGAACGTTATTCTGGGTTGTGAAGAGGAATGATTGGTGAAAATTTCAGTCGAATCAGAGCATTGGTTCGAAAGATACTATACTTGTCATTTGACGAAGAACACCCTGTATCTCAGTTGTTTCGAAAGTTAGACTTTTTATTTTTGGAACGTTATTCTGGATTTTGAAGAGGAATGATTGGTGAAAATTTCAGTCGAATCAGAGCATTGGTTCGAAAGATACTATACTTGTCATTTGACGAAGAACACCCTGTATCTCAGTTGTTTCGAATGTTAGACTTTTTATTTTTGGAACGTTATTCTGGATTTTGAAGAGGAATGATTGGTGAAAATTTCAGTCGAATCAGAGCATTGGTTCGAAGGATACTATACTTGTCATTTGACGAAGAACACCCTGTATCTCAGTTGTTTCGAAAGTTAGACTTTTTATTTTTGGAACGTTATTCTGGATTTTGAAGAGGAATGATTGGTGAAAATTTCAGTCGAATCAGAGCATTGGTTCGAAAGATACTATACTTGTCATTTGACGAAGAACACCCTGTATCTCAGTTGTTTCGAAAGTTAGACTTTTTATTTTTGGAACGTTATTCTGGATTTTGAAGAGGAATGATTGGTGAAAATTTCAGTCGAATCAGAGCATTGGTTCGAAAGATACTATACTTGTCATTTGACGAAGAACACCCTGTATCTCAGTTGTTTAGAAAGTTAGACTTTTTATTTTTGGAACGTTATTCTGGATTTTGAAGAGGAATGATTGGTGAAAATTTCAGTCGAATCAGAGCATTGGTTCGAAAGATACTATACTTGTCATTTGACGAAGAACACCCTGTATCTCAGTTGTTTCGAAAGTTAGACTTTTTATTTTTGGAACGTTATTCTGGATTGTGAAGAGGAATGATTGGTGAAAATCTCAGTCGAATCAGAGCATTGGTTCGAAAGATACTATACTTGTCATTTGACGAAGAACACCCTGTATCTCAGTTGTTTCGAAAGTTAGACTTTTTATTTTTGGAACGTTATTCTGGATTTTGAAGAGGAATGATTGGTGAAAATTTCAGTCGAATCAGAGCATTGGTTCGAAAGATACTATACTTGTCATTTGACGAAGAACACCCTGTATCTCAGTTGTTTCGAAAGTTAGACTTTTTATTTTTGGAACGTTATTCTGGATTTTGAAGAGGACTGATTGGTGAAAATTTCAGTCGAATCAGAGCATTGGTTCGAAAGATACTATACTTGTCATTTGACGAAGAACACCCTGTATCTCAGTTGTTTCGAAAGTTAGACTTTTTATTTTTGGAACGTTATTCTGGATTGTGAAGAGGAATGATTGGTGAAAATTTCAGTCGAATCAGAGCATTGGTTCGAAAGATACTATACTTGTCATTTGACGAAGAACACCCTGTATCTCAGTTGTTTCGAAAGTTAGACTTTTTATTTTTGGAACGTTATTCTGGATTGTGAAGAGGAATGATTGGTGAAAATTTCAGTCGAATCAGAGCATTGGTTCGAAAGATACTATACTTGTCATTTGACAAAGAACACCCTGTATCTCAGTTGTTTCAAAAGTTAGACTTTTTATTTTTGGAACGTTATTCTGGATTTTGAAGAGGAATGATTGGTGAAAATTTCAGTCGAATCAGAGCATTGGTTCGAAAGATACTATACTTGTCATTTGACGAAGAACACCCTGTATCTCAGTTGTTTCGAAAGTTAGACTTTTTATTTTTGGAACGTTATTCTGGATTTTGAAGAGGAATGATTGGTGAAAATTTCAGTCGAATCAGAGCATTGGTTCGAAAGATACTATATTTGTCATTTGACGAAGAACACCCTGTATCTCAGTTGTTTCGAAAGTTAGACTTTTTATTTTTGGAACGTTATTCTGGATTTTGAAGAGGAATGATTGGTGAAAATTTCAGTCGAATCAGAGCATTGGTTCGAAAGATACTATACTTGTCATTTGACGAAGAACACCCTGTATCTCAGTTGTTTCGAAAGTTAGACTTTTTATTTTTGGAACGTTATTCTGGATTTTGAAGAGGAATGATTGGTGAAAATTTCAGTCGAATCAGAGAATTGGTTCGAAAGATACTATACTTGTCATTTGACGAAGAACACCCTGTATCTCAGTTGTTTCGAAAGTTAGACTTTTTATTTTTGGAACGTTATTCTGGATTTTGAAGAGGAATGATTGGTGAAAATTTCAGTCGAATCAGAGCATTGGTTCGAAAGATACTATACTTGTCATTTGACGAAGAACACCCTGTATCTCAGTTGTTTCGAAAGTTAGACTTTTTATTTTTGGAACGTTATTCTGGATTGTGAAGAGGAATGATTGGTGAAAATTTCAGTCGAATCAGAGCATTGGTTCGAAAGATACTATACTTGTCATTTGACGAAGAACACCCTGTATCTCAGTTGTTTCGAAAGTTAGACTTTTTATTTTTGGAACGTTATTCTGGATTTTGAAGAGGAATGATTGGTGAAAATTTCAGTCGAATCAGAGCATTGGTTCGAAAGATACTATATTTGTCATTTGACGAAGAACACCCTGTATCTCAGTTGTTTCGAAAGTTAGACTTTTTATTTTTGGAACGTTATTCTGGATTTTGAAGAGGAATGATTGGTGAAAATTTCAGTCGAATCAGAGCATTGGTTCGAAAGATACTATACTTGTCATTTGACGAAGAACACCCTGTATCTCAGTTGTTTCGAAAGTTAGACTTTTTATTTTTGGAACGTTATTCTGGATTGTGAAGAGGAATGATTGGTGAAAATTTCAGTCGAATCAGAGCATTGGTTCGAAAGATACTATACTTGTCATTTGACGAAGAACACCCTGTATCTCAGTTGTTTCGAAAGTTAGACTTTTTATTTTTGGAACGTTATTCTGGATTTTGAAGAGGAATGATTGGTGAAAATTTCAGTCGAATCAGAGCATTGGTTCGAAAGATACTATACTTGTCATTTGACGAAGAACACCCTGTATCTCAGTTGTTTCGAAAGTTAGACTTTTTATTTTTGGAACGTTATTCTGGATTTTGAAGAGGAATGATTGGTGAAAATTTCAGTCAAATCAGAGCATTGGTTCGAAAGATACTATACTTGTCATTTGACGAAGAACACCCTGTATCTCAGTTGTTTCGAAAGTTAGACTTTTTATTTTTGGAACGTTATTCTGGATTTTGAAGAGGAATGATTGGTGAAAATTTCAGTCGAATCAGAGCATTGGTTCGAAAGATACTATACTTGTCATTTGACGAAGAACACCCTGTATCTCAGTTGTTTCGAAAGTTAGACTTTTTATTTTTGGAACGTTATTCTGGATTTTGAAGAGGAATGATTGGTGAAAATTTCAGTCGAATCAGAGCATTGGTTCGAAAGATACTATACTTGTCATTTGACGAAGAACACCCTGTATCTCAGTTGTTTCGAAAGTTAGACTTTTTATTTTTGGAAGGTTATTCTGGATTTTGAAGAGGAATGATTGGTGAAAATTTCAGTCGAATCAGAGCATTGGTTCGAAAGATACTATACTTGACATTTGACGAAGAACACCCTGTATCTCAGTTGTTTCGAAAGTTAGACTTTTTATTTTTGGAACGTTATTCTGGATTTTGAAGAGGAATGATTGGTGAAAATTTCAGTCGAATCAGAGCATTGGTTCGAAAGATACTATACTTGTCATTTGACGAAGAACACCCTGTATCTCAGTTGTTTCGAAAGTTAGACTTTTTATTTTTGGAACGTTATTCTGGATTTTGAAGAGGAATGATTGGTGAAAATTTCAGTCGAATCAGAGCATTGGTTCGAAAGATACTATACTTGTCATTTGACGAAGAACACCCTGTATCTCAGTTGTTTCGAAAGTTAGACTTTTTATTTTTGGAACGTTATTCTGGATTTTGAAGAGGAATGATTGGTGAAAATTTCAGTCGAATCAGAGCATTGGTTCGAAAGATACTATACTTGACATTTGACGAAGAACACCCTGTATCTCAGTTGTTTCGAAAGTTAGACTTTTTATTTTTGGAACGTTATTCTGGATTTTGAAGAGGAATGATTGGTGAAAATTTCAGTCGAATCAGAGCATTGGTTCGAAAGATACTATACTTGTCATTTGACGAAGAACACCCTGTATCTCAGTTGTTTCGAAAGTTAGACTTTTTATTTTTGGAACGTTATTCTGGATTTTGAAGAGGAATGATTGGTGAAAATTTCAGTCGAATCAGAGCATTGGTTCGAAAGATACTATACTTGTCATTTGACGAAGAACACCCTGTATCTCAGTTGTTTCGAAAGTTAGACTTTTTATTTTTGGAACGTTATTCTGGATTGTGAGGAGGAATGATTGGTGAAAATTTCAGTCGAATCAGAGCATTGGTTCGAAAGATACTATACTTGTCATTTGACGAAGAACACCCTGTATCTCAGTTGTTTCGAAAGTTAGACTTTTTATTTTTGGAACGTTATTCTGGATTGTGAAGAGGAATGATTGGTGAAAATTTCAGTCGAATCCGAGCATTGGTTCGAAAGATACTATACTTGTCATTTGACCAAGAACACCCTGTATCTCAGTTGTTTCGAAAGTTAGACTTTTTATTTTTGGAACGTTATTCTGGATTTTGAAGAGGAATGATTGGTGAAAATTTCAGTCGAATCAGAGCATTGGTTCGAAAGATACTATACTTGTCATTTGACGAAGAACACCCTGTATCTCAGTTGTTTCGAAAGTTAGACTTTTTATTTTTGGAACGTTATTCTGGATTTTGAAGAGGAATGATTGGTGAAAATTTCAGTCGAATCAGAGCATTGGTTCGAAAGATACTATACTTGTCATTTGACGAAGAACACCCTGTATCTCAGTTGTTTCGAAAGTTAGACTTTTTATTTTTGGAACGTTATTCTGGATTGTGAAGAGGAATGATTGGTGAAAATTTCAGTCGAATCAGAGCATTGGTTCGAAAGATACTATACTTGTCATTTGACGAAGAACACCCTGTATCTCAGTTGTTTCGAAAGTTAGACTTTTTATTTTTGGAACGTTATTCTGGATTGTGAAGAGGAATGATTGGTGAAAATTTCAGTCGAATCAGAGCATTGGTTCGAAAGATACTATACTTGTCATTTGACGAAGAACACCCTGTATCTCAGTTGTTTCGAAAGTTAGACTTTTTATTTTTGGAACGTTATTCTGGATTTTGAAGAGGAATGATTGGTGAAAATTTCAGTCGAATCAGAGCATTGGTTCGAAAGATACTATACTTGTCATTTGACGAAGAACACCCTGTATCTCAGTTGTTTCGAAAGTTAGACTTTTTATTTTTGGAACGTTATTCTGGATTTTGAAGAGGAATGATTGGCAAAAATTTCAGTCGAATCAGAGCATTGGTTCGAAAGATACTATACTTGTCATTTGACGAAGAACACCCTGTATCTCAGTTGTTTCGAAAGTTAGACTTTTTATTTTGGGAACGTTATTCTGGATTTTGAAGAGGAATGATTGGTGAAAATTTCAGTCGAATCAGAGCATTGGTTCGAAAGATACTATACTTGTCATTTGACGAAGAACACCCTGTATCTCAGTTGTTTCGAAAGTTAGACTTTTTATTTTTGGAACGTTATTCTGGATTGTGAAGAGGAATGATTGGTAAAAATTTCAGTCGAATCAGAGCATTGGTTCGAAAGATACTATACTTGTCATTTGACGAAGAACACCCTGTATCTCAGTTGTTTCGAAAGTTAGACTTTTTATTTTTGGAACGTTATTCTGGATTGTGAAGAGGAATGATTGGTGAAAATTTCAATCGAATCCGAGCATTGGTTCGAAAGATACTATACTTGTCATTTGACGAAGAACACCCTGTATCTCAGTTGTTTCGAAAGTTAGACTTTTTATTCTTGGAACGTTATTCTGGATTTTGAAGAGGAATGATTGGTGAAAATTTCAGTCGAATCAGAGCATTGGTTCGAAAGATACTATACTTGTCATTTGACGAAGAACACCCTGTATCTCAGTTGTTTCGAAAGTTAGACTTTTTATTTTGGAACGTTATTCTGGATTTTGAAGAGGAATGATTGGTGAAAATTTCAGTCGAATCAGAGCATTGGTTCGAAAGATACTATACTTGTCATTTGACGAAGAACACCCTGTATCTCAGTTGTTTCGAAAGTTAGACTTTTTATTTTTGGAACGTTGTTCTGGATTTTGAAGAGGAATGATTGGTGAAAATTTCAGTCGAATCAGAGCATTGGTTCGAAAGATACTATACTTGTCATTTGACGAAGAACACCCTTTATCTCAGTTGTTTCGAAAGTTAGACTTTTTATTTTTGGAACGTTATTCTGGATTGTGAAGAGGAAAGATTGGTGAAAATTTCAGTCGAATCAGAGCATTGGTTCGAAAGATACTATACTTGTCATTTGACGAAGAACACCCTGTATCTCAGTTGTTTCGAAAGTAAGACTTTTTATTTTTGGAACGTTATTCTGGATTTTGAAGAGGAATGATTGGTGAAAATTTCAGTCGAATCAGAGCATTGGTTCGAAAGATACTATACTTGTCATTTGACGAAGAACACCCTGTATCTCAGTTGTTTCGAAAGTTAGACTTTTTATTTTTGGAACGTTATTCTGGATTTTGAAGAGGAATGATTGGTGAAAATTTCAGTCGAATCAGAGCATTGGTTCGAAAGATACTATACTTGTCATTTGAAGAAGAACACCCTGTATCTCAGTTGTTTCGAAAGTTAGACTTTTTATTTTTGAACGTTATTCTGGATTTTGAAGAGGAATGATTGGTGAAAATTTCAGTCGAATCAGAGCATTGGTTCGAAAGATACTATACTTGTCATTTGACGAAGAACACCCTGTATCTCAGTTGTTTCGAAAGTTAGACTTTTTATTTTTGGAACGTTATTCTGAATTGTGAAGAGGAATGATTGGTGAAAATTTCAGTCGAATCAGAGCATTGGTTCGAAAGATACTATACTTGTCATTTGACGAAGAACACCCTGTATCTCAGTTGTTTCGAAAGTTAGACTTTTTATTTTTGGAACGTTATTCTGGATTTTGAAGAGGAATGATTGGTGAAAATTTCAGTCGAATCAGAGCATTGGTTCGAAAGATACTATACTTGTCATTTGACGAAGAACACCCTGTATCTCAGTTGTTTCGAAAGTTAGACTTTTTATTTTTGGAACGTTATTCTGGATTTTGAAGAGGAATGATTGGTGAAAATTTCAGTCGAATCAGAGCATTGGTTCGAAAGATACTATACTTGTCATTTGACGAAGAACACCCTGTATCTCAGTTGTTTCGAAAGTTAGACTTTTTATTTTTGGAACGTTATTCTGGATTTTGAAGAGGAATGATTGGTGAAAATTTCAGTCGAATCAGAGCATTGGTTCGAAAGATACTATACTTGTCATTTGACGAAGAACACCCTGTATCTCAGTTGTTTCGAGAGTTAGACTTTTTATTTTTGGAACGTTATTCTGGATTTTGAAGAGGAATGATTGGTGAAAATTTCAGTCGAATCAGAGCATTGGTTCGAAAGATACTATACTTGTCATTTGACGAAGAACACCCTGTATCTCAGTTGTTTCGAAAGTTAGACTTTTTATTTTTGGAACGTTATTCTGGATTTTGAAGAGGAATGATTGGTGAAAATTTCAGTCGAATCAGAGCATTGGTTCGAAAGATACTATACTTGTCATTTGACGAAGAACACCCTGTATCTCAGTTGTTTCGAAAGTTAGACTTTTTATTTTTGGAACGTTATTCTGGATTTTGAAGAGGAATGATTGGTGAAAATTTCAGTCGAATCAGAGCATTGGTTCGAAAGATACTATACTTGTCATTTGACGAAGAACACCCTGTATCTCAGTTGTTTCGAAAGTTAGACTTTTTATTTTTGGAACGTTATTCTGATTGTGAAGAGGAATGATTGGTGAAAATTTCAGTCGAATCAGAGCATTGGTTCGAAAGATACTATACTTGTCATTTGACGAAGAACACCCTGTATCTCAGTTGTTTCGAAAGTTAGACTTTTTATTTTTGGAACGTTATTCTGGATTGTGAAGAGGAATGATTGGTGAAAATTTCAGTCGAATCAGAGCATTGGTTCGAAAGATACTATACTTGTCATTTGACGAAGAACACCCTGTATCTCAGTTGTTTCGAAAGTTAGACTTTTTATTTTTGGAACGTTATTCTGGATTTTGAAGAGGAATGATTGGTGAAAATTTCAGTCGAATCAGAGCATTGGTTCGAAAGATACTATACTTGTCATTTGACGAAGAACACCCTGTATCTCAGTTGTTTCGAAAGTTAGACTTTTTATTTTTGGAACGTTATTCTGGATTTTGAAGAGGAATGATTGGTGAAAATTTCAGTCGAATCAGAGCATTGGTTCGAAAGATACTATACTTGTCATTTGAAGAAGAACACCCTGTATCTCAGTTGTTTCGAAAGTTAGACTTTTTATTTTTGAAACGTTATTCTGGATTTTGAAGAGGAATGATTGGTGAAAATTTCAGTCGAATCAGAGCATTGGTTCGAAAGATACTATACTTGTCATTTGACGAAGAACACCCTGTATCTCAGTTGTTTCGAAAGTTAGACTTTTTATTTTTGGAACGTTATTCTGAATTGTGAAGAGGAATGATTGGTGAAAATTTCAGTCGAATCAGAGCATTGGTTCGAAAGATACTATACTTGTCATTTGACGAAGAACACCCTGTATCTCAGTTGTTTCGAAAGTTAGACTTTTTATTTTTGGAACGTTATTCTGGATTTTGAAGAGGAATGATTGGTGAAAATTTCAGTCGAATCAGAGCATTGGTTCGAAAGATACTATACTTGTCATTTGACGAAGAACACCCTGTATCTCAGTTGTTTCGAAAGTTAGACTTTTTATTTTTGGAACGTTATTCTGGATTTTGAAGAGGAATGATTGGTGAAAATTTCAGTCGAATCAGAGCATTGGTTCGAAAGATACTATACTTGTCATTTGACGAAGAACACCCTGTATCTCAGTTGTTTCGAAAGTTAGACTTTTTATTTTTGGAACGTTATTCTGGATTTTGAAGAGGAATGATTGGTGAAAATTTCAGTCGAATCAGAGCATTGGTTCGAAAGATACTATACTTGTCATTTGACGAAGAACACCCTGTATCTCAGTTGTTTCGAGAGTTAGACTTTTTATTTTTGGAACGTTATTCTGGATTTTGAAGAGGAATGATTGGTGAAAATTTCAGTCGAATCAGAGCATTGGTTCGAAAGATACTATACTTGTCATTTGACGAAGAACACCCTGTATCTCAGTTGTTTCGAAAGTTAGACTTTTTATTTTTGGAACGTTATTCTGGATTTTGAAGAGGAATGATTGGTGAAAATTTCAGTCGAATCAGAGCATTGGTTCGAAAGATACTATACTTGTCATTTGACGAAGAACACCCTGTATCTCAGTTGTTTCGAAAGTTAGACTTTTTATTTTTGGAACGTTATTCTGGATTGTGAAGAGGAATGATTGGTGAAAATTTCAGTCGAATCAGAGCATTGGTTCGAAAGATACTATACTTGTCATTTGACGAAGAACACCCTGTATCTCAGTTGTTTCGAAAGTTAGACTTTTTATTTTTGGAACGTTATTCTGGATTGTGAAGAGGAATGATTGGTGAAAATTTCAGTCGAATCAGAGCATTGGTTCGAAAGATACTATACTTGTCATTTGACGAAGAACACCCTGTATCTCAGTTGTTTCGAAAGTTAGACTTTTTATTTTTGGAACGTTATTCTGGATTTTGAAGAGGAATGATTGGTGAAAATTTCAGTCGAATCAGAGCATTGGTTCGAAAGATACTATACTTGTCATTTGACGAAGAACACCCTGTATCTCAGTTGTTTCGAAAGTTAGACTTTTTATTTTTGGAACGTTATTCTGGATTTTGAAGAGGAATGATTGGTGAAAATTTCAGTCGAATCAGAGCATTGGTTCGAAAGATACTATACTTGTCATTTGACGAAGAACACCCTGTATCTCAGTTGTTTCGAAAGTTAGACTTTTTATTTTTGGAACGTTATTCTGGATTTTGAAGAGGAATGATTGGTGAAAATTTCAGTCGAATCAGAGCATTGGTTCGAAAGATACTATACTTGTCATTTGACGAAGAACACCCTGTATCTCAGTTGTTTCGAAAGTTAGACTTTTTATTTTTGGAACGTTATTCTGGATTTTGAAGAGGAATGATTGGTGAAAATTTCAGTCGAATCAGAGCATTGGTTCGAAAGATACTATACTTGTCATTTGACGAAGAACACCCTGTATCTCAGTTGTTTCGAAAGTTAGACTTTTTATTTTTGGAACGTTATTCTGGATTTTGAAGAGGAATGATTGGTGAAAATTTCAGTCGAATCAGAGCATTGGTTCGAAAGATACTATACTTGTCATTTGACGAAGAACACCCTGTATCTCAGTTGTTTCGAAAGTTAGACTTTTTATTTTTGGAACGTTATTCTGGATTGTGAAGAGGAATGATTGGTGAAAATTTCAGTCGAATCAGAGCATTGGTTCGAAAGATACTATACTTGTCATTTGACGAAGAACACCCTGTATCTCAGTTGTTTCGAAAGTTAGACTTTTTATTTTTGGAACGTTATTCTGGATTTTGAAGAGGAATGATTGGTGAAAATTTCAGTCGAATCAGAGCATTGGTTCGAAAGATACTATACTTGTCATTTGACGAAGAACACCCTGTATCTCAGTTGTTTCGAAAGTTAGACTTTTTATTTTTGGAACGTTATTCTGGATTTTGAAGAGGAATGATTGGTGAAAATTTCAGTCGAATCAGAGCATTGGTTCGAAAGATACTATACTTGTCATTTGACGAAGAACACCCTGTATCTCAGTTGTTTCGAAAGTTAGACTTTTTATTTTTGGAACGTTATTCTGGATTTTGAAGAGGAATGATTGGTGAATATTTCAGTCGAATCAGAGCATTGGTTCGAAAGATACTATACTTGTCATTTGACGAAGAACACCCTGTATCTCAGTTGTTTCGAAAGTTAGACTTTTTATTTTTGGAACGTTATTCTGGATTTTGAAGAGGAATGATTGGTGAAAATTTCAGTCGAATCAGAGCATTGGTTCGAAAGATACTATACTTGTCATTTGACGAAGAACACCCTGTATCTCAGTTGTTTCGAAAGTTAGACTTTTTATTTTTGGAACGTTATTCTGGATTGTGAAGAGGAATGATTGGTGAAAATTTCAGTCGAATCAGAGCATTGGTTCGAAAGATACTATACTTGTCATTTGACGAAGAACACCCTGTATCTCAGTTGTTTCGAAAGTTAGACTTTTTATTTTTGGAACGTTATTCTGGATTGTGAAGAGGAATGATTGGTGAAAATTTCAGTCGAATCAGAGCATTGGTTCGAAAGATACTATACTTGTCATTTGACGAAGAACACCCTGTATCTCAGTTGTTTCGAAAGTTAGACTTTTTATTTTTGGAACGTTATTCTGGATTGTGAAGAGGAATGATTGGTGAAAATTTCAGTCGAATCAGAGCATTGGTTCGAAAGATACTATACTTGTCATTTGACGAAGAACACCCTGTATCTCAGTTGTTTCGAAAGTTAGACTTTTTATTTTTGGAACGTTATTCTGGATTTGAAGAGGAATGATTGGTGAAAATTTCAGTCGAATCAGAGCATTGGTTCGAAAGATACTATACTTGTCATTTGACGAAGAACACCCTGTATCTCAGTTGTTTCGAAAGTTAGACTTTTTATTTTTGGAACGTTATTCTGGATTTTGAAGAGGAATGATTGGTGAAAATTTCAGTCGAATCAGAGCATTGGTTCGAAAGATACTATACTTGTCATTTGACGAAGAACACCCTGTATCTCAGTTGTTTCGAAAGTTAGACTTTTTATTTTTGGAACGTTATTCTGGATTTTGAAGAGGAATGATTGGTGAAAATTTCAGTCGAATCAGAGCATTGGTTCGAAAGATACTATACTTGTCATTTGACGAAGAACACCCTGTATCTCAGTTGTTTCGAAAGTTAGACTTTTTATTTTTGGAACGTTATTCTGGATTGTGAAGAGGAATGATTGGTGAAAATTTCAGTCGAATCAGAGCATTGGTTCGAAAGATACTATACTTGTCATTTGACGAAGAACACCCTGTATCTCAGTTGTTTCGAAAGTTAGACTTTTTATTTTTGGAACGTTATTCTGGATTTTGAAGAGGAATGATTGGTGAAAATTTCAGTCGAATCAGAGCATTGGTTCGAAAGATACTATACTTGTCATTTGACGAAGAACACCCTGTATCTCAGTTGTTTCGAAAGTTAGACTTTTTATTTTTGGAACGTTATTCTGGATTTTGAAGAGGAATGATTGGTGAAAATTTCAGTCGAATCAGAGCATTGGTTCGAAAGATACTATACTTGTCATTTGACGAAGAACACCCTGTATCTCAGTTGTTTCGAAAGTTAGACTTTTTATTTTTGGAACGTTATTCTGGATTTTGAAGAGGAATGATTGGTGAAAATTTCAGTCGAATCAGAGCATTGGTTCGAAAGATACTATACTTGTCATTTGACGAAGAACACCCTGTATCTCAGTTGTTTCGAAAGTTAGACTTTTTATTTTTGGAACGTTATTCTGGATTTTGAAGAGGAATGATTGGTGAAAATTTCAGTCGAATCAGAGCATTGGTTCGAAAGATACTATACTTGTCATTTGACGAAGAACACCCTGTATCTCAGTTGTTTCGAAAGTTAGACTTTTTATTTTTGGAACGTTATTCTGGATTTTGAAGAGGAATGATTGGTGAAAATTTCAGTCGAATCAGAGCATTGGTTCGAAAGATACTATACTTGTCATTTGACGAAGAACACCCTGTATCTCAGTTGTTTCGAAAGTTAGACTTTTTATTTTTGGAACGTTATTCTGGATTGTGAAGAGGAATGATTGGTGAAAATTTCAGTCGAATCAGAGCATTGGTTCGAAAGATACTATACTTGTCATTTGACGAAGAACACCCTGTATCTCAGTTGTTTCGAAAGTTAGACTTTTTATTTTTGGAACGTTATTCTGGATTTTGAAGAGGAATGATTGGTGAAAATTTCAGTCGAATCAGAGCATTGGTTCGAAAGATACTATACTTGTCATTTGACGAAGAACACCCTGTATCTCAGTTGTTTCGAAAGTTAGACTTTTTATTTTTGGAACGTTATTCTGGATTTTGAAGAGGAATGATTGGTGAAAATTTCAGTCGAATCAGAGCATTGGTTCGAAAGATACTATACTTGTCATTTGACGAAGAACACCCTGTATCTCAGTTGTTTCGAAAGTTAGACTTTTTATTTTTGGAACGTTATTCTGGATTTTGAAGAGGAATGATTGGTGAAAATTTCAGTCGAATCAGAGCATTGGTTCGAAAGATACTATACTTGTCATTTGACGAAGAACACCCTGTATCTCAGTTGTTTCGAAAGTTAGACTTTTTATTTTTGGAACGTTATTCTGGATTTTGAAGAGGAATGATTGGTGAAAATTTCAGTCGAATCAGAGCATTGGTTCGAAAGATACTATACTTGTCATTTGACGAAGAACACCCTGTATCTCAGTTGTTTCGAAAGTTAGACTTTTTATTTTTGGAACGTTATTCTGGATTTTGAAGAGGAATGATTGGTGAAAATTTCAGTCGAATCAGAGCATTGTTCGAAAGATACTATACTTGTCATTTGACGAAGAACACCCTGTATCTCAGTTGTTTCGAAAGTTAGACTTTTATTTTTGGAACGTTATTCTGGATTTTGAAGAGGAATGATTGGTGAAAATTTCAGTCGAATCAGAGCATTGGTTCGAAAGATACTATACTTGTCATTTGACGAAGAACACCCTGTATCTCAGTTGTTTCGAAAGTTAGACTTTTTATTTTTGGAACGTTATTCTGGATTTTGAAGAGGAATGATTGGTGAAAATTTCAGTCGAATCAGAGCATTGGTTCGAAAGATACTATACTTGTCATTTGACGAAGAACACCCTGTATCTCAGTTGTTTCGAAAGTTAGACTTTTTATTTTTGGAACGTTATTCTGGATTTTGAAGAGGAATGATTGGTGAAAATTTCAGTCGAATCAGAGCATTGGTTCGAAAGATACTATACTTGTCATTTGACGAAGAACACCCTGTATCTCAGTTGTTTCGAAAGTTAGACTTTTTATTTTTGGAACGTTATTCTGGATTTTGAAGAGGAATGATTGGTGAAAATTTCAGTCGAATCAGAGCATTGGTTCGAAAGATACTATACTTGTCATTTGACGAAGAACACCCTGTATCTCAGTTGTTTCGAAAGTTAGACTTTTTATTTTTGGAACGTTATTCTGGATTTTGAAGAGGAATGATTGGTGAAAATTTCAGTCGAATCAGAGCATTGGTTCGAAAGATACTATACTTGTCATTTGACGAAGAACACCCTGTATCTCAGTTGTTTCGAAAGTTAGACTTTTTATTTTTGGAACGTTATTCTGGATTGTGAAGAGGAATGATTGGTGAAAATTTCAGTCGAATCAGAGCATTGGTTCGAAAGATACTATACTTGTCATTTGACGAAGAACACCCTGTATCTCAGTTGTTTCGAAAGTTAGACTTTTTATTTTTGGAACGTTATTCTGGATTTTGAAGAGGAATGATTGGTGAAAATTTCAGTCGAATCAGAGCATTGGTTCGAAAGATACTATACTTGTCATTTGACGAAGAACACCCTGTATCTCAGTTGTTTCGAAAGTTAGACTTTTTATTTTTGGAACGTTATTCTGGATTTTGAAGAGGAATGATTGGTGAAAATTTCAGTCGAATCAGAGCATTGGTTCGAAAGATACTATACTTGTCATTTGACGAAGAACACCCTGTATCTCAGTTGTTTCGAAAGTTAGACTTTTTATTTTTGGAACGTTATTCTGGATTTTGAAGAGGAATGATTGGTGAAAATTTCAGTCGAATCAGAGCATTGGTTCGAAAGATACTATACTTGTCATTTGACGAAGAACACCCTGTATCTCAGTTGTTTCGAAAGTTAGACTTTTTATTTTTGGAACGTTATTCTGGATTTTGAAGAGGAATGATTGGTGAAAATTTCAGTCGAATCAGAGCATTGGTTCGAAAGATACTATACTTGTCATTTGACGAAGAACACCCTGTATCTCAGTTGTTTCGAAAGTTAGACTTTTTATTTTTGGAACGTTATTCTGGATTTGAAGAGGAATGATTGGTGAAAATTTCAGTCGAATCAGAGCATTGGTTCGAAAGATACTATACTTGTCATTTGACGAAGAACACCCTGTATCTCAGTTGTTTCGAAAGTTAGACTTTTTATTTTTGGAACGTTATTCTGGATTTTGAAGAGGAATGATTGGTGAAAATTTCAGTCGAATCAGAGCATTGGTTCGAAAGATACTATACTTGTCATTTGACGAAGAACACCCTGTATCTCAGTTGTTTCGAAAGTTAGACTTTTTATTTTTGGAACGTTATTCTGGATTTTGAAGAGGAATGATTGGTGAAAATTTCAGTCGAATCAGAGCATTGGTTCGAAAGATACTATACTTGTCATTTGACGAAGAACACCCTGTATCTCAGTTGTTTCGAAAGTTAGACTTTTTATTTTTGGAACGTTATTCTGGATTTTGAAGAGGAATGATTGGTGAAAATTTCAGTCGAATCAGAGCATTGGTTCGAAAGATACTATACTTGTCATTTGACGAAGAACACCCTGTATCTCAGTTGTTTCGAAAGTTAGACTTTTTATTTTTGGAACGTTATTCTGGATTGTGAAGAGGAATGATTGGTGAAAATTTCAGTCGAATCAGAGCATTGGTTCAAAAGATACTATACTTGTCATTCGAC